>JABMCL010000958.1:1215000-1220000 GCA_018857735.1 Alviniconcha marisindica | reverse complement strand
ATTTATTAAAATTTTGGTCATTCTGTTCTGAACGGTGGCAGTCAGCTTCGTTTTAGATGTTACATTGTCACAGACTTCGGTCTGCAATGAGAGATTTCCATAACGAATGTCACGTGGTTTGTGTCGTCACATCCGTCGGTCTGATTTGAGACAAAATACTAGACAATAACTTTGGTTAGACTTGTTTAACGCCGAGTTGTCTCCCAAGAGGTACTGGAGGGGACCAAGATCCCAGGAGGTGGGGGAAGACGGAGACTATACCTAACGCTACACTGGCACCATTGCATTAAAATGGGCAGCGGTATGAGCCATTTTAATGTCTCATTAATTGTGAGGGGCAATGTCACAAAGACAGTGTCTAGACACCACACCTTCTGAAGAGAGAGGAGAACGGAAGCTGAATCGAACCGAGGGCCTTCTGCTTACCATCCTAACGCCTTGACGCTAAGCCAAACCTGCTCACATAAGCAACGGCAGTTCGGTTTAAGTTCAATGTTGCTTTACGTCCACAGAGATCGTACAGACTATTAGGGACGGCCCAGGACGGCCACCTCGACGTTCACGCAGGTCCAGAGCATTGAAAGACAACAACAGTAATAATGGCTTATATATCTCAGCCTGGAAGAACAGCCAAACCAAAGAATTCATTTTCTGGTGCCTGTGGCCACATGACTTTGACGAGTTCTGCGGGAACTGGACAAATCTTCTCGAGGCTCAGCACGGTATCACAGACAGTGTGGTTTCATTGACGCAAGGCGTGTTGCAATCTTCACCCATACTTTAGTGGTGACCACTTCCTGCCCGCATGTTACGGAGTTGTACGCAGTTGTACGCAATTTGCAGAGAAAAATAATTGCCTAGAGAACAGCTTTCGGTAGAGTAGTCGTGGTTAAGGGCCACACCGGCAGATCTACACTGTCAGCTCCCACGTCGAAGGCTATGACATGTACATACTAGTACATACGTAGAGTATAAAACTAAAAGTGAACTTACGTGCGTTGCTAGTATGGTCATATTGCCTAACGCCTAACGCGTGTTTAGCATAGCCTTTGGCCATAGTCAGCCGAACCTATTGTTATGCACATGGTGATAGTCAAAGACAGAATTATACAATACACATCAAACTTTGACTGGAGACTATAGGCTGAACCCGCTTAGTTTAGAACTGACAACTGTAGCGTTCTGACCAGGCATTTTCCGAGGTAGCAGATGTCGGTCGGATGGTCATAGTCACAAGGCGTGCCATCAGACACTTCGACTTCAATGGTGACCACCTCGCCTGTCCTGCTCGAAACACACGTCTGTTTGCAACGGTCACTCTCTGCAATCAACAACAAACATAGCACTCGTTTGGTAAGCTGCTTCTCCGCTTCAGTGGAATTGCGAAACCCAGTTTACTGGAAATAATGTCCAAGACATGAACACTCTTTTCTTTTTCTCTCTTGCTTCTCAGTCAGGAACTTTGTTTTTAAAAGAAAGCAACATCAACAAAACGGAAAATGCAAGACAACGTGAATGAGGACATCAATGAGGATGCAGCTCATGAACGAGTTTGTTCTCTCTCTCTCTCTCTCTCTCTCTCTCTCTCTCTCTCTCTCTCTCTCTCTCTCTCTCTCTCTCTCTAACCCTCCGTCACATCTCTCTGCCTCTTACTCCCCCTCTCTTCTGTACACACACAACACACGCACCACGACACCACACAACGCACGCACAGCACGCACGCACGCACGCACGCACGCACGCACGCACGCACGCACGCACGCACCACGCACGACACACACACACACACACACACACACACACACACATACAGGTGAACAACAAAACAAACAGAAACAACAGGCACAAAACCAAAACGAAGCCTTCACCTTTTTTAGCCTGGTACGGTTTCCAGTCATGTTCCCCTTCCCTTATTCGCATTTCATTCCACACTGCACAGTGTCCCTCTCGGGCGTCGTAGTAATTCTCACAATCCTGGAAGAGCAAAACGTTTCAAGTAGTCCAAAGGTCTAACTACACGTTTCACACAGTAAATTGGCCTACATTAGTCTACGCGAGTTCGCACATTAAATGAAGTAATGTCATCAACAATAGATCATCATGACTACACTCCCCACCCCACCCCATCCACCCCCACAAACTCTCTCTCTCTCTCTCTCTCTCTCTCTCACACACACACACACACACACACACACCACACACACACACACACACACACACACACACACACACACACACACACACACACACACACACACGTTGCGAGAGAGTAAGTCTCACCTTTGCAACACAGGTGTCCCAGCTTTCCGATTCTCCAACACAGTCTCTGCCTCCGTAAGCCGGCCTGTTGACATCATCAGTCAGATCAAATTGCATTGCTTTATTTCAATACGCGTTGCGTTGAAACATTTCGAATTCTGGTCTGATTGACGATGACCTTTTCTCGTCCTTCCAACAAAGGTCGTCTAGCGAATTACTGTGTAATCTAGGTTTCAAACTTGTTCTATTCCCATCTGATTATGAGAATAGAGCAAATATGAAGCCTTCAAATAATCAGCTGAGAATAGAGTAAGTGGGTAATTGGATTTCAAACTTGCTCTATTCTCACCTGATTATGAGAATAATTGTGACCAATCTGAAATCTACAAATAATCAGATGAGAACAGATCAAGTCTAAAATCCACATCGTATGATCAGTCTCTCGATGATGACATCACGGCCAGCGGTTTCCCAGAGCAACTGATCGTACATCATCAAGTGGATCATAGCCTTAAGCGAACTCAGACGTCCGACTGTGGGTGACCGTTCCGTGCACTGATATTTGCTACGGAATGGAAAAGAAATCAAGACGTATATAAATAGTAATTCAACATACTTTGGGTTGGAACAGAATCGTCGACGTCGTTTGATGCCAGTGCCACAGTTGACGCTGCAGTCTCCCCATGGGGTCCACGTGGCCCAGTGGCCGTTCACCGGCTTTTCGTTCCCAACGTACTGGCACCGGCGATCCCTGCATTGCTGCACGTGCACAAAACAGAAATGGGGCTAAACGGGCTTTTTGTTGTTGTTGTTTTTTACCTGCAGTATGTAGCCATGGTCATTTGACTTCTTTGGGGCGAGCATCCCAGACTCATGTCACGATAGAGGCTTTGATATGGTCGGCATTCTAATCAAGTTCCAACTGACAGCCGGAAAGCAGCAAGTCAGGCAAATGTGTGACCCTGACATTTGAATCTTTCAGTTCAGATCTCTCTCTCTCTCTCTCTCCTCTCTCTCTCTCTCTCTCTCTCTCTCTCTCTCTCTCTCTCTGCGAGCGTACATGAGTGCGTGTGTGCGTGTGTTGTTGGTGTTTGTGGTTGTGTTGTGGTGTTGTGTGGTGTGTGTGTGTGTGTGTGTGTGTGTGTGTGTGTGTGTGTGTGTGTGTGTGTGTGTGTGTGTGTGTGTGTGTGCGTGTACTGTGTGCTACATGAGTGTGTGTGTGTGTGTGTGTGGTGTGTGTGTGTGTGTGTGTGTGTGTGTGTGTGTGTGTGTGTGTTGGTGTGGTGTGTGTGTGTGTGTGCGTACATGAGTAGTTGTGTGGTGTGTGTGTGTGTGTGTGTGTGTGTGTGTGTGTGTGTGTGGAGGGGGGGTCTAGACAGGGGATGGAACTGAGTGTTTTCTAGCATAGCTCTAGTTGCAGTGTCGACGATCGTGTGACTGACTGCCCCTGTTCCCATAAGCCCCTTTTGCCACGTATAGCTGTCAAACCGGTTCGGAAAATGTTCAACGCGTACGTAAGTAACTAAACATGGTGCTTAACGTCCACAGAAACCATAAGGCTTATTAGGGACGGGGAGAAGGGGGGAGATGGTATGGAGGGGGAGGAAGAGGGAGATTATATACCTATCGCTACACTGTCAGCACCAGAACGACTCCTGCGATTAAGACTGGCGGCGATAAGAGCCATCTTAATGTTTCATTAATAATTAATGAAACACTAAGATGGCTCACAATTATTGTGAGGGACAAAGTCACAAGACGAAGTAAGTAACTTGGTGTTTCACGCCCAGTCAACTAGTACGATTATTTCAGGGCGAGAAGTCCACAAACCACAACCTTTTTGAAGAGAAAGGACAGTCGAAGCGGAATCGAGCCAAGGCTAGCGCGATCACTGTAAGCAAACATGTTGCTTAACGTCCACAGAAACCATGAGGCTTATAATTATTAGGGACGGAGAGAAGGGGCGGAAGACGGTATGGAGGTGGGGGGGGGGTGGGAGATTATATACCTATCGCTACACTGTCACCACCAGAATGACTCCTGCATTAAGGTGGGCAGCGATGAGAGCCATTTTAATGTTTCATAATGTGAGGGACAAAGTCACAAGACAGTGTCCACAGACCACAACTTTTGAAGAGAAAGGAGAGCTGAAGCAGATTCGAACCGAGGTCCTTCTGCTTACCAGCCTAACGCCTTACCGCTAGGCCAAACCGGCTCACGCGCGATCACTGGCTACGGAGTACGTATATATATACTCACTCTGTCGTAGCCGCAGTTGGAGCCAGGCATGGGGGGCCCCCGCTTGGTACGGCACAGGTGTGGAGTGGAGCGATCACTGCACCACAGCATGTTGCACGAGTCGGTGTGGAACTGCAAATCACAAAGCTAGTCCTCATGCAGAATCCCACGCGAGCGCAGTGAGTCTGCTCGAGAGCGGAGAATATAGCGCTGTGTAAAACAAAGCGGTCAACAACGATCGTCACACATCACACGATGAAGTTAAAGAGGCCTTAGGAGACATTTGTTTTAATACACTCTTTGGTGGGGTGGTGGGGGTGGGAGGGGGATGCTGAAGCGCTAAGTGCACAACTGCTAGTCAGATGCTGTTCAGTGCTCCTGTTAAACAACTACCACTAGTATTTGCCAAACTCCTGTTTCTTTCATAGTCAAGTTTGTATCCGTCCTTCCTCCACTAGTGAGTGAACGAGAAAGGGTGAGTGTGTGCACGTGTGTGTGTGTGT
>JABMCL010000958.1:1205000-1210000 GCA_018857735.1 Alviniconcha marisindica | reverse complement strand
CCGTGCAGCACTAATGTCAATACGTGAAGCAGAGTTATCAAAGCTGACTAAGCACACATTGAAGCTGAGGCAATAAAAACCTCTCCTGGAATATGTCTGGAAATGGGGGACTTTGGCCAACCACTGAAAGTCACTCGATTTCCAAATAATTGTGAAATACAGAGGTTACATACAGCAAAAGAGGGTAACAGAGCCAAACAAGTAAGCTACACAAGTTACACAGAGCCAGACAAGTAAGCTACACAAGTTACACAGAGCCAGATGAGTAAGCTACACAAGTTACACAGAGCCAGATGAGTAAGCTACACAAGTTACACAGAGCCAAACAAGTAAGCTACACAGGTTACACAGAGCCAGACAAGTAAGCTATACAAGTTACACAGAGCCAAACAAGTAAGCTACACAAGTTACACAGAGCCAGAGGCCGGAGTAAGCTACACAACTTGAGTTACACAAAGCCAGATGGGTAAGCTACATAACTTGCATGCAGCCAGACGAGCAAGCTGCAGAAGTCAGTAACACAGGGCAGATGAGTAAGCTACACAAGTTACACAGAGCCAGACGAACAAACTATATAAGTCAGTAACACAGAGCCAGACGAGCAAGCCACGTAAATCAGTAACACAGAACCAGACGAGCAAGCTACACGCGTTACACAGAGCCAGATGAGTAAGCTACACGCGTTACACAGAGCCAGATGAGTAAGCTACACGCGTTACACAGAGCCAGACGCCGAGCAAGCTGCAGAGGTCAGTAACACAGAGCCAGACACAGAATCCGGTGCTATAATATGCCTACCTGCAGGTCCCAGGTTTTCCCTGGTGAGCAGCACAGCGATGTCGTGCTGTACACTCTGCGAAGGGGACCGCCGGTTCATGGACCACTCGCAGAACCTTTGCACTGTGCGGTACGCATCTCGCTTGATCAGCACGTGCTCTTGCTGAGACATAAAGCACGTGAGCGCGAACGTAAGAGACTGGTAGAATATGCACGGACTAATCGCAGAACGTCCCCTGTACCGTGCAGCGCGTATCTCGCTTGTTCAGCACGAATTCAGCTGTCAAATCGCTTGATCAGCAAATGTTCCTGCTGAGAAAAAACACAAGAGAGCGCGAACATCATGGACTAGTCAGGAACCACTCGCAGATTCTCCGCATCCTGCAGTATTTTATCTCGCCTGATGAGATACCTTGTCTAGGTTTCACAAAAAAACGAGAACATGAGAGGAAACATCTTAGACTGACGAATCATTCAGCCCCATAACCTCTGCAACCCCTATGCCCTTATTGTGCATGTTGCACGTGCATCCTGCTTGATGAGCGCGCCTCTCTGCCCAGACATATACAAGTAAAACTGAGCAGCAACGTCCAGGTCATGTATATTTACCTAGCAACTTTAACGGCGAAAATCATTTGTAAGATTCTGCAATCATTTCACAGTGTTAAAGATTGGTTTATGTCTAAAAGGCGTTATAACAAAATCGGTCATTGCTTTGTTAATTAAATAAATAAGCAAAACACCACTCACGTCTTCCTTTCGAAGTAAGATCAGCTCCGTTACCACCACACGAATATTGACACCAAGGGAGTGATGTTGGTACACTGAGTTAGCCTGCAAACAAATCAGCAACACTATCATCAACTTTCTCTCCTTCCCCCATCTCTCTCCCTCTCTTCCATTTTCTATCTTCTCTGTCTCTGTCTCTGTCTCTGTCTCTCTCTCTCTCTCTCTCTCTCTCTCTCTCTCTCCTCCCCCCCCCCCCCCCGCCTTCTCTCTGCCTTTTTCTATCCGCTCTCTCTCTCTTTTCCATTTTCTATCTTTCCATCTTTCTGGGGTTGTAGATCTGACACGGGTAAAGTGTCACACAAGAAGAAGAGTTTCAAAATAATAATAATAATAATAGGGAACTTATAGAGCGCTTTCGGAGACTCAAAGCGTTTTACGATTTAAATAAAAACCTATAATGCGCAGATACCCATGGTTATACAAATCAGAAACAATGGTATATAAACAAGCAAACAAAACATACAAAAATGTGTCTGATGGTGCAGTTTAATCGCCCTGGGGGTCCTGAATTGACCATGTGCGGCCGACGAGAGTAAATAGTTTTTTGTTTGTTGTTTGTTTGTTTATTTGTTTGTTTTTTGTTTGTTTTTGTTTTGTTTTGTTTTGTTTTGTTTTGTTTTGGTTTTGGTTTTGGTTTTACGACGTCAGTTAAATTGGTTATATCAGAGTGAAGCGCTTGACAAAACGTGAAAGTCAGATTACTAACTAATGTCACCGCCCTAGTTGTGATCCTGTGGGATTGACAGGAGGCTGTCTCTCTCTCTCTCTCTCTCTCTCTCTCTCTCTCTCTCTCTCTCTCTCTCTCTCTCACACACACACACACACACACACACACACACACACACACACACACACACACACACACACACACAAATAACAAGCAAAGTCCTGGGCATGAGGCACTTAGACAAGCAGGCTATAATTAGGTCTCACTACGACATACTGAGCGGTACTCACGATGTTCATGAGGGTCATGACGTAGTTTTTGACGCGCTGCTTCCCGTGCATGCCCACCACCGTGTGGTCGACGACCAGCTGTACCTCCAGGTACCGTTTCCGGCCTGTGGATCGACGCCGCCGTCGAGGTCGTGGGTCTGCCGTCAGGGGCGCCGGTTCCCCGGTGTCTATGAGGGAGGACGTTGAATGCAGTGATCGGTCATCGGATAAATGTTGGTGTCAGTGTAACTATAAGACGAAATTCCTGTGCACATTTTAATGTCACTGGCGAATGAATATCCCTGTATCCTTGTATATATTGAAATCTGCGATTAACGTTCGTCCTTAGGTATGCTAGTTTTTTGTTTTTTTGTGTTCTGTCTCTGTCTGTCTCTGTCTGTTTGTCTGTCTGTCTGTCTGTCTGCCTGCCTGTCTGTCTGTCTGTCTGTCTGTCTGTCTCTCTCTCTCTCTCTCTGAGTGTGTGTGTGTGTGTGTCAGTGTGTGTGTGTGTGTGTGTGTGTGTGTGTGTGTGTGTGTGTGTGTGTGTGTGTGTGTGTGAGACAGACAGACAGACAGACAGACAGACAGACAGACAGAAACAGACAGACAGACAGACAGACAGAGAAAGCATCAGTTTGTTTCAATCTTTAGTTGTCTTAATAATCATATGAGTATGCCGCGTAAAAGGTTGTCAGCGATTTGGATTATCCCACTTTAGGCGAACTAGATGGAAATTACTGATTATTAGCATTCTCCTTCTTATTTGTGTTATTAATATAATTAGGAATCGTATTATTCAAATAACGCTGAAAGATTAAAAGCGGCGACGTCCCCACGCCGAAACTGGCGGAGTACAGTCTGCCTGCTGCAAGACTGAAGTTGTCATCTAACTGCCATTGTGTATGGCTAAAGCGGAGGAGGAGGAGAAAGGTCTGCTGATCTGCTGTCGGCCTGCCATCTGTTCTTGCATGCTGGAGCAAATTAGCGCACGTGCAACCTCCACGCGACATGTCTGAGTCGTATTTCTAACTGGCTTTTGATTCAAGCTGTGGCTACTCAGCCAGAGTCAACCGGCAGAAATCGCAATCCCTTCCGGCACTTCCGGTGTCAAACATGGCGGAGTGTGCACCAGTTGTCGTGACATTAGTATGCGGATTCTGTGAGCAGTTGTTCTAACCCCACGGAAACCGTTCCAGATGTCACAACGCCACAATGGGAACTCTCTCGTGTTTGTGTTTTTATAACCAAAGAGAGTTTACGCACTGCCATCATTGCATTATGGTTGTCCTTGATCACGGCAAACTGCCTAAAGCTAAGCAGCACATTTACTGCGCTGGCAAAGGTTACCCGTGATTCAGACGCAAGTGGAAATGGGCCAAGATCACTGCAAATGGTTGTGTTGTTATCGCCGTGAAGTGATTATGGGGAGTAGCAGTTACGACTGGTGACTGTTAAAGCTATCGCATGATGCATAGCTCTGATGTATGTAGCCAATTACGAAAAATGTTGCATAAATGAGTATATATATTGTATTGACATCTCTCTCTCTCTCTCTCTCTCTCTCTCTCTCTCTCTCTCTCTCTGCATATAACACTAATGTTGTTGTTTTTAAGTTAAGTTGAACTCCAGTGCGCTGACACTTTTGGCGCTCCGTTTCAGTCTGATATAGTGGTCCTTATTCACGACCATACATTGTAATATATATATATATATATAACTTTACTCTAAATTATTTTGCACCGAAGACACTTGAAAAAATTGAACGTACGGTTGATTGAACGAGTGGTTGATTGACTGGTTGATTTATTGAGCGAGTTAGTGAGTGGCTGAATGAGAAAGTGATTGGTGGTTTATCGACGTATTGCCTGAGTGATCTGAGTGAGGGAGTGGGGGAGCGAGGGATCTTATGGATGGCTTATTGAATGATTGTTGATCGACGCATTGGAAGATTGACTCCTCCATTGGTTCATTCGCTCACTGATAAATAATCTTTGATTTATTGGTTGATGCTTCATTCATTCATGTATTTATTCATCAATCTTTCGTTTCCTCAGCGGGTCTGCTGACTTACCTGTATAATTCCCACCGACTGGGTCCCGTTCGTTGCACGTGTAGATCACATGCGGTCGCTGTTCCCACAGCCGTCCCCCCTCCCTCACAGCAGGAGCTGGTTCAATGAACAACATCTCATCGTCTGTCTGGATGTAACCTGCCTGCACGTGTGGGTAACAAAATAAACAAAATCGTCAAAAAATATACAGTGAAATGAAATCCGGCCTTGTCAGAAGCAGTGAAGAAGCACGTGGCGTTGTCTTTCCCTCGTTTCAGCGGGATCACGAACAGTGCTGACGTTTTCTTTGCTAGACATTGTGAGGGGTGGTGATGGGTTGCATGTGTGTGTGTGTGTGTGTGTGTGTGTGTGTGAGACCGTGTGTGGGTGTGTGTGTGTGTGTGTGTGGTGTGTGTGTGTGTGTGTGTGTGTGTGTGTGTGTGTGTGT
>JABMCL010000958.1:1195000-1200000 GCA_018857735.1 Alviniconcha marisindica | reverse complement strand
ACAACAACAAACAAAAAAACGGGGGCTGGAGGGGAGGTCCTGGCACTAGGCAAAGAGATCCAGTTTGTCGAGTTCTGACCTACTCCGGCCAGGTTTAGAAAAGGGAACCTTGAATAATGCTCAGTCGCCGTCAGTCGTGAGTCAGTCTGCGGAAGGAACCACAACTACTGACCTCTCGCTACCCTCTGACTGACAGCCGGATGAGCTTAACGGTCAGCTCCTGCGTACAAACACACTTTCTTAGACAAGCTCAAGTACCACTGTAACGTAAACACAGAACGTGCGCCCGTCCCGTTGCTAAGAGCAACGATCAGGTCAAACGCCTTGGGTCTGTGCATTTCCAAGCGTGAGTCGGTTCAAACACAAGATATATAACCCGCTTGTCTAAGTGGGCGGAGCTATCGAACTAATAGCGAGACTGTGTCAATTTCTGCACCGTTCCGTATTGCCGGATGAGTAATGGCAGTCGCATTAGTGCCGGAATAGAAGCGAGTCGGTGATACGGGCTAAGATAATACGCTTCTTGCTGCAGCTGAACAAAGCTTTTAAAGGGCATGCAAGTATTTTTAAACATCACCATCTGTTTTCCCCGTTAAAAAAAAATTCTTTGCGTTTTATCTGACAGCCATCTGGGTATTCGACCGAGTGCGAGTCGTAAAAAAACCCGTGCCAATCACGTCTTGAGTTTCCCTGTGACGTCAGTGAAGAACCGATCCCTTTGCGGCTTTAATCGTCCACACGTGTTACATCCCTTGGTCTTTGAGCTAACGAATAGCTACCCCGTGCAGCTGGGCCACTACCATAAGCTTGCATTTCATTATGTTATCTAATTCAGTTAATGCACTTTAACGTTATCATGAACATTATTTCCAAACCCATTTACATGCACTTGTAACTAAATTGATTACTCTCTCTCTCTCTCTCTCTCTCTCTCTCTCTCTCTCTCTCTCTCTCTCTCTCTCTCTCTCTTAAATTGCTTCAAGACTGAATGTTTTCTCAACCCCATACACCCACAGGCAGGATTAAGTTAAGTCAAATCAACTTAGAATACTTTCATCATCCCTCACAGGCCAATTCGGCTAACTGTTAAAGGCTCATTAATTTCTAAACGCGTAAAAAGAACGTGAAAACACTATTATTTGCCACCCACACTCATCCTGACACAATAAGCAGACATACTGGACACACTTCCACAATACAGATATTACATTAGACCCTAAGAGTATATGATCCTCTTGACCCCTCTCTCTACGCTCGCCTTCACGTATTAAAAATAAATAAATCCACTCATTCGTCCATGCTTCATATATGTATATGATTGATGCCTTGTAATTTGTTCTAATTCTGTTTATTATTGTCCGTTAGTAGTTAGCAAGGACTAGTTGCTAGGTTTTGACTGAACCTAAACCAAAATCTTTGTAAAATACAGTTTCGTACTCCATGACACGAACGGTCGTTCTCATGGGACCTTTTTTCGGGGTTTTACCCTGGGTGTAACTAGAGAGGTGCGCATTACAACTGGAGGGAACGGGGTGAAATTGGAGGGGAGGGGGTACGGCACTAAGGCAATGTTTGCTCGTTATTTGTCAAGGGTTTGCAAGGTTGCAAAACCAGTTGCGCGCTATTAAGCACGCAGCCGAATTAGCGACATGCTGAGTTGAAGCAGTCTAGTTTTCAGACAGTCAGCGAGACTATCAGTTGCTGATGAGGCGCCCTAAAAAATTCCCGACAACTTCAGGCTAAAAACACGAAGGTCTTCGCACAAAATCTGAAGCAGGTTCGCGATGATCCGCGGCGGAGAACCTCAGTAACGGCAAGAAAAGGACGAACAGCACTCAATCTAGAGAACTGACTTGTGTCGGGTCCTGCAGAAGAGGAAGATCTGGAGTAGAATACAACGAGATCAACAACTAAACAGACAAGGTGGAACTGAAAGGACGTTTATTTCAATCAGCAAATTTTGCGAAAATTTTGATGGTAAACCCCTTTTTCAAATAATATACATTCGAACGATGAGAGGAATTATATTCGATCCCTGATTCTACTTAACTTTTAGTTGGTGAAGCCGAATGTTTGAGAGGCACGCCAGGATGAGGCTGACGGGTAGGTGTGTGTGTGAACTGAGCGGTGTGAAGTGCAAAACAAATCAACAAACAAAAATTAGTAGCGCTCGAAATACGTAACACAAGTACAACAACAAAGACCAGAGTCGCCTACGGTAACTCTCACCTGGTTTGCGTGTAAATACAAGGTACATAAACTCCACCAGAGGTACATCCTCTGAAAGAAAAATCTGTTTTTGTCTGACGTTTTTTTTCTTCTCAAAACATAATTATTCGCTTTAAAAAAAAATCTTTCGGGGGATTTTTAGTGGTGTGCAGTTTGCGGCGGTCTGAAAAGGTCATACAGGGATCTATGGCAGAGGGGTTAGACTGACAAATCTTTCGCAACGATCGCTTTTGAATTCCGGCGTATCATCGTTCATGCAGCTTGGCATGGGGCGAAACATGTCAGACCTAACTTAAGAGTTTCTCTTCCTTCGTATTCCTTGGCTAATACGTGATATGGGTGAATGGAGTAGGTGCTTGACTTTGTTCACTATTTCAGTAGTTTCTTCACTTCAGTACAGCTGAACCATCTTTCTAGTTTTTAAAATAATTAAGCTGTTGGCTCCCTGTGCTTATACTATTACTCTGAGCTGACAGGGTCAAGTTTTCAACCATCTGACAGCAATGTATAAAACATGTTTCCTTCCCCCCTACCCCCACAAAAAAAGTGGAAAAGAAAAAGAAAAGCCAAGTCTGGGAGAGAAAAAAAAACTGACGGTTCTTCGGCTATTATTACAAGACAGCTAGGTCACAGAGTTCACTGACTCGTTACATCTACAGAAACCTACCCAACTTTCAGAATAATAAACGATTTCTCAGACTAATGTTTTTGAGTACTGAATTACTGCGAGTGGTGAACTGTGCTCTTTTTACCCAACGTTCGGCTGGTTTCTGTGACTGTGAAAGACTTTAGCGCAGGGAGTTGTTTGTACGTGAATTCCGGCGGGTGGGACACTAAACTAGGTCAACGCAAATTTAGATCAGATTTCGAAGTTTGGTCAACATTCTCAATGGCAATAAACAACACGCACTCATCTCTCTACACTCTCTATGACAACAACAACACGCTCTCACCTCTCTACACTCTCCATGACAACACCCTCTCACCCCTCTACACTCTCCATGACAATCACCAACACTCTCTCACCTCTCTACACTCTCCATGACAACACCCCCTCACCTCTCTACACTCTCCATGACAACAACACGCTCTCATCTCTCTAAACTCTCCATGACAACAACACGCTCTCATCTCTCTCCAGTCTCCAGGACAACAACACGTTCTCAACTCTCTAACTCTCCATGACAACAACACGCTCTCATCTCTCTACACTCTCCATGACAACAACACGCTCTCACCTCTCTACACTCTCCATGACAACACCCCTCTCACCTCCTCTACACTCTCCATCGACAACAACACGCTCTCACCTCTCTACAGCTCTCCATGACAACAACAACCCTCACCTCTCTACACTCTCCATGACAACAACACGCTCTCACCTCTCTACACTCTCCATGCAACAACACGCTCTCACTCTCTACACTCTCCAATCAACAACACGCCTCACTCTCTACACTCTCCATGACAACAACACGCTCTCACCTCTCTACACTCTCCATGGCAACAACACGCTCTCACATCTCTACACTGACTCTCCATGACAATCAACAATACACACTCATCTCTCTGCACTCTCTATGTCACCTCTCTACACTCTCCATGTCACCTCTCTACACTCTCCATGACCAAACCTCCCCTTTTACACTCTCCATGACAATCAACAACACGCGTCATCTCCACACTCTCATGTCCCTCTCACACTCTCCATGACTCTCTACACTCTCCATAAATCAACAACACGGCGCACTCACCTTCTCTACACTCCCCTATGACAATCAACAACACCCATCACCTCTCTACACTCTCCATGACAATCAACAACACGGCGCACTCACTCTCTACACTCTCCATGACAATCAACAACACGGGCACTCACCTCTCTACACTCTCTATGTCACCCTACACTCTCCATGCACCTCTCTACACTCTCCATGACAATCAACAACACGGCGCACTCACCTCTCTACACTCTCCATGACAATCAACAACACGGCGCACTCACCTCTCTACACTCTCCATGTCACCTCTCTACACTCTCCATGTCACCTCTCTACACTCTCCATGACAATCAACAACACGGCGCACTCACCTCTCTACACTCTCTATGTCACCTCTCTACACTCTCCATGTCACCTCTCTACACTCTCCATGACAATCAACAACACGGCGCACTCACTTCTCTACACTCTCCATGACAATCAACAACACGGCGCACTCACCTCTCTACACTCTCTATGTCACCTCCCTACACTCTCCATGTCACCTCTCTACACTCTCCATGACAATCAACAACACGGCGCACTCCACCTCTCTACACTCTCCATGACAATCAACAACACGGCGCACCTCACCTCTCTACACTCTCTATGTCACCTCTCTACACTCTCCATGTCACCTCTCTACACTCTCCATGACAATCAACAACACGGCGCACTCACCTCTCTACACTCTCATGTCACCTCTCTACACTCTCCATGTCACCTCTCTACACTCTCCATGACAATCAACAACACGGCGCACCCACCTCTCTACACTCTCCATGTCACCTCTCTACACTCCTCCATGTCACCTCTCTACACTCTCCATGACAATCAACAACACGGCGCACTCACCTCTCTACACTCTCTATGTCACCTCTCTACACTCCCCATGTCACCTCTCTACACTCTCCATGACAATCAACAACACGGCGCACCCACCTCTCTACACTCTCCATGTCACCTCTCTACACCGACTCTCCATGTCACCTCTCAAACTCTCCATGACAA
>JABMCL010000958.1:1182500-1187500 GCA_018857735.1 Alviniconcha marisindica | reverse complement strand
CAAACAGGAACTGAGAATGTGCGTGTGTGCGTGTGTGTGTGTGTGTGTGTGTGTGTGTTGTGTGTGTGTGTGTGTGTGTGTGTGTGTGTGTGTGTGTGTGTGTGTGTGTGTGTGTGTGTGTGTGTGTGTGTGTGTGTGGTGTGTGTGTGTGTGTGTGGTGTGTGTTGTGTGTGTGTGTGTGTGTGTGTGTGTGTGTGTGTGTGTGTGTGTGTGTGTGGTGTGTGTGTGTGTTGTGTGTGTGTGTGTGGTGTGTGTGTGTGTGTGTGTGTGTGTGTGTGTGTGTGTGTGTGTGCGTGCGTGCGGGCGTGTGCGTGCGTGTGTCCGTGCGTGCGTGCGTGCGTGCGTGCGTGTGTTAGGTGAAGTGCCGAAAAAGACAGCATTTTGTAACATTTTCGATTTGCCAAGAATAATGGGCCAGTCTTTCAGGGACATTACGGTGTAAGTTACTTAATGTCCAGGCAAGTCACCAAGGTCATACCAAGGTGAAAGAAATCAGATCACAACACTTTACTACAAGAGAAAGTCTTCAAAAATAAAGCAGATGATTTTCATAGCTGACAGTCTAATGACATAATTATCACTAGTAATGCACACACACACACACACACACACACACACACACACACACACACACACACACACACACACACACACACACACACACACACACACACACACACACACACACAAGCACACACCAGCACCACGCGCGCCACACAACACACACACACACACACACACACACACCACACACACACACACACACACACACACACACACACACACACACACACACACACACACACACACACACCACACACACAGCACACACACCACGCACCGCCACACAACACACACACACACACACACACCACCACACACACCACACACCACACACACACCACCACGACGCACGCACGCACGCACGCACGCACACACACACACACTGAGGGAGAGAGAGATGGGGTGGTGGGGAAGGGGGGGTGGGGGGGGGCAGATAGAGAGTGAGGAGGAACAGACAGACAGACAGAGGCAAGGACAGAGACAGAGTTTTGAAACCTCGACCAAAGCAACGGAGACGGAAAGAAACAGATCATAATTAACACTGATCCCTGTCTTTCTAAAAGTCGTCTGCTCACCAAAACTGTGATAATGTTTATATTTTGTTTCGTTACTCGAGTGAACATTTGATCTTACCCTAAAACAACAAAAGTAAAGTTCGCGTAATAAACGAAGACTTCTTATAAACACGTACAGAATCCCCAAGTCTGTTATATTCATTCTGAATAGCATAACTGGACAGATTAACCCGACAAATGTTGCCGCAGTAGCTTCTTACGGTCTATAGTAAACCGCGTATCGCAGTCCAGCGGACGAAAGTAATTAGTTTGAACGGCACAGTCTTTGGCAAGTAAAGACAGCATTGTGCATTAAACAGCCTCGTGCCTCATTTGATTGAGTTAAAGATGATTCCATATCTCATGGAAAGTTTGACCGTTCGTGACAGCCTCAGTCACTAATTTGCACTTAAACTTAAGAGTAAAATTTGCTCATCAACATCATTTTCAATCTCGTTTGATTTCAGCAGTAGTCTGTCTTTCTACATTTTCATCGGCGTTCCAGGATGGTCCTAGGACGTCTAGTTTTATGTTCCTGGTGAATTTGGTTGTCTGCACCAGGTCCTCTTGGGAGTCGCAGAGCTGTTCTGCAAGCGTCACTGATGTGTCCGTGCTTCTTTGTCTAGGGGCCTGCAGAACATGCAGAACATGTTCTGGGGCTTGTGGACCCGTCTCACATGGGCAGCTGACTGTGTGTGACTGACGTAGGCGATACAGTGGGCGTGCAGTCGGAAAGCGATCCAAACTACCCTCTCTCTTTGGTCAGTATGTTAAAACTAAAAGACGATTGAGTGTGTGTGTGGGGGGGGGGGGGGAGGGAGTGGAGAGGGGGGGAGGGAGTGGAGAGGGGGGAGGAGGGAGTGGAGAGGGGGGGGAGGGAGTGGAGAGGGAGGAAGGAGTGGAGAGGGGGGGAGTATCCTTCATTTCATACACACTTTTGCCCTCCATTGAGGCTGGAGCGAGGAGAAGACCACAGCACAAGTTCAGCAGTCCCCAGTGAGATTCGCGATAAAGCAGTTCAACAACTATCAAATATCTAGCCTGTGTTGTCGATGACAAAGGGTAGCAGTCTCTCTCCGGTGCAGATAAGCGTCAGTAGGAGTGTCGCTTCTTCCGACTTCACATGCAGACTCCCATCGCTTGAACACTTAAGGCCGCCTTTGCGGATGTTGCTGCTTTGTTCGTGAAGACGAAGTTGGTCAATGTACATGGACGGGATTTATTTCTATGAAACTACGTAATACTATTCGCCGGCGAACAGCTCCGATCGCAGCCTCGCCCGTTGAACTCATCAGCACTTCAGCCTCTAAATGCCGGCGTCTCCCATCGTCGGTAATTATGACCCATAACCTATAATTATAGAGTCCAGTAACTCAAAGCTCTCAGAGCTCCCTTTAACCGACTCTTGCGTTCTCTTCGGTGACGATGTGACAACACTCAGTCATGTTCTACACTCACAAGGACTCAAGGTAGAGAGTTGAGAGACTCAAACTCAAAGTAGCGTTAGACTATGGGGTTCTTTTCAACAGACTCTTGGGTTCACTCCAGTGACGACGTGACAACAGTGCTTCACGTTCGACAGTCACAAAGGCTAAAAGGTAGAGAGTTGAGAGACTCACAAGCCAGTGTAAGCCTCGGTGTTTCTTTTCAACTGACTGCAGACAGTTCACTTCGGTGACAACGTGACAAAACTGGATCACGTTTTCAGTATAGCCACAAAGGCTAAAAGTAGAGAGTTGAGAGACTCAGAATCCAAAAAAAAATTGTGTCTAGGGTTTCTTTTGAGCTCACTCTTCTGTTCACTACTATAACGACGTCAACAATACCTAACCATGCCTTGCAGCCGGGGCCGGAGACTGAGTCAACTTACGGCAGTGAGAACACTGATTCTCCATGCCCTCTAGTTGTCTAAAGGTCATCCGTTGCTGAGAACATTGACTTCCTACGCAAGGCAGTCAAAGAGCTGATGCCGGCGCTGCCGTCAGATTAACTCCTCACAACAAAAGGCGGGACGGCAAATCAAGGCTACAGGGCCGTCCTCCGAGTGAGTCACGCACCACAGCTCCAGGCAATCCCGCATCAGTAACAGCACGAACACGGACACGAACACAAGTGGGTTCAGAATGTGTGAAGCAAGCAAGACAGCTCCATGTTCAGATTTTTTTTTTTACCCCAATGTTTGCGCACTTGCTGTCCGTAAGAATATCTTGTATAGCTTCAATGCTTGTGTACTTGCTGCCCATAGGAATCTCTTGTATAGCTTCATTGCTTCTGCACTTGCTGTCCGTAAAAAATATATTGCTTAGCTTCAATGCTTGTGCACTTGCTGTCCATACGAATATATTGCTTAGCTTCGGCACTTGCGCACTTGCAGCACATAAGATTATATTGTATAGCCTTAACACACGTGTACTTGCTGTCCATAAAAATTTCTTAGTGTGGTCACTTGTGCACTTGATATCCATAAGAATTTCTTGTACCTGATATCCATAAGAATTTCTTGTACCTGATATCCATAAGAATTTCTTGTAGCTCAAGCATTTGACGTCGTTTGAAGCTCCACACGTTCGTCGGCATCCCTGTGAATGAGATTCTATAAACGTTGAGGACGGCACTAGAAGCTGGTCTGGTTGTTCCTCGGTGTCTTCAGACTAACATATCAGTGTTCTTTGACTTGCCTGTCAATGTCGTCACACTTGGCTTTCGCCGTTTGGCAGCATCGCGTTACTGAAATGAAAACGGGTGTACGGGCTCAGAATGAGAGAGACAATGACAACAGAAAATGCACATGAACATTCTTTATTCAAAAGCGTAGTGTGTGACATCATTCTACAGTGATATCCTTTGTAAGTGTTCTCGTTTGGTTGGTTGTTTGACTGACTGACTTTGTTTCAGAGCCGTAAATCAGTCGACCAGTCAATCAAGTGTTATACGGTGAAACTCCAGAATTAAGTATGTGTCCCACATGTCAAAACGAATTGTATTAGCATAATAGATGTACTATCATAATTCTAGCACAGAACATGCTCATATATGCCCACATAATCAGCGGCATCATAATGCGTACCAGAGTCTGAGCAAACGGCCCCGAGCCTGTCGCCGCACGCTGTTCATGCTCCCCGACACCTGCCCAGGCCGAATTCAACGCAAAACCCAAAGGTTCTACAGCGGTTTTGTGTGTGCGTGTGTGCGTGCGTGCGTGCGTGCGTGCGTGTGTGTGTGTGTGTGTGTGTGTGTGTGTGTGTGTGTGTGTGTGTGTGTGTGTGTGTGTGTGTGTGTGTGTGTGTGTGTGTGTGTGTGTGTGTGTGTGTGTGTGTGTGTTGTTGTTGTTGTTGTTGTTTTTTGTTGTTGTTGTTGTTGTTGTTGTTGTTGTTGTTGCTGGGTTTTTGTTTTTGTTTGTTTTTGTTTTGTTGTTGTTGTTGTTGTTTTGGGTTTTGTTGTTGTTGTTTTGGGGGTATTACATTTTTTAATATATGTAATGTAGATAAAAATACTGAACAGCCTTGTGAATGGTTTTGTGCCAAAAACAAACCAGAACGAGGCAGAGACACAAACAGAGGCAGAGATGGAGACAGACAGACAGACAGACACAGGCACGCAGACACAGAAGCAGAGAGAAAGACAGGCAGGTAGAGACAGAAATAAGCAGAGACAGACAGTCAGACAGAAATAGAGACAGATGGATTGAACAGAGAGAAACAGAGACAGAGAGACAAAAAGACAGACAAACAGACATAGAAAGAGACACACACAGAGAAAGAGACTGACAGACAGAGAGACGAGCAAGGACAGACAGAAACAGAGGGAGACAGAAACAGACACAGATGGATTGGACAAAGAGGAACAGAGACTGGGAGAGAGACGGACAGAGAAAGGCATGTA
>JABMCL010000958.1:1165000-1177500 GCA_018857735.1 Alviniconcha marisindica | reverse complement strand
GTACTGACTGACAGAAGAGAAACACACACACACAGAGACAGACAGACAGCCACAGAGAGAGAGCCAGAGAGAGAGAGAGAGAGCCAATAGGTAGACTATCTATAGGCTGTACTGACTGACAAAAGGGGGTTCGCATTTCCCCCATGTCCAGAGCGTAGCACCGTCCGTTGAGACAGGCGGTTTTCCTCTCCTCTGTCATCGTGCAGGCCACTCGGTGAGAGGGGGGGTCCTGCACCACGATCACACTCTGCCGCTTGGCCCGGGCGGGGTGAGAGGGGGGGTCCTGCACCACGATCACACTCTGCCGCTTGGCCCGGGCGGGGTGAGAGGGGGGGTCCTGTTTGGTGGCTGTGTGTACACACTCCGCTAGAAACACACACACAAACATGCATACATACATGCATACACACATACATACATACATACATACATACATACATACATACATACATACACATACAGACACAGACACAGACACACACACGCGCGCCTACCATAACACACCACCAACACACACACACACACACACATCACACCGCACACAGCCGACAACACACACACATGCACACCGCGCGCACACACACATGCACACGCGCGCGCCACACACACACACACACACACACACACACACACACACACACACGCGCGCGCACACACACACACACACACACACACACACACACACACACACACACACACACACACATACAGACAGACAGACAGACAGACAAACAGAATGACAGACACAAACACATGTACACACGCACACACACCAGCCCTAGGTCTTACTCAATTTTCTTTTCTTTTATGCGCACCACCAGTTATGGAATGTTGCCCAAACTACTGGGATTCCCGCAGTATATTGAAGAGTAAGTAAGTAAGTGAGTAAGTAAGTAAGTAAACTGGTGTTTTACGCCCAGTCAACCAGTGCGGTTATATCAGGGCGAGTATATTGAAGAAGAAGAAGAAGAAATAAGCGTTCTTTTTAACCATTCATGTGTTTGGGTTTTGCTTTAAAACGCTAGCAGTCGTCCTTGTTTGTTTGCTTGTTGTTTGTTTGCTTGGTTTTTAGAGTATCAGTAAGTCACTGAGTGTGTTTAGGTGTCAGACTGCAAATAGGCGTGAGACTTCTCGCCACAGCACTCCATACCAGTTGGTTTCATGTACTTATTTTGTTTGTTCGATCAGTTTTTCATGACGGATAAGTGCGAGAGGGGTCAAGGTAGACCGACCACAACAACATCAATCGTTTTTACATTGAGCATGACGGCGATAATGATATCATAATGATCATAGTGATCATCATGTTATCATCATCGTTTCCTTCATTTACAGAAACATGTAAATGAAGAAGCTCTTGGACACTGATCTCATGGGGCCCATTCATTGATAATCGAACATGTTACTGGATTCCTAGGACCAGTCTACACATTCTAGGACCACTGAGTCTACGCTGAGCTGAACTACTGAAAGCAGAAGAAGGAACACTACAACCAAACGAAGGCGTTATAGCTGCTTCCTGACAACGTGAGTTATCACACACACACACACACACACACACACACCACACACACAGGGTAGGTAGGTAGGTAGTGTTGCTTAATGTCCTCAGATGTCAGTTGACATATTAGGGACAAGCTGAGACCAATGCCGAAGCATGGTTCAATATAGCTTTACGTCCACGGAAACCAGAAGGCTCGTTAGGACGGACAGCCAGGACGGCCACCTCGACTCTCACACAGCTCCTGAACTATCAGACAGAGGGTGAAACGATATCAGGCAATCACTGCCGCCATGCAGAGAAACGAGGCCGGTGTGAAGCAAAGCGGCAAAAGGCTCGCCTTGCACGCCCTCACCCCCTGCTGTGGGGTAGTGTGCTCCTTGTCATGAAACGGGCTGAGTCTCACACCTAGTCAGTTGACCTAGTTTCTACACCCTGTTGCGGCATATTTTGTCGCCGATCATTATACTGTCGCGGTCGACAATGTGTCGACCTTCACGGCACATATTGTCACCGGCACATTTCGTCGCCGGCGACAATATATGCCAACGTTCACGGCACATATTTATTGTCGGCAATCGTCAGAGCTAAAAAATAAAATAAAATAAAAAGCTTGGAGATGACGGCGATAATGATATCATAATGATCATAGTGATCATCATGTTATCATCATCGTTTCCTTCATTTACAGAAACTTGTTAGACTTGATTTTTGTTAAAGTTCAAACTTTATCATACATCATTTACTGAGACAGTGAGAGTATCACCAGCGAGTCGCTACACACTGAGTTAATGAACTTTTCAGAGACGTTGTGGCCATGATACCACTTCTCCAAGTACACATTAATTCGTTTGTTCTTCCTCAGGTTTCAAATCTAGTCTGTGTGAGAAGGCTTGTGCTTGCAGCTGGGCGAGGCAGCGGCCTTGCTCTTGAATTCAGACGAATATTAGCGAACCCAAGATGGGTTGATGTGTGGCTTTGGATACAAGAAGCAGAACACCGAATCTCCAACGTGGTCAATGTCTGGTACAGAGTGAGACGATGGCGTTGGCATCCGTGTTTTTCTTGCACCAAAGGCTAAGCATCAAACAATCTTGAAGAAATTCTGCACAAAATTTTAATGACTAGAGATAATAATGATGTGCCGTGAACGTCGACATAATTATATTGTGGCGGGCGACAACAGAATTATGCTCGGAGACAATATATATGTCGCAACACACCCATCCAGTTCCGCCCTGTCCTCCTGACTTTCCCACTGCTTGAGTGTGTGTGTGTGTGTGTGTGTGTGTGTGTGTGTGTGTGTGTGTGTGTGTGTGTGTGTGTGTGTGTGTGTGTGTGTGTGTGTGTGTGTGTGTGTGTGTGTGTGTGTGTGTGTTTTAAGCTAACTGTTAGTAATAGTAGCGTCTATGAATCTATCATTCTACTGACTATTCTGTTGGTTGTATGCTTATATAAATGCATGTATAACTGAGCGATGTAGGCACTGTATGCACGTGCGCATCTGGCGCTGTGAACATGCATGTTTTGTGAAAAAGATTTTGTTTTTATATATAAAAAAGACACCTTGCAAAAAATATTTTACTTTAATTCATCAGTATCTTAGCACCTTTTGACTGAAGCTAAACTACAATCCTTGTAAAATAAAGTTTTCGAGTTCGAGTTCAAAACGGCCTGTGGAAGAGGGGTGGCGAGAGACAGGGGAGAAAGGGGGGGGGGGGCAAGGGGGAAACAGAGAGGGGGGAGAAGGGAGAGAGAGATGGCTGGAGAGGGAGAGCAGAAAGAGGGGAGAGAGGGGGAGCAGAATAGGGGGGAGAGAGCAGGGGGAGAAAGGGAGGCTGGAGAGGGAGAGCAGAAAGAGGGGAGAGAGAGGAGAGAGAGAGAGAGCAGAATGAGGGGGGAGGCGGGGGAGGCAAGGGGGAGAAAGGGAGGCTGGAGAGGGAGAGCAGAAAGAGGGGGAGAGAGAGGGAGCAGAAGAGGGGGGGGGGAGTCGGGGGAGGCAAGGGGGAGAAAGGGAGGCTGGAAGGGAGAGGAGGGAGGAGGGAGAGGGGGAGCAGAAGAGGGGGGGGGGGGGAGGGGGAGAAGGGAGGGAGAGGGAGAGCAGAAAGGGGGGAGAGAGAGAGAGAGAGAGGGAGGATGAGGGGGGGGAGGCGGGGGGAGAAGGGGGAGAAAGGGAGGCTGGAGAGGGAGGCAGAAAGAGGGGGAGAGAGAGGAGAGCGAATGAAGGGGAGGCGGGGGGAGGCGGGGGAGGCAAGGGGAGAGAGGGAGGCTGGAGAGGGAGAGCAGAAAGAGGGGAGAGGCAGGGAGAGAGAGGGGGGAGAAGGGAGAGAGAAGGAGGCTGGAGAGGAGGAACAGAAAGAAGGGGAGAGAGGGAAGGGGAGAGGTGAAGCAAAGAGAGGGAGGGAGAGCAGAAAGAGGGGGAGAGAGGGGGGAGGCTGGAGAGGGGAAGAAGAAAGAGGGGGTGCCGGGGGGAACGGGGGAGAGAGAGGGAGAGAAAGGGAGCAGAGAGAGGGAAGGAGATGGAAGCGTGGGGATGAGACGGGGGTGAGAGACGTGGAAGGAAAGAGGAAAGGGGGAAAGAGACAGACAGACAGAGAACTTGAGCTCGGGAGAGAGAGAGAGAAAGAGAGAGAGAGACAAACAGACAGACAGACAGACAGACAAACAGGCAGACATACAGAGAGCGAGAGAAAGAAAGAGAGAAAGAACTCGAACTGGGGAGAATCAGACAGACAGAGAACTTGAACTCGGGAGAGACAGACAGACAGACAGCGAGAAAAAGGAGAGAGAGAGAGAGAGAGAGAGAGAGAGAGAGAGAGAGAGAGAGAGAGAGAGAGAGAGAGAGAGAGAGAGAGAAACAGACAGACAGACAGACAGACAGAGACAGCGACAGAGAGACAGAGACAGAGAGAGAACTCGGGAGAGAGAGACACAGACACAGACAGACAGACAGACAGAGACAGAAAACTTGAACTCGGGAGAGAGACAGACAGACAGACCGATAGAGAGAGAGAGAGAGAGAGAGAGAGAGAGAGAGAGAGAGAGAGAGAGAGAGAGAGAGAGAGCATTATTTATCCCAGGCTGGTTCTCCAATCAGGTCTCCCCTAAGAAGATAAAAATAAAAGCCATAGACTCCGCATTTACCTGAATACACCAACACCTTATCATGCACAGAGAAAGAGCAAAGCACTGGCGAGTCAGTATTGGGGGTCGGAAATCAAAACCTACCTCCATTACAGAGTGGTGCGTGCTTCACCCCGTCAGCCACCGCTCCTCCAGTTGTGGTCAACGTCAAAGAAATCACCACCAGGCAGCAGACAGTCCGCGCAATGGTCTCCATTATGCACTAAAAGTCGGTAACGACGGTTTGCTGCCAGAGGTTTTCCACGTAGTCTTAAATCCACACCCTGCAATCGCCAACAACGTTGTTCCAGAATAGTGAAGGTGTTTCACGTGCCAGACACAACACCTCACCTACCGTAAGGCGTCCGTCGCACACAGGGGGAAAACGCTTTTTTTAGATAGATAGTATGCCGGTGTGTGAGTATATATATATGCACGTGGCCCACCTAAAAAGACGTGTGGGGTTTAGTGTGGGTGGCGGTGGTGGTGGTGGTGGTTGGATTGAGATGATGGTATGTGTGAGGTGTGTGTGTGTGTGTGTGCCGTCGTGGGTGGATGGGTGTGAGGAGTTCTGTGAGCGTCTGTTAGTGCATGCTGGGGTGGGGTGAGTGTCTGGATGGGTGTGTGTGTGTGGGGGGGGGGTCTCTGTCCGTCTGTGAGTGTGTGGGTGTGTGTGTGTGTGTGGATAGGGTGAGTGAGTGTGTGTGTGTGTGTGTGTGTGTGTGTGTGTGTGTGTGTGTGTGTGTGTGTGTGTGTTGATGAGTATTTTGTTTGAGTGCTTGAATGTGTATGCGTGATTGCGCGCGTGTGTGTGCGACATGTGAGTGTGTGTTTGATGAGTATTTTGTTTGTTTGCGTGTGTGTATGCGTGATTGCGTGTGTGTGTGTGTGTGTGTGTGTGTGTGTGTGTGTGTGTGTGGTGTTGTGTGTGTGTGTGTGTGTGCGTGTGTACCGTGCGCTAGTGACAGGCCTCCAGCCAGACACACCGGCTTTATCGCAGACACGGATACGCTACACCCCGCATTGCGTGGAGCATACCTTGCCGGTTACGTTGTGTGCAGGCCTTGTTGTTACCCCTCGCCCAAACACGCACGCAATCGCACAGCCGGGCACAACCGATCTTACACACAAAACCTGAAGCCTCTTGTAGTGGAGAGACGAAAAAACGCTGCTGGTGTTCAAACTAAAATGACCGTGCTTCTTCACATTGTCGAATTTCTGCCATCAATTATGTTTTCCCCTCACTTCCTGCTCGGCAGATATTCCATGTTTTCCCCTCACTTCCTGCTCGGCAGATATTCCATGTTTTCCCCTCACTTCCTGCTCGGCAGATATTCCATGTTTTCCCCTCACTTCCTGCTCGGCAGATATTCCATGTTTTCCCCTCACTTCCTGCTCGGCAGATATTCCATGTTTTCCCCTCACTTCCTGCTCGGCAGATATTCCATGTTTTCCCCTCACTTCCTGCTCGGCAGATATTCCATGTTTTCCCTTCACTTCCTGCTCGGGTGAGTTGACGAAGAGCGAAACTACGACATTAACAACAACATTAACCAAATGAGCGGACCGTTTTCCAGAGGTAAAGTCTCTGACACGCTATTACAGCTTTGCATTATTAACCAACGCGATGCAGCACTACTACCGGCTTCAACAGTTTGTATCCGTGGCCACCTTGGAACGATTGACGTTTTACGGCGTTTGAAATGAAAGGCTTCTTCCGCGATTAATAATATCCGTGGCACGTGTCTCTCATTCTGCACGTAGCCTATCCATAACACGTCGCACACAAACTGAGCCGTTTAATTATTGATGTCAACTGCAGCTGCCTGTCCACCATTTCCGATATCATCTGTTGGCGACTCAGCACACACTAGCGCGCCCGCACACGCACACACACACACACACACACACATACACGGAGCACGTTGACGCTTCCCGATACACAAATGACTAGAAAGGGTAACGTCTTTCGAATGACGCAGGTCACACACACTCCTCAAAAAAGGAAGCCTAGCCTACACTGAGCACACGATATGTCAGTAACCCTTGCCGTTGCTGTCCGTCAGAGGGCGGCTTAGGGCGGTTTTTAGAACCGTAGGCAGGTAAAATTATCCTGCTGGCGAAGTTACGGTGTGTACGTTTCAAAGGCCGCGAGCGTCCATTGATGAGAGCTAGCGTATCAGCCACACGTGTCGGTCGCTCGGTCACTTTAGCGTTGAGGTTGGGCGAAACCAGTGCAGCGCAGTGATAGGCATAGTCCTACGTACAGGCCTAGGGCACAGGCACAGGTGTCTTCTCCCTTAACCCCTTCACTCCCCCAGCCTGACTTTTTGACAACAATTTTGCCATCTTGCCATCGTAAATGTCTGTGTAATTATCGTTTTGTCCATAGGTAACATTCAAATAAGCATACTGCTTTAGTGTTTCTTGTACTTATTGGTTGAACTTACGATGAATGAATAAAATTTTGTTTAAACCAAAATGTCCGGGCTGAAAAGTGCACGTAAAGGATATAAATTTTGACCGCCCTATAGCAAAAAATGTACTTTCAATATTGTGCATTTTGATAGAAATCCTTTCATATGCTAAGGAAGGGGGGGGGGGGGGGGTAATGATTCCAAATTTGGTTCGTTTTTCGAGTGACGGCGCGGCAAGCATGGCAGTGAAAGGATTAAATGACCTACCTACATGAGCGTAGCGTTCCACCTGTAGGTGACGTATAACTGACTCTTAGTGTTATCTCTTATGCACATACTAGTCACAGCATACATGCAGTAACTATACTCAAGCCCAAGAGTTAAGCAACTCTAAAAAGCAATGATTCAAATTTAATACCTTTCATATTCTGATGCAATAAAGTTACATAACGAGTTTTGTTGCTGTTGTTGTTGTTGTTTTAATCGATAATGATTTGTCAGATGTTTAACTTCTGTCATTCGCAGCGGGTAATGTAATTATCAGTATGTAGGCAGTCAGTCATAGTATTTGCAGTGACTAGGCCTACTATTTACGGCAGTGTTCGGTCTGGAAGTAGAGTTCCAGTCATATTGTTGACACCGAGGCCGATCACTTTTGTCATTTCATAGGTGTTTGTATACCTGGCAAAGAGCTGTATGACTGCTAGCTAACAAAGCCTAGGCTTTGACATCCGGTGACCTGATTTTAATGAATCCTGAACATAAGTTGTTTCATTCGTATATAATACTGGCAAAACAAGTCATTTTCACACACATCGGGCACATTTCTCACGTATGATCCCCGCATGCTTAATGGAGGTAAACCAGTGATTAAGCCTTCCACCTGTAGGTAAACCAGTGAATAAGCCTTCCACCTGTCGAGGGTTTAATGTGGATGTAGCGTATTAAGGCTTATGTGAACACATAATATAATATAATAATAGATTATTTATGGCGCCCCATCTCGTAAGAGCCCGGAGCGCTTACAAAGACATAAGGTACGCTCATTTCATCACACACACACACACACACACACACACACACACACACACACAACACACACACACACACACACACACACACACACACACACACACACACACACACACACACACTCACACACACACACACACATATACGTGTGCATTGTTGGTAAAAGCCATTGCTTTACTTTTGAGATCGAGTATAGTACCAAGTATAGCCGGAGGTAGCATTGCGGGCAGCGGGTAATGTGATCTATCAACATGCAGGCGGCCACTCGTATGATTTGCAGTGACTACTGCTCACGGCAGAGTTTGGCCTGGAAGTGGAATTCCAGGCGTATTAAGTTATACCGACCACCCTAACCTTTGGTGGTGCAGACTAAAGACCTCCATAACTTACACACACACACACACACACACACACACACACACACACACACACACACACACACACACACACACACACACAACACACACACACACACACACACACACACACACACTCACTCACTCACTCACTCACTCACACACACATGCACTCAAGCAGTGGGAAAGTCAGGAGAACAGGGCGGAACTGAACGAGTGTAGAAAGTAGGCCTCAAGTGACTAGGTGTGAGAGCCCGACTCATGACAAGGTGCACACTACCCCACAACACGGAGTGCAAGCTAGGCGAGCCTTTTGCCGCTTTGCTTCACACCGGCCTTGTAAGTTCTCCGCATGGCGGCAGCGATTGTCTCATATCGTTGCACCCTGTGTGTGTGTGTGTGTGTGTGTGTGTGTGTGTGTGTGTGTGTGTGTGTGTGTGTGTGTGTGTGTGTGTGTGTGTGTGTGTGTGTGTGTGAGTCCTGTCCGTATGGGTATTGCTGTCCTGAAAAATAGTAAAATGTTCTACTTTGGAAGATGCACTTCCAAAATGCAGAGAATTTAAAATGTAAAAAGCAGAAAAAAACGGCTTAATAGGATGTTCTAATTTGGACGATACAATGAAAAAGAAACAGAAACAAGACAAAAGAGTCTGAAACAGAGTTGGCTACCACGCGAAATGCTCCAAAGAAAGCGTTCATTCATACTTTTTTTTTTAAACATTACAAAATAATAACAGGACAACCCAAAACACGTGCCGCACATTTTCATGTTAGATCCCTTGTTCAGCGACAAACGCGCAGTTAAAACGCACAAACAAACGACGAAAGGAAAGAAATTACTTAAATCGGCACCAGAGGAGAGTGGCGATAACATCATTGCACAAGAAAAATGACACGAGCAACAAAGAAAGAAAAAAAGAGTAGTCTCGAGAGATTACCCCCCCCCCCCCCCCCCCCCCCCAAAAAAAAAATCACCAAGAAAGAAACAAACAAAAATTAAAGTTGACGATAGAAAAACGTAGTACTCGTGTAACCGCATAAGCAGCCCACCCGTGTTGAGCCGGACACCCGGCCCACCTGTGGTGACTGACTGACGTACACCGCTGAGCGTGGGAATAATATTGCTTAACGTCCACGGAGGCTACTCGCCTATTAGGGACGGGGGACGAGTGGGAAAGGGGGGGGGGTCATAGTTCAGGAGCTGTGTGAGAGTCGAGGTGGCAGTCCTGGGCTGGCCGTCCTAACGAGCCTCATGGTTTCCGTGGACGTAAAACAATATTGAACCATGCCCACACATTGGTCTCAGCTTGTCTCTAATATGTCAACCGACATCCGAGGACATTAAGCATCACCCGAAGGAAGGAAAGGGGGGGAAAGAAGAGTGATGACTCGAGACAGGCGCCAACCCGGAAGACCGAGGCTGTCGTGGACCGCCGCCAGCACAACAAAAATGTATGTTAAGGCAGTGTCTGCCCGACATTGCGCAGCAACTACCGTACCACGCAATTGCTGTCCCAACAGAGTCACAAAGGCAATGTCCCTAGCTCCACCGTTGGAAAACAACTGAAGCAAAAGAAATCCATCTCTCAAGCCCAGCTCCACCTCCCTACTCTTGATCTCTTCTGGGCTAACTTGTGAGCCCAGCACCACCTCCTTCCTCTTGATCTCGCCTGGACCCGCAAAAGCGTCTAACTTCGGCACTTAATCTTTGGCTTTTGTCCTAACAAACAGCGTCCTTTTGAACCTTTTATGTGTTTGGATCTCGTTTTAGAATGCTAGCAGTCATTCTTGTTTCAGATTTTTGTTCATATCTAAGTTTTTTTCCAATATATATATATATATATATATATAGAGAGAGAGAGAGAGAGAGAGAGAGAGAGAGAGAGAGAGAGAGAGAGAGAGAGAGAGAGAGAGAGAGAGATGGCCCGTATGGCCAGTCTGTATGGGCTAGTTGGACAGGCTAAAGGCTGGCATCGTGCTATCTAGTCATTACGGTTATCATACGTGCACAGCACACACACTCCGCTGCCGGTACGCTGCTCCCCTCACAGGTGTTCGGAAATTCTGTTCAAAAAAGCTGATGAGTGAGGCTAGTTGACAGTTGAAAATACTAAGTCTGGAAGCATTCCAGCGCAGTCTGAGCATCTGCATACAGGGTGTGCTGGCCACTTAGCCAGGGCAGTTCCTGAAAGCTCATGTAAATATTTTGTTTTTAAATTAACAGAGCAGCCGCTTCCAAAGTCAAAACAGCCTGCTCAAAAGACCCCACCTCTGGGCCAACAACGTTCCCTGAGAACGCGCTTCTGTGCACGAAGGTGAATAAAACTAGCGAAAAAAATAGAGTATAAAAATTGTTTTGAATCCCACATATCACGGGGCCTTACTTCAGAATCCTTTGGGTTCTGACTGGTTGAACATAGGGCTGCATGATGACATGAGGACAGAGGCCGAACCACTGCCGGTATAAGTAACCTCACCTAAACACAAAGTTACGACATCCGCTTTTCTTGGTCTACATAGTAACGTCTCTTAAACCCGTTCTTAATTGGGCGAATGTTTGTTCGCGAACCTAGTTGGAAGTATTCGGCGAAGCTAGTTGGTTCTTAACTGGGCGAACTTTTCTTCGCGAACCTAGTTGGAAGTATTCGTCGAAGCTATATTCGGGGTCCAAAAAGCTTCGCTCAACATGTTCTGGGAACATTCGCCCTATTCGACGATCATTGCCTCTGATTGGCTGAGAGCTCTCCTGTGGATGAAGAAAAAATAAAAATAAAAATGGATGACGGTGTCGCTAGGTTCTTCACTCGCTTCGAGGGAATTTGTTTATTTGTTGACTTGTGGGAGGCGCAGCCTTGTCTCGGAGACCCAGAATGAGATAGTAGTTAGTTGAATTACCCTGTGAGGGATGATTAAAGTATATTGACTTGACATGACTTGACTTTAGCCTACATTTTCGATCATGTTGTCTGCTGCGTGTCTGCCGCAAGTTCGGGCTGAAGCTTGCATCTCATTACGAGCCAGTTGAGAACGAAGTAAAGTTTGGACTGTCCGAACCATGTTCGGCGAACTAAAAGTTCAATTAAGAAACGAATCATAGTTCGTCGAACTGTCCGAAGTATGTTCGGCGAACAAACATTCGCCCAGTTAAGAACGGGCTTTACAGTCGTGTACAATCAATTGTCTGTACCTTAGAGAGAAAGGGTGTAGGACAGTTCACCACCGGGCAGTTCACCAGTTCATAGTTCACTTCAGGACAAACGGAAACACCAGACAATTCACCAGCGGCGGAGCGAATGTGTGTCGTTGTGTGATATTCTTCGCGATATATCGCAAACACACACGCACGCACACACACACACACACACACACACACACACACACACACACACACACACACACACACACACACACACACACACACACACACACACACACACACACACACACACACACACACACACACACACACACACACACACACACACACACACACCTAGAACCTGGATAGCCACCTCAAAGTCAATGCTGACGGTCACTAGATGGTGATTAGGCCTAGCGCTACCTGTCCTAGGCTTGGGGGGAATTGGTATTTTCGGTGGTGAATTGTCCGTTCAAGGCTGAATTGTCCGGTGCTGAATATTGTCCTCGCTCCAGGGAGACATGCTAACACGTGCGATCAGTGTGCAGATGACATTAAATGATTAGCTGGTTGACGCGCAAGTTTGAGTGGTGTGGCACGGCCTTGTTTGTTTTTATTTGGAAGTGTATGTACCCATGACTGGACCTTGGGATAGTTTCAACACAGAGCCATATCATTGAAACCACTTGGGGGGGGGGGGGGTGGGATCAATATGGCAGCAGAGTCATGTGGCAGAAACAGCTGGGGAGTGGAGTGGGGTATCATTATGGTTATTATCACAGCACAGAGTCGATACAGAAACAGCTGGGGAATATCATTATAGCAGCACAGGCGTTTATTGAGTTTCGTTCCTTTGCAGCAGGCCGATGTCTCGCGTTTTCTCTCAGTGTTCCTGCTTATACTAAAATGTTCCCAGCTCGAATCGAACGGCA
>JABMCL010000958.1:1092500-1160000 GCA_018857735.1 Alviniconcha marisindica | reverse complement strand
ACAAGTGAGTCCCTCCTTCCCTCCCTCTCTCAGAAAGTCACTGATGACGTTCAGCATACTGCATCGTGTTTCTGAGACCACGTGAGAAAGAGTGATAGATAGATAATTGATTTATAACGCTCGGTCAAACATGACGGTTATATCTATGCGGAACACGGTTTTGTCAGAGGGATAATATATATAAAAAAATAACTAATTAAAAAATGTTTGTTTTTTGTTTTTGTTTTAGATCGCCATCGTTCATTTCACGACACATTCCACTGTTCCAGGTACTGTAGTTAGGCCTGTTACATCCCTCACAACTTTGTTCCAGATTTTTTTAGCATCAGTAATTTATATCTCGTTCACGGTCAAAATCACCAGGTCAAAGTGCGGCTGTCACAACTACAAAAACTAAACAAAACAAAAACGGAAGCTCGTGTCTTTGAATCTGTCTGGTAGTGTCAATACTGAAGAGAAGACACGCACATCTAACAAAAATTATACAATAATAATAATGGAAATTGTTAAAGCGCCTACCCCGCGGCTCAAAGCGCTGATATAAATATATAAACACTCTGAAAGAAGTCCATCTCCAGCCTCACATGCGAAGCGGATGTTTTTTGTTCGTTTGTGTTCTTGTTTGTTTGTTGCTATGCAGAAAACAAGGACTGTGAGCACAGCAGAATCAGCGATACCGGTGTTTCTAAATCATACACAATTTTTGTGTTTGATCCCGTTTCACCTTTTAAAGATGCGAACCACAAATAAGACAGTCTTCAAAAGTTCTATACCGATTTAGCCGTCAAATACGGGAACAAACAAATGACACTGAAATACGGCTGATTTCCTGAATAATAACGACTGTGTTCACCATCTGTGCAAAACCTGTCACCATGACAACCGACAAGAGAAAACCAAAAAGGTAATGCATTCATGTGGCAGGTCTAAAGGAAGGAAAATATTCACGTAAAAGCGTCTTCCTCAACACACACTCAAAAACCCATATAAAATAAATAGCATTGACGAAAATACACACAGAGAAATCAAGCAAAGTATCTGAATCACCAACGCGGGAGCTGACTTTAAGTTTTAAATCGAAAGTGATGTTTTCATTAACTAAATGGTGCAAACAATATTTGATATACCCCCCACCCCCCACCCTCTCTCTCTCTCTCTCCAGACAGTGTTAACATGTACACATACGGTCATAAAAGTCATGCACGTATAAGGATCGAATCACAAGCAACGGAAGCAGAAAGTGCCAGTATTAAAGTAAACCAAATGAACGAATCTGTTCGGCATAATAATTACAGTTCTCCCATAACACCTAAACGCTTGTCGTGTATGATGCACAACCGAATGAGTTAATAACTAACCTTTTCGAACTTTTTATGTGCACAGAACCGAGTGAAATATCCTTTTCGGCAGTCTGTTGAAAATGGATGTAAGAAACAACAAGTGGGCACAAATACAAGCTAGAAAAAGCTGAGATGTTGCACCAGCCTACTTCTTCTCTTTCAGAGTCGTCGACAACTGGAACTCGTTGCCACCTGAGACTGTCAACACCTCATCCCTGCAGGTTTTCGAGATCAGGCAAGACAGGAAGCTTTTGGATATCCACTCATTGACCTCAGTGTTGAAAGTTAGGCCAGACTAGCTTAGGCTGGCAAAGACCAGGTTAAAGGCTTTGAGCCCAAGTAAATCTGATCACCGTGTCATATCATATCGACATATCTTACAGTTCGCTCGTGACAAGTGCACGCTTCACTAGCAGGGTGCGGAACCGAACATAATGTTCTTTTCGACACAATTTACAGCTCGCTGATGCAAAAACAACAACAACCACTTCCGCTTTGGACAGAACCGAAAGAACTCCACTTTTTCAACAATAATTTATGCACAAAAAGTTAGAATTGTTTTTTTTAAAAGTTGGACTGCAGTTAAAACAACATCCAAATATTCGGCGATTTCCTTTTTCAAACAACAAAAGAACAGGCAATCAATTTACAAGAAAACAAACGTAGAAAGAACTTAGCTTTCGGTTGTCGCCAAGATGAAGGACAAACACGAGAAAGACTTGAAGCTGTTTTTCACTGTCCAATTAAAAAAACTTAAAAACTTTTCAACCATTCGTGTGATTTGATAATCCTCTTTGAGAATTCTGGCAGTCAACTTATTGTTGACATAATTATTGACAGTTAGCTCGTAACAAGTAAAATGTTGACTTACACCATGCACGGAAGGCTTTCCCCAAGAAAAAGTAGTCAACACGACACTAAGCGGCTGACTGTAAAACAAACTCCAATAACGAATGATATAAATCATAAGTGCCATATCGACCTGGGTCCATAATTCTGTTTGAAGAGCAAATAAAGTTAAAGACGGACAGCCTCTAATCCCGATTAGCTAACGAGTCCCTAGGCCCGGTTCATGTTCCAGGCAGAGATGATGATGATGATGAAGTGATGCTTAATATCCTCGGATGTCGGCTGACATATTAGGGACAAGCTGTGTCCAATGCCGAAGCATGGTTCAATAAATCTTTACGTCCACGGAAGCCAGAAGACTCGTTAGGACGGACAGCCCAGGACGGCCACCTCGACTCTCACACAGCTCCTGAACTATGAACCCAGGCAGAGAAATGAGGCTCTAACTTTGAAACGCGTTTAGCCTGGCCGGAGAGTCTTATCTGTGCTCCATACATGCCGATTTTTTTTTCCGGCATCGTGACCGTTTAGCAGATAAACGCGATTATGGGTGGTGGGGTGGGGGCGGGGATCAAACTCCAAGCACTGGTTTCCGACACCCTTCCTGGAAAGCGATGCTCGGAGTAGGGGCAGGGATATGCTCTTGATACATATGGGCCCGGCACTGCAAGTCCCCGCTGGGGCCTCCCAGTGGTCGTTCGAATCAAGTAGCCCGTGCTACGAGCGGAGACTGATATCGTTTCAAAAGGTAATAATACTCTGCAACCGAATGGGGTTTATGGGACTCCGGTGACGTCAAACTGGAATTACTACAACAGCAAAAAAACAAAAACAAAACAATAACACAGACCTGAGTCGCCTACGATAACAACCGCCAGGCATGCGAGTAAACAAAACTCCGCGAAGGCCACGTGCTCAAAAAATAGTACATAAAAATGAAACTAAAGTTGCCCAGCGGAGCTCTTATTCAGTCAAATTTCCATACGAAAACAGTCAGCGGTATATGTAAGAATTATATAAAAGAAGTCAACAGCCGAAGCAGTCAAGTTTATACAGCTGAACAGAACCTGTACTCTCTGAACGGAACCTGTACTCTCTGAACGGAACCTGTACTCTCTCTGTCTCTCTCTGAACAGAACCTGTACTCTCTGTCTCTGTCTCTCTCTCTCTCTCTTATGAAGCGGCTAAACCTTTAATAAACATAGACTACAGTACCCCCGAAAAGGGGCCTAGTGTTCTCTCAGGCGAAAGTTTGAGTGCTGTTTTCATTCTGCCGACTGTCTGTCTCTTCGTACAGCTACTCAAGGTTAGCCGGGGAGGAACCGGTGTCCAGAGTTCTGTCCCCTCAATATCCGTAAGGTTGACAGAGTTGCTTCCCTTTAGCCGTACCGCTCAGACCACTCGGGCAATGTTAACTTTAAGATCCGGAATGATTCCTTGCTTATACAGCATGATTCCTTGCTTATATATATAAAACACCTTCAGACCCCTCTAAACTATGATTCTAAAATCAGCAACGAACACAAATTCACGCCCAGATTATCCAGTCTAATAGGCCTACATTACACTGCTGTGGTTGCAGTGTCAACAAAGCCGAAGCCGTAAGTACTTGTAAACCGACAGTTAAAAATTAGCGAAGCCATCAGGCCCAAAACACAGATACCATTGCACATAGATAGTGCTCCGGCCATCTGAAAACAGCCCACTCTCCCCCCCCCCCCCCCCCCCCACCACCCGCACCTCACCCGTAAGGAAATGCTCATTTCAAAATTCTTCTCATATATTCAGGCGATCAAACATGCACAAACACCAAATAAAAAAACTCGAGGTGTTAGTCCCTTCAACATTGCCCTTGTTTTAAGAAAAAGGAAGCATGTAAGGCTAGGATATGCTGGTATCGTCGACCGTTCCGTCTAATTTATCGATACTAGACTAAAGAAAAGAGACGCAACAAGCTGCACATACCACCTACCAACTATGACCTCCTAGCTGTTTAACAAATATACAAAAAAAGCCTATCTTTAACGAAAAATGTTCAAGAAATTTCTTGGGGGGAAAAGGGCAGGAAATATGGACCATCATTAGCAGAAAAATGACAAGACAGAAAGAGCAAGAGGACCTGGCAGAAAAATGACAGAGGGATAAAAATAAAAATAAAATGGAATCAAATGACAGCCCTGAGATTCCAGGCAGGAGGACACCATGGGATATCCCAGACCTCCCTTCGAGGAGCTGGTTGGCGGGGTGGTTGGGGGAGTCGGTGGGGGGGGGGAGGGAGAGCAAAATATTAAACAAAGTTTTTGTTATAAATATCTCGTTATTATCCACCAGACACCGGCCTTCTCCAGGATCAGATACAGCTGATTGTGCGGAGACCGTAGCGACAGGCAAGAGCCGGCGACGGCAGCCATCAGTAAGCACGTGTTATAATACAACCAAAAATGCACTAAACGTTCCACATACACATACACACACACACACACAATTTTTTTTTTTTTTTAAATCTAAAAATTAAGGATACCGCTTCATGTTCCAGCAAGACTATGTTGGTGTGTATATTGCTTCGTCTGAGGGGTCACCAAAAGCAAAGCGCCCTTGCGGAAAATACGAGTCTAATCCATACAAAAACAGTCAAATCACCGATAACAAAAACAAAAACAAAACAAAAACACTAAATAAACGGGGAGCCAAACGGGTTTATATAGTCCGATTGAGGGCGTAACCTACCACAAATAATGAAGTAAGTAAGTAACGGGTTGCTAGGGGCCGGTCAGCCTGGCAAGATGTATAAGGGTGGCTTACTATGTGCATACTTGGCATACATAAACTCGACTCATTTGCCAGTAGTATTCTCCCTGCTGACAATGGCTGGAGGACGCTTGAAACCCAACGAAGTGCTGGCCAGATGGGATCGAGATGCAAACTCCAAGCACTCCAAGCACTGGTTTACGACATCCTCCTCCAACTGCTGCCATTAATGGCAGATAAAGGTCTCGAAAAACTGTTAGCTAACGGGACGTTTTTCGTTGGTGCTCAAATGGCAAAATGTTTGTAGCAGACAACTCAAATTGTATCAGGCGTTTCTTTTATAACTACCCAAGTTGTTTACACCAGCACAAAATACTACTACTACTACTACTACTACTACTACTAACTAATAATAATAATTAAATAGCTTGAATCAAGACGGATTTTTATTTATTGATTTTTTTAAATCCGTGACGGACGCACCTCGTGTTTACGTGCATACTTGGGTGCTATGTTGCCTCCACAGCCTTATTAGTCCCCAAACCTTTCGGAGGGATCCAATAGCGTCGGTGGACAGCTGCGCGGAGATAAAGAGTGTCCTTTCAGTGGCGTAATCAATCCTGACAGAGTTTGGAGGAAGGTGCCGGAGAGTGATGCTCAAAGCCAGCCACACTAACAACTGAATGATATTAGTAAATAAACATGGTGCTTAACGTCCACAGAAACCATAAGGCTTATTAGGGATGGGGAGAGGGGGAAAGAGGTGTGGAGGTGGGGGCAGAGGGAGATTACATACCTATCGCTACACTGTCACCACCAGAATGACTCCTGCATTAAGGTGGGCAGCGATGAGAGCCATTTTAATGTTTCATAATTGTGAGGGACAAAGTCACAAGACAGTGTCCACAGACCACAACTTTTGAAGAGAAAGGACAGCCGAAGCAGATTCGAACCGAGGTCCCTCTGTTTACCAGCCTAACGCCTTACCGCTAGGTCAAACCGGCTCACGTACAACTGAATGACTTTACCCGTCAGTAATAATGCTCGTGTTTTTCATTGCTGTCTGGGCGTTTGTAGAGAGACAGAGAAGGCTGCTCACAAGCTGTGTTACTGTGGTTTTCCCATTCAACGCGCCCGGTGTTGACCCCATAGTTGTTACTGACGTGAAAATAGCACTTCCGGTTCAAGTGAACCAACGACCCTGCAGAAAACAACTGCATTTATTGCAGGTAACCAATGTAATAAAGATCAAGCGAACTGGACAGTTTGCTTAAATATCCGCGATGACAGTTTTTCAAACTGGAAATGAAATGCCAGCTACAAATAAAACATGATGTCGACACAGCTCGGAGGGTGGGGGTTTCTGTTCTGCTCGAGTAAAAACCAAGACAAAAAAAGAGATCTGCGCGACAACGCAGGTTTGTAAACTGAAAATGAGTTGGCATTTACAAATAAAACGCTTTATCCGCATAGTTCTGAAAAGTTGGGTTTAAATCTGCTCAAGTATAACACAAGACTACACTTGAAGGGGACACATCTGAGTCTGTCTGCACCACAGTATTTGGAAGTGCATTACGATCACAGAAACTCTGTCTGTCTGGATACAATCTTCAGATTGATAGATTATAATAGTAAGACACCGGTTTTCCATCGGCTTAACTTTTGGTTGAATGAATGAACAATAGATGCGGTAAGTTCTCTGACTTTCCAGGTCAAGCTATCATTAATTATGTAGTGTCTGAAGAATAACAACTTGTAATTTTAAGTGCATACAACGATTTAAAAAAAAATGACCAGCAAAAATAAAAACGTCCGCTAAAATTTGCAAAAGAATCTGCAGTATACACGCACACACACACACACACACACACACACACACACACACACACACACACACACACACACACACACACACACAGAAAAAGTATCAAGATCAAGACTTCAAGCTAAATTATTCGGGCACATCCGAAGTGGACAAATAGATTTGTTAACAAACAAACAAAACACCAAAAAAAGAAAAGCAAAACACGTTTCCAGTTGGTAGTTCGGTACTGAAAGAGGGAAAGAGACGGAAACAAGCAGACAACATCCATCCTCATCGCAAGGACCATTAGCCAGTGGAAAGAAAATCAGCCTGGAAGCCAATTTCTCATTGCCACTGAGATGAAACAATGGCCCAACAGAGATTTCAGTCAAAACATCGCACAAATACCGTTCAGCATTTAAAGATAAACAATTAAGCCAATCGAAGTTTTTATAAACTGATCTAATCATTTGCGATTTTTCGCCCCCATTTGGTGGATTCAAAGGCTTGTGCCGAGTTATTTACATATACATACACAACTAAAATGCAAAAAAACAAAACAAAAAACAAAAAAGACTAGGTATAGATTACCCGATCTGGGTTTCAGTGACGTCAGAAATGACCCTCCACCAGCGGGTCATTTATTTCAGGACTGGAGGTTGGAGGTTCAGCAAGATGAGGCGAATGTGGGACCGACTCAAAATAGTTCGCTGTCTCCTACGTCTTGTATATCCACGTGTCAACATGAAGATGAAGATACAAACGCATAAACAGCGCCATAGTTCACTTATTGTGTATTACTATCCATCCATCGGCAGGTTTTTTTTTATTCCCATAACAATAAACAAAAACAACATACAAATACTGTAATTATCATACCCCCGAATATTGGTTACATTGACATTTCGCCACTTCAGTTACGGATAAAGAAAGATAACTGCCTCCTTGATCCTCGTAACAGTTGAATACACGACAGTTGAATAAAAAATATTAAAAGATGGTTTATCGTCTTTTTCTTGGAAGCCGAGTATGTGAAAAATACATCATGTGACTTGTAAAACGCACAGGTAGTTAACGTTTATATAAACTATTAACCAAGATATTACAGCTGTTAAAAATATAGACCCATGCGTTTTTAGTATCGTTTTCCATGTTTGCAATTCCAATACATGCACGAGTAAAACAAATCATAAAATCATTTTAACCTCTTGTAATAATCCATAAAGTAATAACTCCAGTAAAATGTGCTAATTAATTGTCCACAACGAACTCGCACTTTTAAGTTAAATATTCACACTCACTTGCACATGTTGCGGAGCAATAAACATATCCCCAAACGTCAGTAGTCTAGCTTGACTGTTGCTGTCGTCTCGTATGTTCAGACTGGTGTAGTTATTGAATATTTTCCTATTGTCCTTGACTCTGTTCATTGTCGTTCTGCGTCCCCTCGTCTTCCAGCCACTTGTGTCTCATTTAATGTCTGTATCGGGTACAACATTGTGCAAAAAATAAACGCAACAGCAACAACTAAGCATCGCAATAATCTCTGGTTGTTAGGGTGTGTGACTTGTGCGAAACAATCACTTCAGTCCCTTGCAAAATACGATACACCATACACAAATGTATGATTGTATGGACCTTTTTTAAAATTTATTTTTAGGGCTGAAGCAAGCAATACGGCGGTTTCGGTAACGTCTTCATCAGATCAGCCAGAATAAAAATGTGCACAGACGTACCGTACCCTACATAGTTACGAGTGCACAGTAAACATTGCAATATTTGGAAACTTTAAAGCTGCCGAGGGGTTGTGCTCGGCTGCTCTGCAAGCTGCGCAGTCCACGCGCTGTCTTATATGCGTGCATTTATAATTGATGTACTGTAGATAAATGACTTTTCTGGGAACCACACGGAAACAATTACGCCAAATTACGCTACATAGGTAACACTCAAATACGCACATTGTTTTTGTGTTTCCTGTACTTGTTTGTTGAACTTATGATTACGACGCATGAATAAATTTTGTTCAAACCAAACAATTACGCCAGGGAAATAGTCCATGTAGTGCTACGTTCTATGCCAACGAGTAAAGTACAAAGACAGAATGGAGCTTGCCAGCATCTCACTGTCCGCACACCGACAGAGTTCAGCTCATTTCAAGACGGCATCTATGCACTGGGAAAAGCCCACATGCGCTCCACCAGGTTCCTCAGAAGTTTCCCAAACGATGCCTTTGAAACAGTTACAAGTGTTCGCCTGATTAAAGATGGCCTTTATTTGTCCTTTTAAGAAAGATCTTCGAGCGCTTGTTCTTTGTAAGCCAAAGGCATCACTCCAACGGTCACACGGAGAAGAAAGGCGTACAAAGATCAACCGTCACATGGAGGAGAAAGGCGTACAAAGATCAAGAGCTTGGCTGTCTCGGTTAAAAGGACGAGAAAAGGATGTCGTCGATCAGACGAACACCCGAACTGTTTCAACGGCAACACCGGGAACACTTCTGAGAGACTGTAGATAGAGCGTATATTATGGGCTTTCCCGAACGCGTAGGAGTGGTAATTATCTGTACGACTATGATCGTAGGAACACCGAGACGCGCGTACACCCCGATCCAGTCCTTGCTTATTTTTTTGGATCATGAGCGTGAGTAACAGGATTGTTTCCCTTCCTCCATGCGTACAAAGTGCTCAAGAAGTCGCTGCTGGCTTCGTGGTGCACTGCTGGTACCTGTCACAAGTTGGCTTGCAGCAACTCTTGCTTGGTTTGTTGGTTCCAAGGTTCTGTATGCGCTCACATGTGTTAGTGTGTATGTGTGTGCGTGCGTGCGTGCGTGCGCGCGTGTGCGTGTGTGTGTGTGTGTGTGTATGTAAGGGTGCGTGCGTGCGTTCGTGTGTGTGGGGGGGGGGGGGGGGGGGTGTAAGCGTGCGTTCGTGTATGAGAGGAAGATAGTGAGAGAGAACTACGGGCACTCCCTCGAAATTAATTTGTTTTCCGCGGAATTTGTTATACAAGTACACAAACGCTACACGTGCAAGACAGGAGTTCATATTCTCAAAGCAAACAGATTACTGGTATTACATGTATCAAGGTCATACCGTGGCTGAACATGATTTCTATTTTCAGTACTCTTTACATCGGAATGAGTTAAAGAAATATCCAAGAGACGCAACAATTTCAAAATAACAAAAATTAACCGCACATAAGACTCCCCTTGTGGATCAAAGTAAACAAACTTAAATTTTACGTCTTACTCTCAAAATATGGTTATCACCGCAGAGACTTGAAGGATGTCATTTCGACATCGACCGAGAAAAGTCGTTCGTTCCTTCGACTTGTTTAACACAAGAGTTGTCCCCGGAAAGGAACTGACGGGGAACGAGATACCAAGAGGAAATGGGGTAAGTGGGTGGTTCTATACCTAACGCTACACTGTCACTACAAGTGAATGATTTATGCATTACGATGGGCAGCAAGAACAGCCATTTTAATGTTTCATTCTTTGTGAGGGTCAAACTCACAAGACACTGTCTATCAACCGCACCCTTTGAGGTGAAAGAAGAGCCTCAGAGGTCTTGAACCCACGTCCGCCTGCTTACTAGTCTAACTAGACTTACTGCTGGGCCAAACCGACACATTATAGTCTGACTTTTTAAGGCGTTACTAAAACGCCTGTGGAAAGTTTGAATCTGGTTTAAATAGTCCCCCAAAATGCCGAGACCAGTTGTTCTGCACGTGACCTTGTCTGTGTATACAACTTTCAGTTTCACATTCCACAGCCCACTGACCTAAACATTAAATTAAGTGAAGACGGGCACTGATCATCATACGGGCACGTTTGAAAACAAACACAAATTGGAAGAGAAGTGGTGGTGGAAACAAAGATATTAGAAAAACAGCAGTTACTTTGCATCCATTGCGAACTGTTGACAGACCTCTCATAAATATTAATAATACTATTACTAATAATACTAATATTTGTGAAGAAAAAAAAGCAAGCATCGCAATATCCTTTACTCAGTAGTATAAAGATAGTGTCTCCAGTTGATGTTAGGGGCCAACACTGTACACCATGCATTCGGCAACACGGCAGCGTATACATGTGCAAATACTGTTTAAAATAGTACAATACGGAAGTGACGTTTTACTCATACTCAGTTTAAAAAACAAACAACAACAACAAAACATGGTCATCAGATCCTTTTTTATTTAGGTACCGTTCTACTTTAGGAAGGAGAACAACCGACGGTGTACAAAACCCTGTGCTCACCGGGAATAAATCCGAACGGCCGGAAGAATCGGCGTGCATGCATCTCTCTGTCCACACACTGAAACAGCTGACTCGCGCCGGCTCTCTGGGTTAAAGGTCACAAAATCTACAGCGTGACAGGAACACTTACATATGATCAGGCGGAGCGTGTAAGCGCACTGTTTTCAGTTCATACATATATATATATATATATATATATATATATAGAGAGAGAGAGAGAGAGAGAGAGAGAGAGAGAGAGAGAGAGAGAGAGAGAGATACAGGTGCGCATTTTGGTCATAAGGGCACCTTTTTTTCTTTGATGGTGTGCACCTTGTGAGGTGTTCAGCTGCGCACCCAAGAGGGAGAGAGTGGGGGGGGTACACACACACACACACACACACACACACACAAAACGCGCGCGCGCACACACACACACACACACACACACACACACACACACACACACAACGCGCGCACACACACTCGCACAATCAACAAGGCTGATGTAAAGAGCTGGGGAGAGAACTAACAGGCTTGCTAAGAAAAGGGTTCTGCACAGAGATCTATAACTAAAACTATTGTTCAATGCTCTCTCTCTCTCTCTCTCTCTCTCTCTCTCTCTCTCTCTCTCTCTCTCTCTCTCTCTCTCTCTCAATATAGGATCCGTTTTAGAACTCTTTCAGCTTGACTTCTGGGTGAGCAGGGGCAAGTTACGAAATGTCCAGTTTGTGGCTGAGTGCGCAAGTGAAATGCTTCCCCTATAACTGCACGGACAGTGAGATGCGTGGAACACGGTTCCTTCCTTCGGCTAATCCCGTCGGCACAGCACTTGGCGCAGCCTGGATTGTCCCCCTTCCCTGTCAGTGGCTTTCTATAGCATACGTCCAATACAACTGGGACAATACAATAGGGACCAAAAATACAACAACAACGACAACAACAACAACAACAAACGAAGGCGATAACCAAGCTGACGAATCAAACAAAAAACGACGTTGCCACGCCATTTGAAAAAAGTTCACAAAATCCAGTCTACGAATCTGTGGGTTTGGCTGCCAGGACAAAATAACCAAGCAGTTCGTGGCGAAATGATCAGAACTTTATACATTATTCTGTGCTAATTGCGAAAACGTTTGTTTTGGGGAAACTGATTTATTTATATTTTGGTTGTTCACAGGACAAATAAACAATTCATCACCACATAATATTAGTCATTGTACAGTCACTGTCTGCGCAGGTTGGTCATGAAATATTGGTTGATCTAAAAGCGACTTTTACTATAAAGCACCGTGAGGCTTTTCAGTCAGTATTAACCCCTTCAGCGCCCCAGCCTGTAAAATTTCCGGGCTGAAATACGCACGGACACGCCTGCAAATAGTATATTCTCCAGTCCTGTAACACTTTCAGTCCTATAGCACTTTCAATGCTATGCGTTTTCATGAAAATCTTTTCACATGCCAGTGCGAAAAAGGAAACAGAAAGACTTAAGGGTTTCTAATTTCACACTTTTATTGATCATTTTGAAGTGAAGGGGTTAAAGTGAAGGGGTTAAAGGCGCTATTGAAATATCGATTTATTATTGACTTGTTATTATTATCTTAACTTTGTTTAGTTGTGCATGCATGCGTGAGTGCGTTCGTGTGTGTAAGTTGCTCTTACTGATGTGTATTCCATTATATGTTTATATTCTTCTCTAAGATCTTTAAAAATTCCTAAAGCGCGAACGACAGAAACACCCACAAGAACTATTGTAAAAGAATGAGCGAACCCAGAGCTCAGGTTTACAGTTACTGACATGGAAAACCTACGAATCCTTACGTATAAAGGTATCCATCCATCTCTATAATACTGCAGACAGGCCGTTAATAATAAGAGAGAAAAACAACAACAGATGATTGAACTTTAATCCCCAATTAACCATGACGGTAATATCAGGGCGAAGACGAAGGAGAAGATTGATAAGCGCATTAAAATCAAATTCTTTAAATCAAATCAGATAAAAGCGCCGTAATGCCAGATGCTCTGACCCCTGCCTCCAATGGGTGTTATACGTATTAAGCATATCGCCAACCTATTATTTCTTTTTTTACTGTAGCGAATGATCATTATTCTTCGGTAATAGCATGACTGACAAGCTTAACATTCTGAAAGCGCAGGAGCGTCCAGCAACCAATCCTGAAATTTGTATCACATATTAGGGATGGTAAAAGAAAACCCCACCGCCTCCGGCGGGGGGTCGGAACTCTCACGCACCAGTCAAAAGTTCGTTTTATCAGAAGCGAACAATAGCGTGCTGAAGCTCCTAAGCACGAATAAAACTGCAGATCTTACTACCAAGGATATACAAAAGACTCCTGAGTCAAGACAAACGGAGAGCCGTCGATGAGAGAACAAAGCCATCCTGTCGTCTTGTCAAACCCGACACTGCATTCAAAGCAGGCAAACATAATACGTGAGAGTTGTAAAAAGACAGCGCGCACAACGAAAAACACGCACAAAACCGCAGGTATTCAAACAAAAAGGAAACAAAAAACAACCATAGACAAGGAACCATGGTGCTTAATGAAACCGCACTTGCACCCAACAGATATGTCTACACGACAAACGTACTCCTGTAGCGCAATGTTATTTCTGATCTTCGATTGTGATTCCTCATATTCAACGTCCAGCCAACCCGCCAAAGGTCACGCGAGGGCAAGCCTACTGAGAATGAGGTTTGCAGCCTAAAGAAATGACTCACAATCAGGCAGATTCGTGTCCACTGCCCACTCCAGACAAAATGTTGTATGGAGCAAAACAATGTAAACAACAACAGCACACACACACACACACACACACACACACACACACACACACACACACACACACACACACACACACACACACACACACACACACACATGCACACACACACACACACACACACACACACACACACACACACACACACACACACACACGTGACTAAATAAATCTGTACATGTATAAATAATGTTTTTTCACATCGACATTGACAAATCAAGCGATTCTCTTTGTAACCAGTCACTTTGAAAGTTTTTTAAATGGGAAGCAGACAACGCAATAAAATAGAGTGTGAGGAGGACTGGAGGGCAGAATTTCTATTCTGATTCTGTAACACTGACTTCCTTTGAAATACCTCTTCACAATCGCTAAAGACAAACTGCGCACAAAATAGTCAGTTGCTGTCACACTAACGTAGTGTTCAAAATTGTGCTAGTTAGCCAGTCATTATTTATAATAGCACACCTTTACGAATACACATAATAACACATTCATAGGATACCTAATTTAGGTATCCATAAAAGTGTGTTATTATGGGTATCCATATACGTCTGTTATTGTGGGTATCCATAAACATGTGATGTCATGGGTGTCCATAATCTTGTTATTATGGGTATCCATAAACGTGTGTTATTATGGGTGTCAATAAATGTGTGTTATATGTATCCATAAACGTGTGTTATCACGGGTATTCATGAAGGTGTGTTTTTATAGGTGTCCATAAATGGGTGTTAATTGACCTTTTCAGGCTTCCTTGACAATACATGGACTAGTTTACCGTAACTGGATATCTGTGACTCAACATAGTTACTGACCATTACTAGGAATCCGCGACCAAGCCTCAGATACCCAATCTGACCTTAAGTGGGTATCCGTGTATTACTCAGCCTTCACCGGCTATTCGTGACTAAACATTGGTTAGTTGATCTTAATTGGGTACACGCAAATAAACGTGGTAGCAGACCGTTAGCGCGTGTCCGTAACTAGACATTAATGTGTTTGCTGACATTAATTTGGTATATGTGAGTAACCATCGTTGGCTGACCTTTGCACTGGTTATCCCAAAATAAAATATGGGTAAAAAAAAAGGTGCAAGGGTAAACCTGTCTCCATGTTACAACAATGAAATTACAGTGGAGTTGAGCTCAGCATGTTGAAAATTGAAATCAAATGCATATACACAGTTGGCGCGACAACATAAACATTGCTCTTGTTCTTACGTGGAGTGTTCCACACGACCAACAGAGCAGGAAACTATCAAGTTAACTGCACAGATATGTTAATCGGTAGACCGGTAGGTATGCACAAAACAGCTGCTATGTCTTTCGTGACTACAAAAACAAGTATGTCTTTCATAACCACAAAACAACTATGCCTTCCCTAGCCGCAAAGCAGCTATGTCTTTCGCAACAAAACACAAACATATATCTGCGAGTAAAAACGAAAAAGGCCAAATGTCAGGATCACAAACGCACACGAAAACAGATTTTAGGTACATTAGTTCAGGATGTTGCCGTTGAGATATTTCTCAAAGGTTTTACTCAGAACGATATCGACAAAGTCAGGCACATGGAAGGTTGTGTCTTCAGCATGCATTCAGGCCCGGAATAAACAAACACATACAAAAAAATTTAAACCAAAGTGGCAGTCAACACCTTGAAACCATGCGCTGTTTACTAATAAAAGTCGACGCTGGAGTGAGAAAGACGGAGGCCTTTTCCTGCAGTGTGTCGTCTAGGTGATCGGGCGAGCTTCGCTCTCAGATCTGTGGCAGAATCGGACGCCCACGTACAAACTCTGCCATGAAGAGTTTCAGACAAACGAACAAAACAAAGAGAAGGAAGAGTCCAGCAAGCACTGGCGAAGTTCTGCTACGAACGCGTGCGGCAACTGCTGTAGACAAAACGGTTTTATTGCCGTACGGTTATGTTCCCGCCCAGCTGTTCCTGGTGTCAACGAATAATTACATCAACTAGGACCTTTGTCTGTTTGTGCCGTTTTAATTCTTTAATTTTCGCACAGTTTGAAGACTGAACAGCATCACGAACGAACTCGCGCTGCAGTGTCAACTTCACAACAGGAGAAGAGAATTAAGCCTGAGCGGCCGCCCCACGCAACGCTTTAGCTGCTTCAGATTTCCTTGGCCTAGTCTGCGGCACCTGACTGCTCCCATGAAGGTCCCGGAGACTCATAGGACACACTGCACGCTATGAGTTCTCTGGCATCAATGATGCTGAAGTCCCCCATGCGTGGAGTGTAAAGTGCCCAGGCTGAAACACTGTGGGGGATCAAAGACACGCGTTTCACTGCCACTGCGTAGGACCAGATGAGTCTGACGTTTTCTGTGAGCATGTCAACAAACCACCATTGCTCCTTGATCATGCCAGTAAACCGCCACCGAACATGTTGGCGAGCCATCACTACTTCACGAGCTTTTTGGGGACCCATCACTGCTCCATGAACTTGTCAGTAAACCATCACTGCTCCATGAACTTGTCAGTAAACCATCACTGCTCCGTGAACTTGTTTGTAAACCAACCCTGTTCCATGAGCATGCCAGTAAACTATCACTGCTCCGTGAACGCTTCAATCAACCACCACAGCTCCATTAACAGGTTGGTAAAACATCATTTGCTCTATGAACATGTGAATAAACCATTACTGGTCTATGAACATGTTTGTAAGCCACCACTCCTTCAAGAACACGTCAGAAAACCATCATCGTTTCGTGAACGCTTTAAAAACCATCAACGCCCACGGATTCCACAAACATACGCAGCTTACATCCGCAGCATTCGGATGACCCTTTGTTTAGAGATTCTTTCACCTTCTACGGATATGCACACAGTAGCTTCACAGGCATGCAGACCTTTACAGGCAAGCAGATCCAGACGGCTGTCCTTGTTGGTGCTGGGAAACGATCGCCTCGTCTCCAGACGGGAGAGCAGGCCCTGGGAACACGTAGACGGGAATCAGACTGCAGTCTCCGCGGAAGCGACGCAACGAATTGTCCGAGGATGTCCACAGAGGTGTGTTCCAACCGTGTGCAAAGACAAGGTCGTGTTTCAGTCCCATGCCGACGGGAGTCAACCATGTAGAGACAAAGAGCGCCATGGTCAGCGACGTTGTGTTCTTTGTGGTCCATAGAAGAGTTCAAACCCCCAGCTGCGTGGGCTAGTTCTGATCTTCCCCCCCCCCCCCCCCAATCAGAAGTCCACGGTGTGGAGACAGAGAGCCATCGTCAGCAACGCGGTGCCATGGTGGTCCACAGAAGCGTTTGCCTCTGTTCTCAGCGACAGTCCACGGCGTGGATACCACCAGCGACGTAACGCTGCAGCAACACAATGTTATTGAATACAACACCTCTATCGCCAGTGAGGGTGGGAGTCAATGATGCGGACACTCAGAGTCGGCCGCCATTAGACTTTAATCTTCAAGGCAGCAACGCAGCGTCCGTGAATACGGTGGCATCTTTTCACAGCAGGAGTCCAAGATGAAGAGGCAGAGAATATGGTCAGACTGCAGTCTTCACTGCAGCAACGCAGCGTCAGTGGATACGGTGGCATCTTTTCACTGTCGGAATCCAAGATAAGTAGACAGAGAACAAGGTCAGACTGCGGACTTCATTGCAGCCAAGAAGCAACCGCAGATACGGTAACATCATTTCACTGCAGGAATCCAAAGATGAGGACAGAGAACAAGGTCAGACTGCAGGGTCTGCGCGAACGTGTCAGTGAATACGGTGGCATCTTTTCACAGCAGGAGTCCAAGATGAGGAGACAGAGAACAAGATCAGACTGCAGTCTTCACTGCAGTCAAGCAGCATCCGTAGATACGGTAGTATCATTTCACAGTAGGAATCCAAAGATGAGGAGACAGAGAACAAGGTCAGACTGCAGGGTCTGCGCGAACGTGTCCGTGAATACGGTAGCATCTTTTCACAGCAGGAGTCCAAGATGAGGAGATAGAGAACAAGATCATACTTCAGTCTCCACGGCTGCCACGCAGTGCCCCTGGTCGTCCGTGGACACAACAGCTGGGACTCCACGACTCTCTGTGTCCAGGTTCCTCTGTCATACGTTGGTCTCTGGAGACTTCTCCATGCCGTTCAGAGCGATCCTCTCCGTGTCCATGTGCACCTAGAAGAAGCAGAGGAGGATAAAACCGTTAGCTCCTTACCGCTAATCTCTTCGGGTTGCAGGGATACTGATCGGTCTCTCTGTCTCCCTGGTTTTACGTCGGTTTCAGAGTATGCTTTTTCTGTCTCCCTGGTTTTACGTCGGTTGCAAAGTATACTTTGTCTGTCTCTCTGGTTTTACGTCGGTTTTACAGAATACCTGGTCTGTCTGTCTCACTTGGTTTACGTCGGTTTCACTGGATACCTAGTCTGTCTGTCTCACTGGTTTTATGCTGGTTTCACAGGATACCTAGTCTGTCTGACTCACTAGTTTAACGTCGGTTTCAAAGCATACTTTGTCTGTCTTCCTGGTTTTACGTCGGTTCAAAGCATACTTTGTCCGTCCTCCTGGTTTTACGTCGGCTTCAAAGTATACTTTGTCTGTCTTCATGGTTTTACATCAGTTTCACAGGATGCCTAGTCTTTCTCCCTGGATTTACGTCGATTTCACAGGAAGCTAGTCTGTCTGTCTCCCTGGTTTTATGTCGGTTTCGCAGGATACCTAGTCTGTCTCCCTAGTTTCACAGGATATAGTGCCCTTCGTAGCGACAATATTTACGTAAATAAAGCGACTTAACACACGAACACACACATGTGTGCGCGCACGCACACCAACACACATACACTCGTACATGCACACATACGTACTGCACAGGTATCCATGCACGCACGCACGCACGCACGCACATATACACGCGCGAACGCATATACTCGCACGAACACACAGATACACATACGCACACATACACAGATGCACACGCACGCGCACGCACACACACGCACGCACGCACCCCCTCCACCCCCTCCCCCCACACACACACACATACAACCCCCCCCCCCCCCCACACACACACACACACTCACACACACACACACTCACACACACACACACACACACACACACACACACACACACACACACACTCACACTGACTCACACACACCACAACACACACACACACACACACACACACACACACACACACACACACACACACACACACACACACACACGCCAGTAACGCACCGCTTCTTTCATCAATGGCTGAGCAGCGTTGCCGTTCATCTGAGCTTCTTGTTCTCCAGCCCCCCTCTCTTGTTCCCGCTTCCTCCGTTTTCTGTCCACACCACACATCATCATCATCATCAACATCATCATCATTACCATCTACAACAACAACGACAAACAGGAAAAACAGTATTATTTTCTCTTCCCTGGTCTCAAAGCACCCATACACGCGCACGCATTAACACATTCGTAAACACTTCAGTCTATACACTAAACTCGGTCCTGACGGGTATAAACAAATTATATGTGTGTGTGTGTGTGGGGGGGGGGTGGGTGTGTGTGTGTGTGTGTGTGTGTGTGTGTGTGTGTGTGTGTGTGTGAAAGTAACACGTAACGCAAGTAATCTTTCATAGCTCTGCGTTCTCATCTGAGTGAGTTCTGCGTCCGTGATGCCCCCACCGTTAGAACGAGGATATATGAGGGAGCCGCCTCCGGTTTGTACAGTAACAACAAGCCTCGGGTTTGTACAATAACAGCATAACTGGCATAAATGTGTATGCTGTGCTAATGTAGGTCCGCATACTTACTGTGCTGGCGTGCATTCATACACTATGAGAAATGTACTGCACAAGTATGTATTTACTGTAAATATGCAGATGTTCCCTCTTCCCACTTAGTTTTTAACAATGTCTCTGCCGCCCACTGTTTTCTGTTGATTTCCTATTACTACATAATTATATTCGGATTTAGATTGCATTTTTCAACGTCATTCAGTACGCTGCTCTTGTATTATATTTATTGTATATTGTAATACCTCCACTGCGTGGTGTTTGCATTGTAATCCAGTATGTGGCATCAAAAACATCAATAATAATAATAACGTCACACCCAGACGCATTTGTGACGAAAACTGACACCAACTCAAGCAGCAACACTCCCCACCCCCTCCTCCACTACCCTCTAATTCGGGTTGGAGTTCAAATCCTCTTGTTTCCATGCTTCGTGTATCAATATAGCCATTTGACCTAATCAGCGTTGTCTCACCAACCCACCTCCTCTTGACGGCGAAGTAAACGATGATGATGGTTAAAATGATGACGATAACGACGACGCCGGCTGCTATGCCTGCCTTCTTGACCTCGCCGGCATACAAGACTGGAAACAACAAACATCTTGTTCAAACCACACTCTATCAATTGTCATGTCATACAAGACTGGCAACAACAGTCACCTTGTTCAAACCACACTCTATCAATTGTCATGTCATACAAGACTGGCAACAACAGTCACCTTGTTCAAACCACACTCTATCAATTGTCATGTCATACAAGACTGGCAACAACAGTCACCTTGTTCAAACCACACTCTATCAATTGTCATGTCATACAAGATTGGCAACAACAGTCACCTTGTTCAAACCACACACTATCAATTGTCATGTCATACAAGACTGGCAACAACAGTCACCTTGTTCAAACCACACACTATCAATTGTCATGTCATACAAGACTGGCAACAACAGTCACCTTGTTCAAACCACACACTATCAATTGTCATGTCATACAAGTCTGGAAACAACAGACACATTGTTCAAACCACACACTATCAATTGTCATGTCATACAGGACTGGCAACAACAGTCACCTTGTTCAAACCACACACTATCAATTGTCATGTCATACAAGTCTGGAAACAAGCAATCACCTTGTTTCAACCACACACTATCAGTTGTCACGTCATGCAAAACCGGGAACAACAGACACCATATTTAAACCACACTATCAAATCGCTCTGTCAGAAGATCAACTGTACAACGTATATCTTTCTCAACCATAATGTCAAAGACGTAACTGTACTAAACCTACCTTCTTCATATATCGTGTCAGGTACTTAACTGTACAGTGTGTACCTTCTTTGATTATTGTGTCAAGTATCTTACTGTGTAATCAAGTGTTCTCTTTGCTACTTATAGCTGTCGAGAACAAAACACACAAGAGGTTAAAAAGGAAGCTATTTTTATCGGACAGTACAAAACATGCCCAAATCTGAGCAGTAGGATTTTGTCATAAGAAAGAATTTATAACAAAACAGCAAATACTTAAGACAAGTCACGAGTGAAAACGACAAACGTGCATACTGAAGAGTTCCATGCAATAAGTTCGAATACTGAATAGCACCGCGAGACTTTAAACCACACATTCCACATTCCTCAATCACCACAAGACGTACAATACTGAAAATGCTTTTGATACGATTACTACTTATTAGCACGTGGGCTAAACATGCAGGTATACTCAAATGACTTTATGTGATCAAAGGTAGTACATTTGGAACTGCAAAACTGTTCAGAACTGGCGACATTTAAAAAATAATTTCTCATAAAAAGCCAAAGCAAAGAATAGCAGCAAAATTTAAAAAGATAATAATCACGGCAAAACATCATGAAAACTGTCTTCTACAGATTAGAAAGAAGAGAATAAAAGCTTAATTTACCATTTTAGTTATTGTAAGCATAATTATCAGAAAAAGAACAGATAAATATTGCTTTGTAATTCAATCTGAAATACAAAAAGTTTAATAAGAAAAATTCTGATAGCTGGATTGAAATGAGAAGACGAAGTGACGATGAGCATGCTTGATGGGGTCACTCTGCACTGACGACCATGCGATGAAGGACTGATAATGATGCACTACAATGATGAGCAGAGTTTTCCAGCTTTAGACAGGAAGGAGAAAGGACACACACTGATCAAAAACTATTACAGACATTAATTAAATAGTAATTAAATGGCCATCTCAATAAAAACAAAAATCAATTCACACGGTCAAACCGTGATTAAGCTATCGAATTTGAACCATTTGTTTCGCGTGTTTTCTACTTTTGTTGTTGTTGTTGTTTCGTGTGTGTTGTTGTCCTCGTTGTTGTCGTTTTTGGAGGGAAGGTACCACTAAATCAAACAGCTGTGTTCTTCCGCAACGAGTGAAATAATTCATGATCCTTTTCTTCCTACAATGTCTTCTTTGTGGGGCCCATTTGTGGAGAAGGAAGTGAGACAGCTGAGGTCGTCCCGTGCTCTCCATAAATAAGAAATCATCTCATCGGCGGCCGGTCTGATCGCATCAACGTGTCAGAAAGTCATGCTACAGCAGCTACCGCCACTTGCCTGTCATAGGAAGAAAGAGCAAGCTCCTTCCATTTCAAAACTGGTAGAGTTCGAAAGAGGCTCTCTCCTTTTTTACCATGTTTGTATTAGAATCAAGGAAGAAAGGAAATGGGTGGTGTGGGTAGGGGGTGGGGTGGGGTGGGGTGGGGGTGGGGGGGTCGGAGTGGGTTGAGGAAATGTGGGTGTGAGGGTCTCAAGGAGAAAAAGCGGAAGAAAAAAACAGGAAGAAGCATGGTCGTGCGTACATGCGTGCGTTCATGTGTGTGCGTGCGTGTGCGTGTAAGTATGTATATGTTGTATTTGTTTGTTTGTGTGTGTGTGTGTGTGTGTGTGTGTGTGTGTGTGTGTGTGTGTGTGTGTGTGTGTGTGTGTGTGTGTGTGTGTATGTTGTGTGTGTGTGTGTGTGAAGCGTGTGCATGAATGTGTGTGTGTTTGTGTGTGTGTGTGTGTTGTGTGTGTGTGTGTGTGTGTGTATGTGTGTGTGTGTGTGTGTGTGTGTGTGTGTGTGTGTGTGTGTGTGTGTGTGTGTGTGTGTGTGTGTGTGTGTGTGTGTGTGCGGGCGCGCAAACATGCATGCGGTAAAGACGAAAACTTCGCAAAACAAAAATACGCACAAAGAAACAACGCAGAGCTACGGTCAGACAATCACGGAACACAAATGGCCCATGCGTAAAGTGAGAGTGATGTCCCTTGGTCTGTCACGTGATCACTATGGCGGCACGTCAGTGAAGGGTGATCAGTGAATGAAGATGACTGACCATGATTAGATACAACAAAAAAAGTCCAGATTTTACTTTTACCGAAGAAGTCGTCCGAAAGCTGTTCGCAGCGCGTACCCTCGTACAACTCCGGACAACTGGAGAAGAAAAGAAAAAGAAAAGAATTACTTGTATTATTTATGACAAAACTCGAACAAAGCTGAAGTTTCGAAATTATTAACACACACCAAGAAACAAGCATATATGACAACCACAATACATCATTACAAGTGATAAATATGAAAAAATAACACCAAATAACAAGTCAATACTTGTACATCATTTATACATACGTTCTTTATGTATTGATATATATATATATAACTTAAGACGTCTTATCAACTTGGAAAAGAAGCATGGTAAAAATAAGAGGATTAAGACAAACTTGAATGTTCACTCACGTTCCATCTTTCTTCCTAGTAACAATTCTAAAATCCACTTCAAAAAACACAAAATGATAACAAGAACTCTTGTACGCCAGAACAGGGGCCTGATGGTAGAGCTGAAGGATGATGACAGAGCAGGGCAAGGTGGACGCTGACACAGCTGAGGAGTGATGACACGACACGGGGATGATGACAGAGAATAGGGATGATGACAGAGGATAGGGATGATGACAGAGCAGGGCAAGGTGGACGCTGACACAGCTGAGGAGTGATGACACGACACGAGGATAATGACTGAGAATAGGATGATGACAGAGAATAGGATGATGACAGAGCAGGGCAAGGTGGACGCTGACATAGCTGAGGAGTGATGACACGACACGGGGATAGGGATGATGACAGAGCAGGGCAAGGTGGACGCTGACATAGCTGAGGAGTGATGACACGACACGGGGATAATGACAGAGAATAGGGATGATGACAGAGCAAGGGAAAGACACGTGTAACAGAGCAAGAGGAGTTGACAGAATGATGACATTGCATGATACAGCAGTGATGATGACTGAGCTAGGGAGATGATAGCAGAGCAAGGGAGATAATGAGAGAGAGCATGGGATGATAACAGAGCAAGGGAATGACGACAGAATACGGGGATGTTGAAATAGGTAAATGGGGTTTTGCGCCAGTCAACCATGACGGCTATATGAGGGCGATGGCTGATCACAGAGTGCCGTCCCTAATAAGCCTTATGGTTTCTGTGGACGTTAAGCACCATGTTTACTTCACAGAGTGCCGTGAGCCGGTTTGGCCTACCGGTAAGGCGTTAGGCTGGTAAGCAGGAGGACCTCGGTTCGATACCGCTTCGGCTCTCCTTTCTCTTCAAAAGTTGTGGTTTGTAGACACTGTCTTGCGGCTGTTGTCCCTCACAATTTATGAAACATTAAAATGGCTCTCATTGCTGCCCACCTTAATGCATAAGCCATTCTGGTGGTGACAGTGTAGCGATAGGTATATAATCTCTACCCCCCCCCCCCCCCCACCTCCATACCCTCTTCCCCCCTTCTCCCCGTCCCTAATAAACCTTATGGTTTCTGTGTACGTTTAGCACCATGTTTACACAGAGTACCCAGAAACTGTGTGAAAAAGGAGGTGGAGCAGAGCTCTCACGAAGTGAGTTGGATGAATATCTTTTGCTTCAGTTGTTCTCAATGGCTGTTTCTGTGGACACTGTCTGTATGACTTTGTTCCCCACAACAGCTGAAAGAGAAACGATGAGGCGGTACGGAGATAATAGCAGAGCAGAGGACGATGACAGAGTAGAACGGCAATGACAGGGCGAAAGGACTGTGACAGAGCGAGACATGAGGAAGAAAAACAGGAAGGGGAACCGTAACCAAAACGCTATGCCTCTTCTCTGTCTCTATTCCTCCTTCTCTTTCTCCTTCCCGCTTTCCATTTCCACCACTTCTCTCTCTCTCTCTCTGAAATATATGTCAGCCTACCCACCACATCATATGCTTGTTATTTTGAGCGTCTCATATACGTTTATTTGTTTGACGCTACCCCAGATATACTGTATTATTGTATGTTGGTATGCTTTCATTAATAAAACTGTTTAAACCAAGCGGGAAAGGACAGAGCAGAGGAATTACGGCAGAGTGGAATGGCTTTGACAAAGCAGAAGGGGCGATGACAGAGTAAGGGGGTTATCACAGAGCAGAGGGGCTTTGACAAAGCAGAAGGGGCGATGATAGATCAGGGGGAGTGTCACAAAGCAGAGGGACGTTGACAGTATAGATGGGGCAATGACAAAGCGTAGGACCAATAAAAGTAAAGTATTATCACAGAGCAGGAGGGGCGATGACTGAGCAGGGAGCGGAGGACAGAGCAGGGGGCCGATGACAGAGCAGGGGGACGATGACAGAGCAAAGGGACGATGACAGAGGATGGGAAAGATGACAGAGCAAGGGGACGACGACAGAGCAGGGGGACGATGACAGAGCAATGGGACGATGACAGAGGATGGGAACGATGACAGAGGAGGGGGACGATGACAGAGCTGGGGGTGATTGCAGAGCAGGGGAACGATGGCAGAGCAAAGGGATGATGACAGAACAAGGGGACGATGACAGAACAGGGGGACGATGGCAGAGCAGGGGGACGATGACAGAGCAAGGGGACGATGACAGAGGAGGGGGACGATGACAGAGCAGAGGGTGATTGCAGAGCAGGGGGACGATGACAGAGCAGGAGGACGATGACAGAGCAGGGGGACGATGGCAGAGCAGGGGGGCAATGACAGAGCAGGGGGACGATGACAGAGCAAGGGGACGATTGACAGAGCAGGGGGACGATGACAGAGCAAGGGGACGATGACAGAGCAGGGGGACGATGACAGAGCAAGGGGACGATGACAGAACAGGGGGACGATGACAGAGCTGGGGGTGATTGCAGAGCAGGGGGACGATGGCAGAGCAAGGGGACGATGACAGAACAAGGGGACGATGACAGAGCAGGAGGACGATGACAGAGCAAGGGGACGATGACAGAGCAGGGGGACGATGACAGAGCTGGGGGTGATTGCAGAGCAGGGGGACGATGGCAGAGCAAGGGGACGATGACAGAACAAGGGGACGATGACAGAGCAGGGGGACGATGACAGAGCAAGGGGACGATGACAGAGCAGGGGGACGATGACAGAGTAGGGGGTGATTGCAGAGCAGGGGGACGATGACAGAGCAAGGGGACGATGACAGAGCAGGGGGACGATGACAGAGCAGGGGGACGATGACAAAGCAGGGGGTGATTGCAGAGCAAGGGGACGATGGCAGAGCAGGGGGTGATTCCAGAGCAGGGGGTTATGGTGTCAGAGCAGGGGTACGATGACAGAGAAGGTGGAGGAGTGACAGCAGATCGTGGGGGGGGGGGGGGGGCAGAGCAGCAGGTGATAACAGAGCAAATGGACGATGATGGAGCATGGGGCCCATGATGACAAAGCAGAGGGCGGATGACAGAGTTGAGGGAATACCACAGAGCGGAGGGTCGTTGACAGAGCAAGGCGGGCAAAGGAGCAAGACAGCGATGACACTGAGAGGGAAAGGGGCTTCACTGGAATCGACCGACCACTTACGCAATAAGTCAATCGATCATCCAACCAGCCAACCGACCAACCAACCAACCAATAAACAAATAAATTATCGCGATGAAGGATCCCACGGCACGCACTGGCAGAAGGCACTCCGGTTGCCGCCGTCGAGGTCGAGGGCGTAGCACTCTCCATTCAGACACGCCGTCTTCTTCTCCTCCGCCTCCGTGCATTTCATCTGGTGACGAGCCACCGGCGTCACCGGGGTGGGGCTCGCCGTCTGCAGGGGCGGGGACGCTGTCGTGTGAGGGCGGGGCTGGGTCCGCGCTGGGGTCCGCCCACAGGCATCTGAGGAGTAAGTTAAAAACAAAAACAAAAGTTAATGTTAGGGTAAGATGGTTGTATTGAGTCGCTGGGGTCCGCCCAGAGGCATCTGAGGACTAAGTTGTTGTTTTTAATAGAAAAAGTTAGTGTTACGGTTAGATGGTTGCACTGAGTCGCTGGCATCTGGCATCTGTAGTAAGTTAAAAAGGGGAGTAAGTTAAAAAAAAAAAAAAATGTTAGTGTTAGATGGTTGTATTGAGTCGCAGGGGTCAGCCCACAGGCATCTAAGAAGTAAGTTTAAAAAAAAAAAAAAAGTGCGTTAGGGTTAGATGGTTATATTGAGTCGCTGGGGTCCGCTCACATGCATCTGAAGAGTAAGTTGAAAAATAAATAAAAATTTAGGGTTAGATGGTTGTATTAAGTTGCTGGGGTCCGCCCACATGCATCTGAGGAGTACGTTAAAAAAAATAAAAATAATGTTAGTGTTAGGATTAGATGGCTGTATTAAGTCGCTCATCAAGCAAAAGAAGGTACGTGGCGTCATACAACATCTCTTTTAAATGTCTAAGGGTCGCTCGTCACGAAAGGGCTGGTTCTCTTGCTGGGGGTATGCTGGCTGTACTGTCCGGCTTTTCCCAGACAGCCAAGGTTGCTTACACGAAGCACGCAACATTGAAACCCAACCTCAGACAGAAGAGGAAAGAGGCAGAAGGAGAGGGGGTGGGGTGATGGAGGGTTGGGGGGGGGGGAGGGGAAGAGAACAGGAAGAGGGGATGGCGTCTGTTACCTCCTGAACACTTCACCGAAGTTCCAGACAACCTTTTGTCTGCAGATACGTTGACCGCCGCGCAAAGAAGACAGAAACTGAGGCACAATGCCAGTCGCGCCATCGTCCTCGCGACTAGCAGCCAGCAAGTCATCCAACAGGGATTCAAACAGTGCTCCAAGCTTCCACCAAAACTATCACAACGTTACTAATACTGCTGGTGACTAGTGAAGCCAAGCTTCTCTCATCGTCGAATCACACCGCTTGCAACACACTTGGCACTCCCACGTTTTCGATGATGAAGAGAAAGCTGTAAATCTGTCCTGTTGTTAGCCCTCATGGGGCATAATTACAAGTCCATTTTTGGATTTGCAATATGCAGTATTCTGAGATGTATCCGTTAGCGCTGGGGGCAAAGAGACACAGCAGATGATGCAGAGACACTGCTGATGGTGCAGACACAGCTGATGGTGCAGACTCTGCTGATGGTGCACAGACACACTGCTGATGGAGCACAGTAAGTAACTTGGTGTTTTAGGCCCAGTCAACCATTACGGGTATATCAGGGCGAAGATGGTGCACAGTAAGTAACTTGGTGTTTTAGGCCCAGTCAACCATTACGGGTATATCAGGGCGAAGATGGTGCACATAGACACGGCTGATGGTACAGAGACACTGCTGACGGTACGAAGAGACACTGATAATGATAAATAGACACTGTTGATGGTGCAGATACTGCTGATGATGCAGAGAAGCACTGCTGACGGAGCAGAGAGACACTGCTGATGATAAACAGACACTGCTGATGGTGCAGAGAAGCACTGCTGATGGTGCAGAGAAGCACTGCTGATGGTGCAGAGAAACACTGCTGATGGTGCAGAGACACTGATGATGATGAAGAGACACTGCCGGTGGAGCACAGACACACTGCTGATGGTGCACAGACACTGCTGGTGGTGCATATGCTGCATCAGCTTTCTTCCTCCCACGAGCTTCTCTCCAGCGGGTGCAACGATTCTCCTCAAAGCGGACAGTCTGATTGCACTACTGCAGCATGAATCGGTTTCGTGGTAATAAAGACAGAACTCAAGCCCTCCGTTGATATCCCTCTCGTGCACAAACCATCACGCAGCCCCGAGGTGACGCAGAAATAATTAAAAGCCTCAGTAAATTAAACTTGTGAACTCCGCAACGTTCTGCGCCATAAAAAAAAGCTCCTCAAAAACCGCTCGGATCTCAATCATTTGGACAGTACAGTTTTCCGGACAACACGTCTCCCGCAAAGTGAGGAGTATGCGTGCTCTGACTCTATCTCAAGAAAACCAGGGAGGCTGTGGTGACGGTATGGTACCTGACTGTAGGTGAAGGTACTAAGTCAGAGTGGGAACTGGTTCGTGACTAACTGTCCTTGGCAGAGTTCCTTGCGTAAACGAGGAGCGAATCATGCCACATGACGTGTCCATGCCAGCGAAAAAGTGGCTGATTCAGCAAATCCACACGCGCGATGGGTTCACACACATGCACGTGCGTGCGCGCGTACACACACACACACACACACACACACACACACACACACACACACACACACACACACACACACACACACACACAACACACCACACACATATATATATATATATATATATATATATATATATATATATATATATATATATATATTATATATATATATATATATATTATGCAAACACATATACACACGCACGCGCGGAATTATTCCGTTACAATTCGCTATTAAATTGGGTCGTGCGAGCAGGCCTATGCCACACACACTGTCACACACACACACTGTCACACACACACACACACACACACACACACACACACACACACACACACACACACACACACACACACACACACACACACATACACACACCACTTTCCGCTCTACAGGTTGTTGTTCATGCACACATTTGTTTGACAATTATCACACACTAATACACTAAAAAAAAAAGGCGGGGGAGGCGGAGGGAACCAAGAGACACTAAAATGAACCACCAAAAAACAAAACCGACAGGGGAAAACAATCCCACAGGGACAAAATCAATTTCCCCTTTTCACTCAATTTCCCCTTGTTCATGCAACGAGGAGCCGACTAATTCGGCGTGGGTATCCACAGCACGCAACGACAGAAGTAAAAACATTCCTCGCACCCTGGATATTCTGTAATCCACTTGAAATCTTCCTAAAAAGGCCCCTCTTCTGCTTCGGTGATTTCCCGTGCCGAGGGTGCGATCGAGAGCCATTTTTGGACCACGACCGATGTTTTCTATGCGGCACACTTCCTTTTGCCACTGTCCCTGTTACTACTTCTCGTCCGGTTTCTATGTATCATCGACTGTCATCCATTTTTGTCTCCGAAATGATCTTCAAGCGAAGTCGGGCCTTGGTTGTTTTTTAGTTTTTTGTATTTTTTGTGTGTGTGTTGAGAGAGAGAGAGAGAGAGAGAGAGAGAGAGAGAGAGAGAGAGAGAGAGAGAGAGAGAGAGAGAGAGAGAGAGAGAGAGAGAGTTTTGTTGTTATTGTTTTTCCGTCATCAGCGCTAGCCTGTTGCATTGGTCCGTCAGAAATTAACATTTGAGGACCAGTGTCAAGAACTACATGGTGGCGTCACATGTGAGGGGGAAGTAACTCGCCTCGCATTGCTTCACGGAATATTATTATTCCTTCCCTTTTTTTCTTCTTTTTTTCCTCCCCCCTTTTTTTTCTCTGCTTCCCCCCCCTCCCCCTCTTCTCAAAACAGAACTCCAGGCAATATATGAATGTTGATGATAGCGAGGGGGTTGCAGAGTGTGGGTGTAGCTGACGAACTGGGACACACGTGACGTAAAACACTACCGTTTCAGGATATTTACAGAGATCGTGATCATTATGTCAGAACCACTTACCGTGAGGCTGAGGTTCATCTGACAAGATGACATTTGCCGCACCACCGTCAGACTATAGACTTCTGTCAACAGCAGCAATTGCGGATGAAACAGGCCAGATATGAATACATGATTTTTTGGAGAATATTATCTCAAGGGGCATGGTGGATGAGTATGTGGCTCAAAACATTGTACTCGGGATTATGAAAGGATGCGGGATCGAATCCTAGTTCAGTAAGTAACTACCGCCCCCCACACCCCATTACCCCCGGCCCTTCCGCACACATATACGCACGCGCGCGTACACACACACACACACACACACACACACACACACACACACACACACACACACACACACACACAAAAACACACACACACACACACACACACACACACACACACACACACACACACACACACACACACACAGCAACACACACACACACACACACACACACACACACACACACACACACACACACACACACACAACCACACACACACACACCTCGCCGCGCAGCACACTATGCACGAACACTGCTACCACACACACACACACACACACCACACACACACAACACACACACACACACACACACACACACACACACACACACACACACACACACCACACACACACACACACACTCATCACTTTCCACTCTGTAGGTTCCTTTACACACCGCTACAACCACCACTACCAGCCCCAGCCTGGCTGGCTTCCTAGCAGCGGTTACAAAACGCAATTTTAATTGTGTATCCGTTCAGAGCTATATTTAAAGCAAAAGTAGGGTACAGTATTGAGTAATCTGACAAGCGTGTTCCGATCGACGAACCTGGCATGCGAGTACATGCAAGGTACATAAACTTCACCAGAGGTACATCCTCAAAAAGGATGCCCCTTAGTGGCATACCCTCCATTTAGGCACACTCACTGTTGTGGTAACTCCCTTCTTTGCTGGTTAACTCCCTTGTTTGTTGGTTTAACTGACTGAATAACAAGGTCTCGCAGAAAAAAAGGGGGACGGGATTCACAGAACATTGACATCAAAAGTGACACATATTCATCCTCCATCGACCAGATGAGCAAGGTAGAGAGTCCACAACGAAATCTCAAATTGTGTGCATTGCGGCAGCATCCACAACTTTGCAGGAAAATGGACGTCGCCAAGGAGACTGGGTTGAATGGCAGGAAATCAATTTTGACTTTATCCCGCAGTAGATGCACAGACCGTCAGTAACGCTGCCGCAAAACGCATGTCACTATCACACATTGCTAGTGAGATGAGATGACTGTTCCATTATCTCTCACACACTCGGTAGCTAAATGCATGTTACCGTGGCTCCCTACCTCAAAGACAGTCAGCGTTTATTTAGCTTCTTGTACTCTTGCCGCGTGATGACAGCAACATAAACAAGTGTTAGTGTGTTTTTTGTTTTTGTTTTTTGGGGGGTTGTTTTGTTGTTGTTGCTGTTGTAGTTGTCGTTGTTGTTTTGTGTGTGTGTGTGTGTGTGTGTGTGTGTGTGTGTGTGTGTGTGTGTGTGTGTGTGTGTGTGCGTGTGCGTGCGTGTGCGTGTGTGCGAGTGCGAGTGTGTGCTTGCGTGCGTGCGTGCGTGCGTGTGTGCGTGTGTGTGTGTGTGTATGTATGCACTCTCGCTAAATGAGGACTCTCCGGGAAGACCATGAAGTAGGTGGCGAACGTATCACATCATGGCCATTAGCCACCTAGTAACTGAATGTCCTTGAAATGTATAAACATAGCAGATAGTTTGTTGTTTCATATTCGTACTACCAACGGCCCATTTTGATCTACAGAGGACTTTAGAATATGCCTTAACATCTTTGACTTTGGTGGTGTAAATCCTAGGAGCTTCACTTAGTTCCAACGACTGCTACACTATCGCTTTAGTCAGTAAAGGCCATAACTTTACTTTGGTGCTACCTACAAGCTTAAACTCTCACTGGCTGCAATTTCTGTTGATCTCAATAACTCCATAGGCTACTTTCTCACTTTTTTGTCAGATCTCTCTCTCTCTCTCTAGTCTCTCCCTTGCACACACATGCACACACACACACACACACACACACACACACACACACACACACACACACACACTCCTGATTTGCAACCATTCCCAAACAAAGCTCAATTTTCTGCTCACTGTATGCACCCCCCCCCCCCCCCCCATTCCACCCACTTTGGCTCTCTCTCCCCAACCCGATTAACTAATAGATCAACAATAAAGAAAATTAAAATGTGCTTCAGCCGGAGGCGCACACTAATTCTTAAACTGTAACCATTATTTTCTATTTATCCATATATAACGATACACGAAGACGACCGGTATTTGACTTGAAGAAGGGTTTAAATAATTATGAGAAGAGTTTTAAAATGTGCATTTGCGTATGACGCAGTTTGCGGTGCCCCTGTTGTGGTGACGTTGAAATCCAATCACTCACTAATCTAACCGCTCAGTTATCTTCGCGCTCCCAGACATTCAGTGTTGCCGTGTGAAGTGCCTGAACCGTTCGGCCACCCAGCGCACGAGGCGCGGCGCTGAACGCTGAGATCAAAGGCTGTCGCCGAGTCAGTGTGCGTGACGGCGTGCAGGCTGAGGCAGACTGCGGAGGAAATCACTGATGCTTCAGCAAACATCCCCGCCCGCAGGTTCTGCAGCCTGCATGCAACCTGTACCAGCCACACACTCCGAGCATCGCTTTCCGACACCTTCCTCAAACTCTGCCAGATTTAGTTACGCCTAAGTAAACATGGTGCTTAACGTCCACAGAAACCGTACGGCTTATTAGGGAAGGGGAGGGGGGAGGGAGTATGGAGGTGGGGGGAGAGGGAGATTATATACCCATCGCTACACTGTCACCACCAGAATGACTGCTGCATTAAGATGGGCAGCGATGAGAACCATTTTAATGTTTCAGAAGGAAGTGATGGACAAAGTCACAAGACAGTATCCACAAACCACAACCTTTTTTAAGAGAAACGAGAGCCGAAGCGGTATCGAACCGAGGTCCTTCCGCTTACCAGCCTAACGCCTTACCGCTAGGCCAAACCGGCTCACTATAGTTACGCAACTGAAAGGGCACTCTTTATCTCCGCGCAGGTTCGGGTACTAATATGACTGTAGAAGCAACCTAGCGCCCTAGCACGTAAACATGAGACGCATTCACCCCGGGTAAAAAAAACAAGAAGAGTTCCGTCTCGATTCAAACGATTGTGGTTTTATTTGTGCTGGTGTAAACTTTGTTGGCGGCTATAAATGACACGCCTTGTTTTATTTGAGTTGTTTGTAACAAACTTACTACTGTTTGAGCACCAACAAAAAACTGTTCGTTAGCTGACAGTTTTCTGGACCCTATGGCGTAACTAAATACGGCAGTGGTTGAAGGAAGGACGTCGTAAACCAGTGCTTGGAGTTTGAGGCAGACCGTGGAGGAAATCACTGATGCTTCAGCAAACATCCCCGCCTGCAGGTTCTGCAGCCTGCATGCAACATGTACCAGGATAACTGCTTGCCCCTCGGCCCCGTTATCCACTCCCCCTTCCCTGCCCCCCACCTCCCGTTTATTCCAAACTTCTTTCCAGTCCTACTCCCTCTTCCTCTTCCTTTTATTTCAACTTCTTTTCAGCCCTACTCCCCCTCCCACTCCCTCTTCCCTTTATTCCATCTTCTTCCGGTCTTACTCCTCCTCACTTTCCCGTTTATTCCCACTTCTTTCCAGTCCTACTCCTCGTTCCTCTTCCCTTCATTCCCACTTCTTTCCAGACATACTCCCCTCCCTCTCCCGTTTATTTCCACTTCTTTCCAGACCTACTCCCTTCACTCTCCCCTTTATTCCCACTTCTTTCATCACTCTTCCCTTTATTCCCACTTCTTTCCAGTCCTCCTCCCCCTCCCTCTCCCCTTTATTTCCACTTCTTTCCAGTCCTACTCTCCCCCCTCTCCCCTTTATTCTGACTTCTTTCCAGTCCTACTCTCCCTCCCTCTCCCCATTATTCCAACTTCTTTCCAGTCCTCCTCCCCCTCCCCCTCCCCTTTATTCCCACTTCTTTCCAGACCTGTTCCTCCTTCCTCTCGCTCTCCCCTTTATTCCAACTTCTTTCCAGACCCACTCCTCCAAACACATAAAAGGTTCAACAGAACGCTATTTATTATGCCAAAACACAACGTGCGAATTTTCGGGGTAATCCCTTTATGAAGCTACAAAACGACACTTAAACAACAGTTAAACGGTGAACAACTATGAAAAATGAGATGGAGAACCAAGCCACTTATCTGTTTTGCGTTGAGCTATGTTGTTTTCGTGTCCAATACTTGGAAAAAAAATGTACCTCCAAGACCTCCCTCTCCCCTTCATTTCATCTGCTTTCCAGACCAACTCCCCCCCCCCCCCCCCCCCCCACCCTTCCCCATCCCCCTGCTCCACCTGAAGACTAACGGTATCGCACGCTTCGTTCCGACTCATACCCCACCCCTCTTCTGAAGATCCTGTCATTTTTTCCCCCGTCATCTGTCGACGCCATCAAAGGGTATCACACTTTACCTGCTTGCTTGTTAGATGGTGTTTGACGTGCCCTGACTGCCTGTTTGGTGGTGTTTCTGTGTCTAGAGCTGGTAATTTCTGTGACTGCTCTGCCTAACGGTGTTTCTTCGTCAGCGCTGATTACACTGCTCGACGATATGTTTCGAGTGACGTTTTCTAGAGGAAACTGACTGCCCTGTCCGATACTGTTTTGTGTGATGTTTTGTGCTGTAGAAAATGCTGTAACTGCACAGTTTGGTGCTGTCGGAAATAGGTTTTCTAGAGGCAGGTAGCATTGTGTTTATTTAATAATCTGTGGGATTTATAAAATAAAATAAAAAATGCCTTCGATAACCATTGCACAGTTTGATGGTAATTTATTTTTGTGTGATGCTTTATGCTGCAAAAAACACCTCACTGCCCAGTTTAATGACACTTTGTGTGATTATTTGTGCTGTAGAAAACGCCGTCACGGCACAGTTTGATAATAATTAATTTGTGTGATGTTTTGTGCTGTAGAAGACGCCGTCACGGCACTCTTTGATTGTAGTTAATTTGTGTGAATGCTTTTCTGTGTGAGTGTGTGTGTGTGTGTGTGTGTGTGTGTGTGTGTGTGTGTGTGTGTGTGTGTGTGTGTGTGTGTGTGTGTGTGTGGTGTGTGTGTGTGTGTGTGTCTCTCTCTCTCTCTCTCTCTCTCTCTCTCTCTCTCTCTCTCTCTCTCTCTCTCTCTCTCTCTCTCCTTTGTTTTTGCTGTCAAAAACGCCGCCATTGCACAGTGTGATGGTAAATTATTCTGTGTGATGCTTTGTGCTGTAGAGAACGCGCCACTGCACAGTTTGATGGTAATTTTGTCTGGTGACGTTTTCAAGCTGTTAGCGCGGTGACGTCCAGTCTGCTCATTGTGCGTGATGCGGTGCAGTTTGCATAGCCCGCGACCAGAGATGAAAGGGTTGTCATTTCACCGTGTCCTCCCTGTAGACTGATGACAGACTGATTGTCCACGCGGCTGCGCGTTATTAGCTCACCTCCCAACCCGAGGCCTTCCCGTCACCTCCTCCCCTTCGAAAATTACCGCCCAACGTCTGGGCAAAACTCGAGACAGCGAGCGAGCCGGGGCAAGTGATTTGATTTGGATCTTCCATTGGGAAACAGCCACGACCATCACTTTGATTACTCTGAAACTATTGTGCGGAATTTGTTTCATACCGCCGGCTGGTTTATTTGAAGGGTGGGGGGTTGATGGGTGGGTAAATGGGGGGGAGTGTTGCGATCGCATAAGTATCTTGTGAAGAAGCTGATGGTCGAGGGCCGTTAGCCCAGTGGAATATTTGTACCGATCTAGGTCACGCCGGGTGACGAGATCGACTGCGAAGGTAAATGAACAGTCACAAATGTTTGTTTTCTTGCTTTGTTTTGTTTTAAACTGGTGGAATAAATAAGGTGATTCAGGTATCCCTGAATTAAGATGTTTTTAAAGTTTGTTGATGTTTTGATGTAATTTACTGGCATGAGATCAGATTTGTATATGCGAAAAGACTCAAAAAGGGAAGAAGAAGGACGTTTCGCTGAGTTGATTACTGAAGTATGATACACTTTCTTATTTCATTCCAGGGAAATCCGTGGCCGTTCTGTTTCTACGAACTCGGTCAAATGGAAAAGCAAAAGCAAACACAAAAACACAAAAATGCCACGACAAAGGGGCGAGAGAGAGAGAGAGACAGAGAGAGAGACAGAGAGAAAGAGACAGACAGAGAGACAGAGACAGAGAGATAGACAGACAGAGACAGACAGACAAAGACAGAGACAGAGAAATATCAGTTCAGTACTCACCCACAAAGTTGTGGAGGGCGGGGCCCACGATGGCGGAGATGAATATGTGGTACAGTGAGTAGTACATCATGCCCACCTCAATTCGTCATCTCGTACTCCAACATGAATCTGTCACCTTACATGGCTCTGTCAACATACAAACAAAAAAGAAATAAAGAAAGAGTTATAGCAAACCTGAAAAAAATGGAGAAAGGAAACGTTAGGCAACAAGTTGTTTTTAGTTGCAATAACGGTCGAAGTTTCAAAAATTATTTAATGTTGTAAAATTAATGTGTCAGAAACAGTTTCCTTATTGAGGATTCATAATTATCAGGGACGATAAAATGTCCATAAAGTAGTCCACAACGAAGTCTGGTTTTGTAAGAGGTTCCCAGAACCTCGTTATCTGCTTCTACACTCAGTCCTCGCAGAAAACTCAGTTTTATGTGTGCGTTTTTGTTGTTGTTGTTCATCTTCTTGCTTGTTTGTTTTTGGGGGTGTGTGTGGGGTGGTGGGGGGGGGGGGGGCTGGGGTATGGGTGTGTGTGTTGTTGTTGTTCACTTGGACTGGGAACGACCCTTTTCTCGAGAAATGTTCGCACACTGCAGCAAATTGAAAATTAACCTCCTTTCAAAATGCCCATCCTTCCGGTGGGGCATTGAAATTAAATAATCATCACTCACTTATCTCTATAACTCGGAAAAGGATGGATCACACGCTCAAAACTGGCAAACAATCGACTACCCCCCACCCACCACCGCCCCCAAGTCCCCACCCCCACCCCCACAATCCCCACCCCCACCCCATTCCATCCCTTCCATCCCGCTAAGTGATTAAAAAAATAAAATAAAAATGAAATCCAGAAATGAGAAAAACCAATTCAGGAATCGTCCCTTACGGGCCTCAATCCAGTCAACTGCAGGGGGGTATTAGGGGATATTAGTTTCAACCTTTGAGCTCCGATCTCGGGCAAAGTGGTAGCGGTATTGATTAAGGGGCAGAGGCGGGGTCTGGGCCGAAAAGCAGGGACTGCAGATTACGGTGTTTTTTCTTCCGGGGTCGTGTTTTGGCAGGGACTAGGGGTCGGGGAAGCATGTTGATGATGGATAATCGCGGGAGCATCGTGTGCTCTGCTCGCCCTCCCACGCGTTGGGGTACCGCGGACGCAGAAATTAAGCTACCTCGCACCCCACCCCACCCCCCTCCCTTTCCCTGTGCCAGAAAACAGTTATCGCAAGGGATTTTCTACTCACTCATCTGTGTGAAATGCTTGGTTAATTTCCAACAACTGGTCCTTTCAAGACGGAATTCTGACAGGCTTCCCAGTCTAGCGATCAGCTTGAAAAGCATACTATTCACATGTTCAATCGCTGTTTTTAAACTTTTTCATAGCCATCTGTATCACACCCCCACCCCCAACCCCCGTACAGGGGTGTGGGTGGGAGGATGTGGGGAGGGGGGGAGGTGCGTGTGTGTGCGTGTAATACCTTTAGTAGTAGTAGTAGTAGTAGTAGTAGTAGTAGTAGTAGTAGTAGTCGTATCATTATTGCGCCATCAACATTGGAGCTACTGTATATGCAAAGTTTGCATTATTTGTAAAAAATAAAACTTCGTCCAAAAGTTGTCCGAATTAAGTGTAGCTAAACCTTCAGCGTATAATGCGATTTTTACAAATCCTGCAGTTAAAACTGTATTAAAGCTATGTGAAGCTATTTCCTAACAAACAATAACCAGTATTCGAAAATTCAGTGGACTGTTATGCTAACGTGTATAATCTGTAACATAAACTTCGGTTGCGAGATTAGAGTTTTCTGTCGCAAAACTGTGTACTGGCTCTCACAACGAAATAAGGGTTTTTACAATGACGCCTTTTTGGGGGCTTGGTTATGCAAAATTCCAGAACCGTACCCAGATATTCACCCAGGAATGTGGGAACAATCGCACATGTATCGGCAATGTTCACGAGAGTATGAAGCATGCAAGGCTTGTATAACCTTGCAGTGGTAGGCTTAGACTACATGAGTGCTGGTAAGTCACGCGAAATAAGCGTTTTAAACTAATCAGCTGCCTTGACGTTGCCCAATACTAGGACGACGCTCAGACTGTGTTCATGAGACGTCTTCTTCTTCTTCTTTTCTTTTTCTTCTAATGTGTTGTTGTTGTTGTTGTTGTTGTTGTTGTTGTTGTTATTATTATTATTATTGATGCTGTGTTTGTCTATACCTATCTATTATAATATTTCACTATGAATGTCTTGCCTGTTACTAGTACTGTAGCAACGGCAGATATGTGAGTTGGCTTTGGTGCTAATACCTTCACTGTTGAGAAATAAAGTTTAATCAATCAATCAATCAACCCCCCCCCCCCCCCCCACTTTCCCTTTTTTCCACATAAGTACTATTAGACAGATCTTACGATTATCAAGATAATAACATATGTCAACAAATTACAACAAAACAACAACAGACTTAAAGAGATTTTTTTTTTTAAGTGGTCTTTTGAGTGCAAATAACATATCTCAACAAATTACATCAAAACAACAACAGACTGAAAGAAAAAAAATCGAGTTCAATGTTGCTTTGCTTCCACAGAGACCGTACGTACTATTAGGGACGGGTGCCTTTTCGGAGGATGTACCTCTGGTGGAATTTAAATACCTTGTATTTACTCGCATGCCAACTGGAGTTACCCAAGGCGATTCGGGTCTTTGTTCTTGTGTTCATGTGACTGTCTTTCCGGCACTAATTATCTCCCTTTGTTTGCTGAGCCGGCGCTCTAGGCCTCGTTCCGTTTCAGATTATGACGTAATGACGCTACTGCCTTCGAAGTTACTTCTCTGCAAAAGTCCGCAGCACCAGTAAATCCCATCACACACACACACAAATCCCCTCCCTACACACTCCATTCCTTGACGGCAATAACCGTGCTTTCAAATCACTGACGCAATCAAGGCCCAGCTAGTCCACGTGGCTGCATGCGCCGATAAGCTCAGGTACGAAACCAGCCACCGCAACTAAAAACGAAGGAACGGTGGCGAAATTATGAAATTACACGCGCCATCCAACCGTGAGGTTTCCTATGTTGCCTTCCATCTACGACCGTTTTTAACAGACTGCCAGCCATCAAACCCCGATCATACACGGCGCTAAATGAGCCGTGGCGGCACCGCCCATAAAGTCTCCGCCAGCGTGGAGTCTGTGCTTCCTCCGCCGCACGCGCCGTGCCGTGCTATGGTTTGTGGTGGCGCTGCCTTGGGTTGCTGTGAGGGCCATTACCTGCAGTTACGCGGCTGCAGCGATTGAAGCGGTCGCATTAACACCGAAGAGGTCTGTGTTCGTCTTTACGGTGAGCCGTAAAGAGAGTGAAACTCGGCTTCAATCGTCCCTTTGAAGACGAATACGTAAGCACCTTCGTGAACTGATTCGGAGTGGAGGTGGCAAGTAGCAAAGCGGTTTTAGTTTGAAGAATAATCTCAGGCAGTTGCGCAAGGCAAGTGTATGCGGTACAGGGCGAAGAGCCTCGATTCGTTCGTTCGTTCGAATGGTTTAACGTCGAGTTGTCCCCGTAGAGGTGCTGACATGGACCGAGATCCCGTGAGAAGGAGGGGCGGGGAGCTAAAGGGCTGGGGGGGGGGGGGAGGAGGGCAGGAGGGCGGGGGAGGCAATAGCTAAAGATACACTGTCACCACCAAAATAATTCTGCATTAAGATGGGAAGATAGCTAGCTAGTAACTAGATTTTTTATTCCTGTAAACTGCACAGGGTCATCTCTAGTGACAGACACACAACGGAGAGAGAGAAAGAGAAAAAGAACTCGAACAACTCGAACTCGTAAATTTTACAAACCCAGGATCCTAGTTAAGGTTCACTTAGACCTAACAACTAGTTCTTCCTTTTAAACACTACTGCTGATTAAGAAAGAAAAATAGAGAGAAAAGAGAAGACAGAGAAACAGACAGACAGAGAACGGGTCTCTTTGCACCCTGTCGACCTTCAGGGTCATTTCAAAGCGGGAGAGAACGAGACAGACACTGAGACACACAGAGACAGAGAAAACCAAATTGGTGACTTCAGTCTCAGTCCAAGGCTGCATGCCAGACCTGCCGACTACACAAGACACAAGACAGGCGATGGTGCTGGAAGGAGATGTGTGGGGGGGGGGGGGGAAGGGGGGAGATTCAATTTCCTCTGAAATCAGAGATTCGAGTGCTGGCGCCGTTGCTCTCTGCTGGTGTTGATGATGTCCCGCACGGCTACGAGTGACTCGAATGTGGAGACGGACCTCCGAGAGGAAAGGCCACCCCGGCTTGCTGAGAACGTAGACATCCACGAAGTGTGCTGAGGTACCGAGGGGAAGGAGAGGGGGACAAGTGCTGAGGTTTGGGGGTTCTAAACCGAAAGGTCTGCAGGCTGTGGGTTCAGATTTCAGGCTTGTATTTCAGCCGAAAGGTCTGCTGGCTGTGGGTTCAAATCTCGGGCTTGTACTTAAGCCGAAAGGTCTGCTGCTTGTGTGTTCAAATCTGGGGCTTGTACTTAAGCCGAAAGATCCGCTGGTTGTGGATTCGAATCTCAGGCTTGTACGCCGAAACGTCTGTTTGCTGCAGGTTCGAATCTCGCGCTTTTAAACCAGAGGTCTTTTCATATACTCTCTCTCTCTCTCTCTCTCTCTCTCTCTCTCTCTCTCTCTCTCTCTCTCTCTCTCTTATATTTGTTTAACCGGCCTTAGACACACAATACATTACAACACAATAATATCATACACACAGTGATCCATATGATAACGTAAATCGTATATATTCATCCCAGCATTATTCCCGCCAGGTTGCAACATAGGCTTCATCACGTTTGCCTTTAATTCTACCAACAACGGCTACTTGACCCCACTGTCTCACCCAACCCAAATGATGATTAACTTCAGCCAAAAAAAAAAGCAAAGCAACAAAAACATGTTCTTGTTGTTGTTGTTGTTCGTGGTGGTGGTGGTGGTGGTGGTGGTGGTGGTTGGTGTGTGCGTGCGTGCGTGCGTGCGTGAGTGAGTGCGTGTGTGTGTGTGTGTGTGCGTGTGTGTCTGTGTGTGTGTGTGTGTGGTTTTGTTTTTGTTTGTTTTTTCGATTTCGCATTCGTCCGCACAATGGACACGTCCCTATCTCTGCAGTCAAGTGACAGAGACTCGGCTCTCGTCTGCCACAGACGTCTGCACGAACTGCGTCATCATCAAATATTCACCCAGGAGGGAGTACCGAAGGTGATAATGAGGAAAATCAAGGCAGAGAGGATCAGCAAAACACGCTACAGTACATAATCCGCCCGCCAGAACCTGTATAAGCAACAGACGATTTATGTGGCATCCGCTCTCCTCTGTATCTGGACTATTTGATTGTTGGAGAAATGTTGGGAAAATGTCTGGCTCAGCGAAGACAAGCCGCCTACAGAGTGGCAACAGAAATAGTCTGCCGTCGTGAGACCTTCACCAAAATATGTGTTCTGACTAGTATCTCAATTTATCTCCGTATTGCGCTCGTCAAGGGGTTTTTTTTTTTTTTTTTTTTTTTTTCGTCACTGCAAGCATCACAAAGTACGCAGACATGGCTACGGTTATTCTACTGTTGCCAAGGGAGACACTGCTGCTTCCTCGTACATTTCCTGAGCGGCAACATTAACTTCACTTTGTTCCCCCGATCACACCACTAGATATGTAGACGTCACGTTTGTATACTCGTGGGTCTTATTCGCCAATCAAATCGCGTCTTTCAGCAGACTCGTCTTCAACGCAGTGCATAACGACGATGAAAGCCAGTGTCATGTGTAAAGTCTAAATATCCGAATCACAGAGATGGTCAAAAATTTACTTCGCTATGAAACACCTCTTACGTATAAGATGGACGCGCCTTTTAAATAAGTGAATGCGTCCATTTTTCAAAACTAGGATCCTGTTCAATCATAGACCAACATACGCTTTCCAAATGAAGCGTTTTCTGAAGAAGAAAAAACAGGACACCGACATCGCAGTTCGATTCGAATCAGCACGGCGTTACATTGATCTTGTGAATACAATTCAAAACTCGCTAAGAGCACATTACAGTATGAAATTCAGTCAAAACAAAAACAAAACACGTATACTTACTCTCAGTCAACAGTGCCATCCATCTTATTCAACTAACTACAGGCACTTTACCCGAAAGCACGCTATGAGATCAGGCAGTCGCATATCCACACAGTCGTCGACAAATACATGTATACAACCAGCACAATGACAGACAAATGTAAAACTCGCTAAGAGCACATTACAGTATGAAATTCAATCAAAACATTAATTATACTTACTGTCAGTCAACAGTGCCATCTTATTCAACTAACTACAGGCACTTTTCCCGAAAACACGCTTTGAGATCACGCAAGCAATATCCACACAGTCGTCGACAAACAGATGTATACAACCAGCACAGCGACAGACAAATGTTCTTCTCCCAGAGTACAAAAACAGCATACATATTTCACAGCTGATGAGTGACTTATGAAGCAGGCAGTAACCAGAAGTGTGATGATAATAACGGTCTACGCGAAAGTTATATAAGGGTGAAACATGAACTGTCTGGTCTGTGAGCAGGTTTGGCCTAGCGGTAAGGCGTTAGGCTGGTAAGCAGAAGGACCTCGGTTCGATACCGCTTCGGCTCTCCTTTCTCTTCAAAATTGTGGTGGTTTATAGACACTGTCTTGCGTGCATGTGTCTGTGGGATGATGATGGAATTATGATTCTCTCTCTCTCTCTCTCTCTCTCTCTCTCTCTCTCTCTCTCTCTCTCTCTCTCTCTCTCCTCTCTCTCTCATAAACACACGTGCGCTCGCACGCTTGCACAGACACAAGCAAGTACGCACGCGTGTGCACACACACACACACACACACGCACACACACACACACACGCACGCACACACACACACACACACACACAACACACACACATACCACACACACACACACACACACACACACACACACACACACACACACAACACACAAAACACACACTAACTTCCTCGTTGAGACACGGCGCACCTGTGGATCGATAGCAGCCACCCAACGAATATCCAATGCGGAGATGTGTTCTCGAGCACTTTGAAGGAATCGCTACCTGTCTGTTGCTTCTTCCACCTGGAATAGACTTCCTCTTTCCCTGCCTGAGACACCACCCACACCTTGACTCATCATACAGTTGCTCCAAAATGAGACAGTTCTTGAGAAGAAATCTGAAAGCTTCCTCCCACGATTATATGAAAGTCTGTTCCGCCCACTCTCTTCAAACCTGACTGTTGTTTTTTCTCATTTCTATTTTTGTGTGTGTGTGAGAAGAAAAAATAATAATATATATATATATATAAAAATATAAAATAAAATAATATATATATATATATAGAGAGAGAGAGAGAGAGAGAGAGAGAGAGAGAGAGAGAGAGAGAGAGAGAGAGAGAGACAGACAGACAGACAGACAGACAGACAGACAGACAGACAGACAGTGTGTGTGTGTGTGTGTGTGTGTGTTGTGTGTGTGTGTGTGTGTGTGTGTGTGTGTGTGTGTGTGTGTGTGTGTGTGCGTGTGTGCGCGCGCGCACATGTGTGCGTGTGTGTATGTGCATATTATGAACTGTATTGTTCTCTGAGGGCTTGGACATTTTCTGTTAATCAAGATTCCTTTTTGAGACACAAATTGATACTATCACCATTTTGTTGTTGATTACTAACCCACCCTTTTACCTTCCGTCGCTCGGTGGCTGTTCTAAGTGACTCCTTCTACCTCCACCCCACCACCCTCCTATTCCATATGACGTGTAGCCAACGCCTGGCTTACCCCCCACCCCCCTCCTCCCCTCTTTAGTCCACCCCCCCCCCCCCCCCCCCCCCTGCCTTTTACTCCAAACTATGCTAACTCATGTCCAGCCTAGTAACCACATCGACTCGAGACATCGCAGAAAAAACGTGACGGATAATCCAAAATAATAGCAGTAATCGCTACCCGCGTGATTATCTTCCGCCAGACCTTGTTCAATACAGTTTCCGTCGTTATCCAGTTAACCGTTTTGGTAACGGGGGCCCCCACGCCGTTACCCCATGCGCCGTTCCCGCGCCCTACACCCCTCAATGCCCTGTCTGTTATCAAGTCAAACCCTCGCCGCAAGAAGGCTCTATCGCCGTTGTTAACCCTCACAAAAAGTTCAATACACCAACCTATTACCCATTACCCGCGAGGCCAGCACCATCAAGTTGTCAGGACGAGGTCCATCCTTCAGTTCTACATAATCGCTTGCTCCATCATCTCCGCTGTTCAACCATCTCCTGCATTATCGGCGATCTTGAAGACCGGCTCTCTTAGAGAAGGCTGTACGGGCGATCTTTGGAGTCTGTGCTCCTGCAATAACACCGTCCCTACCGAGAGCACTTTGGACGCTTTAATACCCGAGTGTAGTGTACTGTGCCAGGGAAGTGCATGGTTATCAGTAGCGCAGTCTATGGAGTCTGTGCTTCTGCAATAGTATCGTACCTTCCGTGAGAACTTTGGATGTTTTAATGCCTGAGTCTACTGTGCCAGGGAAGTGGTTATCAGTAACACAAACCCAATGGCTTTAGGCCGTATGTCGAAGTCCTGGTTGGCTTCCCAAAAATGTCCAAGATTACGGCATGCCATGAAGGAACCACAGTCAGCATCCGAACCACAGTCAGCATCCGAACCACAGTCAGCATCCCCAAAGTACGAGGGCGTTAAATAGTTTTAATAAACCAGTCAACCATTCACTCCAGGCATTCAACACACCCCAACCGCAACCGGATAAATACAATATTTTTATTTATTACCTTTGAACTCTTCTTTAACTGTTGTTTCGTCGCTTTCAAAAAGGGGTTTATCCCGAAAATGTCCACATGTTTTGTGTTGTCATATTAAATTTGTGTTCGTTTTAACCTTTTATGTGTTTGGGTCTCACTCGCGCACCATGTAAAACTCGAAGCAAAGAGAGAATCGACCTTGAACATCTTGAAATAAATCGAATTAGCAAACAAACGAAAATAATTCAGGAGTAGAAGGCAGTAAATTTATCCCGAAGCTACTACAATCCTCGTAGTCAGACATTTACCTTTCTTTCCTTCTTTCTCTTTTTTTCCAGCCGAGTGAGTAACAATTCCTTCGCTACTCATAACCGCATTGTAGCCCTTCTTAATGAAGGGCCAGTGTTTGCAGTGTTGTGGACAAAGTAAGTGACAATCAAGGGCTAGCGTTTGCAGTGTTGTGGACAAAGTAAGTGACAATCGCTTTTCCCTTCTGATGACCATAACCTCGCCGAGGGTACGGATCAGCACAGTGCTAGCCATAAGGGAAATGACTATCATTTCCTTGTTCCCTAAAGCCGCTGATCTAATCCGGCTCCAGCGGACTACAGACATTATTACCTAGGCTGACTCCGGTCAGTACGCTACACACAGCCCCTTGGCCCCGAAGTGGAAGTGATTTCCGACTGACCGGGCCGGGTGCAAAGGGTTTGATGGGCACTAAGCAACAATCATCTTGTGGCCGCTGGCCTCCGCATTCAATTGTTCCGCGCGGTCAGCTCCTCCCCGCGGCCGCAGCAATATGATTGACTGAGAACCGACACAGGTGGAAGTAATGGCGGAGTCTATATAGACACGGAACCAGGAACACGTTCCCGATGCCGCTGTCCTCGCAACGGGTGGCGCGTAACCTGTGGCTGCCTTGCCCACGCCGGCCAAATTAAGTCATGGTGGGCATTTTGTCGGTAATAACTAAATTGCTACCAGCGCGGCTGTAAATACGAAATTGCTACAACGGTGGTAAGGATTGAATTACTTCCAGGGCGGTCAGAACTGACTTGATACCCCAAGAGTGGTAAACACTGAAGCAAGGTGAAGGTCAGGTAACGAATTTTATTTAAGAATCCCCAAAGAGGGTACATGCATAAAACATCGAAGAAACTAACATCTGAGAAACTGGCAAAACAAAAGCAAATGCATAATATGTTTAAAACAAATCAATAAAAAGAAGACTTTACCACTACGAAGGCGTAACAATTGAAGTACTGAAAGGTCAGTAAAAACTGAACAACTGCAAGGGCGATAAAACTAACTCTCAGGGGAGGTAACTACTGAATGACTATAATAGTGCGTGCGCAGCTATACTAGCTTGGTCGTGGGATGAACTTTGTTCTTTACCAGCCGCGTCTGTCATCCCAAACCACGTTTATCCATTCGCTCGCTCGCACTAGAGAAGCCGCCAGGAACTGATGCGGATGCAGCGACTGTTGCTGGGCCGAGGCCGAAACCTTCATCAGAAACTTCCATATGCCAGATGCGAAGCTTCGACTTCCCATGCACAACAGAACCGATATCCATTACAGGAAACCCGGTGTTGTTCCAGAAGGGACGTACTGAAGGAAGACTCCTTAGTGATAACAATATCAAGCCGATGCCTGAAAAGTCGTGAATGTTATCCACAATAGCGCCAGTTACCTCTTCCAATAAGGACAGTAGTAGGCCTACCAGACAGTGCTATAGCAGTGGTAACAGTTCTAGCCCCCCCCCCCCCCCCCCCACGTCCCCTGTCATCCCCTTTACAATGCAATGATAATGATAATGGCTGGATCTTTCGCGATGCCGCTAGCCGTCAAACACCTGCTACAATGCAATGACAATTGACGTATCATTCACGATGCCTCCGCCGCCTCCCCCCCCCCCCCCCCACCACCCGCAGCTGTCAAACGCTCGTCATGCTGCACTGATGATGTTGGTATTCTTCAGATGCCCCGCGCTGTCAACCACCAGCCTCAACGATGCAACGACAACGCAAACTCAGTGATTCTCTTAGCTTCACGCGGCTCCGGCCGGATCGACAGCGTCAAAACCGTCAGCGTCCTCCCGGAGGCTAGTCCAGTCAGTTAGATGACGTGGCGATATTGGACAGCAGCGCACACACTGACCCTATCCCCAGGGACAGACCCCTATTCCCCCCCCCCCCCCCCCCCCCCCCCCCCCCCCACCATCACCACCACCACCACGCCTTCCGCCACCGCCTCTCCAGCCTCCTACGTTCGTGGCTGGTTAAAGTGAGAGGAGAAAGCGTGCGGAAGCCTGCAAAAAACGGAGCGATGCACTCTCTGGAACGGCTCCGGCATCCGTAGAACGAGAAAGAGCTGATGACTTTCCTCTGCAGCGCGTGAAGGCAGGTAAAGAGAAAAACGATTAGCGACCTAACAGCAAATTGTCTGTAAGCGAGATGGAGGGCAGTGGGGATGGACGGGGGCGGGGGGGGGGGGGGGGGGGGGGGGGGATTTGGGAAGAATAGAAAAATGAAAAACACAAGAAGAAGCGAGGAAGATGAGAAAAATAGGAATAAGACAAGAAGAGTAAGTAACTTGGTACTTTACGCCCAGTCAATCATTGCGGTTATATCAGGGCGAAATACAAGAAGAAGAAAATGATGATGGTTATGATGATGACGTTGATACCGATCTTGTCACTACGACGGTATGGTGATGGTAATAATCACCCAATTAATGTGTGCGACTAAGAAAACAACAACTGAAAATGGCGGCAAACATCAGACAGGTGATGACGACGACAATTGCGACGAGCAGCTGAAGAGGCGGGAGAGGTTCAACTGAGCGAGGTGAACAAGTCTGGAGGACTCGAAGAGAGGACATCAGACTCCACAGGCGAGAAGAATAGCAAAAACGAACAAAGAAAAAGGCAGAGGACCACTTTAAAAGATAATAATATTCCACAGGACAAGACAAAATTAATGGGGAGTGAAATTGTCTGCAGATTCCACAAATGTAATGTAAAAGAGTACTAATTTTTGTAAGGCGCATACACCTAACATAAGCCGTAAATGAGACTATTAACCGAGGTCCTCCGTGTATGCATGCAAACATTACATCCGCACGTTAAAGATCCTGCAGTCCATGTCACAGTTCGGCGGATTATGAAAACACCGAAATGACCAAGCACGCACTGAACGTGTCAGTCTTCAAAATGTTGAAGTCGGACAATATACCCGCGGAAAGAACAAAAAGAAGGAGAATGGAGACAGCACCCCCACCCCCAGGTCCCCCACACCTCATCCGCACCCCTCAAACATGCCCTTGTCTGTGCCCCTGTTCCCCAGCGTTTATGTTCCCTGACTGATGAGTTGCGTGAAGTGAGAGCAGTCTGACTACACAAGTCGACCTCATTCAGCTTCCGTCAGAGCAGTGTTTACACATGTTTCGCCCTTCTCAAGGAACGGCAAACAGTTGGCCGTGAAATTGCCCGCTGACGGATGGCACCGCTGTCCAAAAAACGGCCGATCGAGAAAGACGTACATCATACAGGGGAATTTTTAGTATTTTGGCATGTTGGGCTGGGAAATTTGGGTTCCTCCTGCTCCTGGTCGGTGCTGTGCTGTGGCTGTGAAAGTTCCACGTAGGCTAATCAGCCGGGATTCTCTGAGACTTTTCGTTCATTGATAAATCTCTGGATTTTCGGTTCCTTAATGAAATGTAATGCAGTGTGTGTGTGTGTGTGTGTGTGTGTGTGTGTGTGTGTGTGTGTGTGTGTGTGTGTGTGTGTGTGTTCACGTGTGAATCTATAAAACGTGTGAATCTATAACGTTGTTGTGTTTGATTAGAAAATGGCGTTAGTATTTGTTGGTGTACGAAAACGTGGTCATATTCGTCGGTTGCATAAAACATTCAGTGAATATTACACACTATACTATTCATTAGACATCTGAGAAGCCGTAAGACACAAAAGAGGTTTTTTGTTGTTGGTTTTTATAGATTCACACGTGAACACACACAACACACACACACACACACACACACACACACACACACACACACACACACACACACACACACAGAATTATGTCAGTGATGACTGATTATGATGATGATGGTTGTTGTTATTAGAGTTTATCAGTGCAAAGCTGACCATATGACTGTTTATGACATATCTAAAAATGAAAATTGATCCTCGTTGTCATAAGGTTTATCCAGAAATGACAGTTTTATCAAAACAGCCTACATCAAATGCGGAATGTAAAATATGCCAGGGCCCATCGTCCGATCAAAGAAGAGGCTGTCGGCGTATTGGAAAGCCACTCCAACATTTGAGAAATGGACTGACTGAATCAGATGCATGGATGCAGATGCTAGTATCTAGACTTCAGTAGCCACCATTGTTAGGTGCTAAGCCATCGATAGCCACCATGACCTTGTGATTGGACTATAACAGACGACACCGCCTGATGATTAAACACCAATAGACAGCAACTTATCGACAGCCATCAACGTCTGACGGCAAGACATTATATTATCCAACATCGTCTAGTAGCCAGACCTCGACAGCCACCTCCATCTGGTGTTTATAAAGACACAAAAGTCGTCACGCCCTGGTGCTTGGACATAAATAGCCACCACCTTCTGGTGCTTAGCCATCGACAGCCATCACCATCTGGTGCTCAGACATCAATTGCCACCATCGTCTGGTGCTCAGTAATCAACTGGGACAATTGTCGGGTGCTTTGACAGCAATAGCCACCATCGTCTGGTGCTAATAATAATATTATAAGCTTATAAAATTATGTCAACAGACAACAACTTCTGGTGCTCAGACACCAATAGCCACCATCGTCTGGTGTTCAGGCATCAACAGCCATCGCCTTCTAATACTTAAACATCAGCAGTCACCATCTCCTAGTGCTCAGACATCAATAGCCATCACCTCCTCTGATGCTTGGCCATCAATAGCAACCACCGTCAGGTGCCTGGACATCAACAGCCATTAGCATCTGGTGCCTCGACATCAATAGCTATTGGTGCTTAGACATCCATTAGCCATCACAGCTAGGGCGTAAGAAAAATACGCAACAGCTACACCCAACTGGTTTCCGTTCACCACAAAAACCCCAAACCCATCAAACCAAACCATGTAATCACAAGGATGCCATTACGCAAAACCGGAATCGACGGCCGAGCATGTTTTGCTGTCTGGTTGCAAAGAGACGTGTGAGTGTGTGCAGCAGTCCCTACGCCCCCTCCCCCCTCACCCCCCAACACACTCTCTCTCTCTCTCTCTCTCTCTCTCTCTCTTCTCCTCTCTCTCTCTCTCTCTCTCTCAACCTCACACAGATATACCGCTCAAGCATGAATGTACGAACGTACGAACGTACGAACGTACGTATGTACGCACGTACGCACGCACGCATGCATGCGCGCGCACACCCACACACACAAACACACACACACACACACACACACACACACAACACACACACACACACACACAGGAAGAAAAAGAAAAATCTCAACGAAAACAGATCAGTTTCTTCTACCTTTGCATCGCTTTTACTGTTCTTGTCTGAATCACATTCGTTTGTCCGCTGCTTGGACGAAAATATTTATATACTCAAAATTTGCACACTGCTAACGTTTTGTTCAGTCTCTTTTTCTTAAAGCATTTCTTTGTAACAACTATTTGTGTTTTGATAAAAGCATTTAAGTTGCCGAGCAGAGCGAATGTCAGAATTTTAGGGACAGTCCAATAATCTGTAGGAAATTAATGGTAAGTATAATGAATATGTTAAATGTTCCATCTATCTCTAAATGCACCCAAAGCGCCGTAGGACAGGACGCTGACTGAAGTCTGCTGAAAATTGGTGCTACTTATAATTGCTGCCCTATTGATTACAGTAGTAAATAGAAGTACGTTTATCCTTGTGTGATCATATTAGTAAAACTTTAATGAATATATTTATTACAGTTTGCTTCACACAACTGCTCACAGTGACAATGATGATATATATACATGCATACACAGCATTTTTATAGTGCAATATCTATCAAAAATCTTTTTAAAGACTTAGGTCAAAGCGCCATAATCATTTACACCATTTATATGTGAACATATATTGTGTACAGAGCAGAACAAAACCATTACTCACTGGAAAATATCAAAATACATTGACACAAAATGAAAGCTGTACACTGAGCAGCGTTTGGCTTTACTGTCTAGTTCACCAGAGGGATTCATCCTTGAACACCAGCTTTTTACGGGACGTCCAAAACGAAGACCCATTATTCTCAGCAGACGCAAGAAATTGCTCTCTGTTTGTATCTTTGCTGTCCGCTATCTAGAACCGTGGACCTGTTGTTCGTGGTACTGTGGCTTAGCTGACAATGAAACAAATTTTTATTCAGCTTGAAGATGGATCACTTCTTCAACTGGGGAAATCAAACACGAAATTTTACGAACCAGTTTGGTTAATCTTATTTATGGCTGATTGCTTTGCGCTGAAGTTGTGGTAAGATCTCTTGTGGTAACTTTATGGTAAGTCTATGATTCTCTCTCTCTCTCTCTCTCTCTCTCTCTTCTCTCTCTCTCTCTCTCTCTCTCTCTCTCTGCTTCCTTTCTCTCTGTTACTCTTTCCCACCGCACCCCCGTCTCTCCCTCTCCACCTTTATCTACCCCACCCTCACCCCCACCCCCACCTCTTCTCAGCGGATCAATAGCCATCGTCTGTCAAAATGGTAAAATTCGTGTCGTTTCTCTTCCTGTTTCTTTTCGATTTCCGTGTGAAGCAATCAGCTGGGGAATCTACGTGCAACGTTTCGGTACAAATGCATTTTACATAACTGAAAAGACTGACCCATTTCTGCCTGAAAAGGACACCCTTTTGGAAAGTGGTCGGTCTTCGGTAAAAAGAGAGAGAAAAAATCTAAAAGTTTCGTCATTTCGCCGGCAACAAGTTCACGTACGATCGAGGCCCACCACCTCCGCTATCGGGAAACTGCAAATTTCAACTGCGATGTAGTTCCTTGCTATTCATCTGGTAGTAGGATACTGCTTCGGGTTGGAAGATTTCCCCACTGGAAATTATTGTAGCTCTCTCCAGGAAAGCCAGCTTCAAAAGAATCGCGCTATCTACAATAATTTCAGGATCGAAATACATAAACGGTTAACAACACACCACAACCGCTACGGCATAAGTACATTTTCATGTATCACCGTTCAACCGTAGTGTAACTGCCGTTTTGTCGCTTCAAGAAAGGGGCCTACCCCGAAAAATAATGTGCACATGTTTCGTAGTGTCATATTACATTAGCGTTCCTTTTAACCATTTATGTGCTTGGATCTTGTTTAAGAACGCTAGCAGTTATCCTTGTTTCGGGATAATCCATTTTGTCAAGCTACAAAACGACACTTAAACAACAGTTAAACAGTTAGACTGGACAAGAAAACAACAGCTCAACCCAAAAAAGAGAAGTTTCTCATCTCATTTTTCATCGTTTTTAACCGTTCAACTATTGTTTAAGTGTCGTTTTATAGCTTGACAAAGGGGATTTCCCGAAAATTTGCAGATTGTGTGTCTGTGTCATAATAAATAAGCGTTCTTTTGAACCCTTTATGTGTTTGGATCTTGTTTTAGAACGCTAGCAGTCATTCTTGTTTCAGATCCCCTCCCCACCCCTCAATCATTTCACATTATAAACCTAAATGAGAGAGAAGGAAGAGAGACAGACAAGCAGACAGACAGAGAGAAGGGGGAGGAGAAAGCTAAAGGTGGAGAGATAGATTTTTGATTGATATTTAAACAGTAGGTTAGCAGACTAATTTCATCCCTGGTCACAGAGGGAGATTTTTAGGTAATCGAAAATTTTGACTGGTGAATGGATGTTGGTAATTTTAGTTTACTACAGTTCAAGAGACTAATTTCGGGGGTTATTACAGTTGTAATTTAAAACTAACAAAAACGACTGCAATAAACAAAACATACGCGTAAAAAATAAAAAAAATAAAAATCCAAGGAGACATTACAGAATTGTAAATTCACCGGATAATGACTACCGGCAGCAAACATATCCATGACGAACAAATTCGTACCCATTTATTTTTTCCTAAACAACAAACAAACAAAACAAAAAACACCACCAATTAATAGATCGCAGACAGCAAGCACCGCGTTACTCTAATGTACGCTGGCTCCAACCGTTCACGCATTTGTTCCACCCACTGCAATCCCCCTCTCCCTCCATCTCCACCCCCCCCCCCCCCCCCCCCCCCCCCCCCCCCCCCCCCATCACCCCGCCGTTCCATGCCTTAATTATCATGCGCCGTAAGTACCAGGTAACAGAATCGGTTTCAAAGAACAAGACCACACTCCAGAAGACTTGCGGAGATCAGTGTCTGCCTGAAAATTACGCTCCAGCGAAACTCCTAATCTGCAAAAGTTAAGACAACCCAGCAGACGACGTCTGCAATCTAATCTAATAATCCCCGTCAGATTGAAAAACTTCTGCCGCCTTACCGGTGTTGGCGGGAACGGGGTAAACACGTGGTGGCAGCGGGCCCCGGGGTAAAACTGGTCCACGAACTTACCTGGTCTGACAGGTGAGGCTAATCAAGCATGGCACCCATCTCCAGCAGCTCTGCTCGCTTGTGGGTGAGCGCAGCTATGCCAGTGATTCAGCCGCACTCGAGTCATAAACACGGAGAGGTCTGTGGAACGGCGTGCGCGTGAGTGTGTTTGAAGTAATCCAATCCTTTTCTCACAACACAGAAAAATGCAGTCGTGTGTTTTCAGTAATCGAACGCCGCTGATAACACTGACAACACACAGTGCCTTGAGCAGTGTATCTTCTCATCAGTAACGAACACGTCCTAACTCGCGCTTAACACACACACACGCGCGCGCGCAGGCACGGTTTGAACAGTGTGTGAGGTGTGTGAAGAAATCGAACGTTACAAGAACACAACAGTGACGATTGTTATACCAATACTTTCCCACCGCACGTCTCAGCAAAGACTATAACCGCACGTGCCTGTCGAGTTTTCATCTCGTCTTATCTCCCTGACTCCGGTAACTGCAGGTCATTATCTTTCCGTCGTAGCGTCGTCGAACCACGAGCTGAACAGCAGAAAAGTAGTAACGAAGAGACAGAAACACTCGCTGGAGACTGGAGTCGACAGGCCAGGCAGAGCTCGGCTTCGCTGACTTGTCGATCACACCCAAGTTTTTAGTTTGGCAATTGTTGCCGCTGCCGCACAGCATATGACAGAGCCGCGAGAGACAGTGACAGGGAAAATGAGAAAGTGCACGTGATACGAGCGCAGCTTCCCCGCAACCCGAGGCAAGGCCGTAGGCAGTCTGCCATGCTCAGCGCTCCACTCAGTTATGTACGACGAATAAATTATTCACCGTGCTCCACGCACACCTGATGGGATACGCGGCAGATTAAACGTGCATTAATCATTTCTACGTTACTCCAATAACTAGTCTGAAAAGCGTCGTCACAGAATCATTGCCAAGAAGAAGAAAAAGCAACTTAAGCGGCATAAGCGCGTACATCTAGCTATAGTTTGCAACATAAACAGCGATGCAAACAACAAGACTTCTGTGCTGACAAGAGGAAACAAAACCAGCATATCTCATTCATGAATTATTGGCAACTGAGCCACGAAAATGTTAAAGAACCAAAACGACTGCGTCCCGTTTCAGGGGGGAAAATACGTCCAGCTAAACATGGTTGTGAGAACGATCTCGTGGTTGTCAGTTTCAGCGTAGCACCAACATTGGATAAGTACGTGATTCGAACGACGCTCTACGTTGCAAACTGAAGAACCCATTACATAAAAGGTTCAAAAGAATGCTATTTGTTAGTACAAAACACAACATGCTAATTTTCGGAGTAATCCCCTTTATCAAGCTACAAAACGGCACGTAAGCAACAGTTAAACGGTAAAAAAAAAAAGAGAGAAAAAAAGAGACAGAGATGTAGAACAAGGACACTTATCTGCTTTTGGTTGAGCTATGTTGTTTTCGTGTCCAGCGTTTGGAAGAATGTTGATGTGACAACAATGTTGGTTGCAAATTGCATCAGAAGTTCCCGAAGACGTGAAGTTTCATTTTCCTGTGCTCACCGACCGTTACAGCGATGAATTAAAGTGTACTAGCACAGTTTAGTAAGGTTCTCAAATCACCAATACTGCTGCATTGTAAAAGAATTACTTGTTTCTATTTTACAATCTGCTTTGTCTCTGTGATTGATTCAGACCATAAAATCATGGACACCGCCTCCCTTTTTGGTAACACACTCATATTACAGCCGGGACAGAACGTTTTTTAACTGAACATGGGCAGCAATGCGCAATTTTGGTGGAATGTGTGTGTGTGGGGGGGGGGTGGGGGGGTGGACGGGGGAGATGCCCTTTTCAAGGCAAAGAACAAGCAGCTGCCTATTTTAGTAATAAAAAGGAAAGCTCTTGCAAATCTGAAACATGCACTCACAATTGGACAGTTTTGCTGCACACTGCATTGATATCTGTGATTTTCTACCACTGCGTATGTGTGTGTTAGGAGTTGGAGGGGGGTTGAAGTCCCACTCCTTCTTTGTGTTCTTCAAACCTGGACGCCTTTAACAAACGTGACACGTTCCCACGAGCAGAGAACGACCCGTTAGTCACGAAGTCTCACCATGTTGATGCCCTATCCACGTAGCCCAAGCAAGTAAAAGCTACTTTAATGCCTTCACAATAACCTCCTATGGTGGGCAGATTGCGTCAAAAGAGGGGTTATCGTGAACCAAGAGCCCGTGGAGGTGTCTGTCAAAGGTGAAGTCAAGGGTACTTGATAGCTGTAACAGCCAGGCAATAAAGTCTCAGGGCGGACCGACAGTGCTTACCGAGATAGCACGCCGTTACACCTGACACTGACAGCCCTTTGCGCAAACAACAATTTATTGGTTACACTATACGCGTGCAGGCAGCATATATTTATCCTCAGTAAACAGCCGTAGAAGAGGTAGGTAAGTATACTCATTGAATAGCTGTAGTGCAGGTAAGTACTCAGTGAATAGCGACAGTGCAGGTAGTTAGGCAACTGGATGAACAGCCGCAGTGCTGGTGAGCATTGGGTAAATAGTCATGGGTGATGATGATGAAGTGATGCTAATGTCCTCAGATGTCAGTTGACATATTAGGGACAAGTTGTGACCAATTCCTAAGCACGGTTCAATAATTCTTTACGTCCACGGAAACCAGAAGGCTCGTTAAGACGGACAGCTCAGGACGGCCACCTCGACTCTCACACAGCTCCTGAACTATGATAGTCATGGGTGAGGGTGAAGTTTTGCTTTACGTCCACAGAAACCGTAGGTTTATTAGGGACGGAAGCCCAGGACGGCCACCTCGACTCTCACACAGCTCCTGAGTCATGGGTGATGATGATGAAGTGATGCTTTATGTCCTCAGATGTCAGTTGACATATTAGGGACAAGTTGTGACCAATGCCGAAGCACGGTGCAATAAATCTTTACGTCCACGGAAACCAGAAGGCTCGTTAGGACGGACAGTCCAGGACGTCCACCTCGACTCTCACACAGCTCCTGAACCATGGGTCATGGGTCAGGTAGGTAGGTACTCCTTAAATAGCCTTAGTGCAGGTACGTACTCGGTAAATAGCTACAATACAGGTAGGTTAATAAGCATAGTACAGGTACTTACTCGGTGAACAGCGACTGTAGTGACAGGCGGCTACTCAGTATACAGCCAGGATACAAATACTCTGTAAATAGCCATAGCACAGGTAAGTAAGTAAGTAAGTAAACATGGTGCTTAACGTCCACAGAAACCGTACGGCTTATTAGGGACGGGGAGAAGGGGGGAAAGGGGTATGAAGGTGGGGGGAGAGGGAGATTATAAACTATCGCTACACTGTCACCACCAGAATGACTTCTGCATTAAGATGGGCAGCGATGAGAGCCATTTTAATGTTTCAGTAGGAAGTGATGACAAAGTCACAAGACAGTGTCCACAAACCACAACAGGTCGGTAGTCTGCTCAGTAAATAGCCACAGTACAGATACGTACTCGGTAAATAGCTACAATACAGCTAGGTAGACTACCCAGTCAAAAGCCACTGGACAGGTATACTCGGTGAACATCCAAAGTACACCTGAGCAGAGAGCTCGGCGAATATCATACCGCTGCTAGGAAGTCTGTAAAGAGTCAGAACGCACGTCGACATTCACTCGGTGAATAAGCAAGGCAAGCGGCGGTACTAAAACTAACGAACAATAATGAGTATCGTAAGTGAGCCGGTTTGGCCTAGTGGTAAGGCGTTAGGCTGGTAAACAGAAGGACCTCGGTTCGAATCTGCTTCGGCTCTCCTTTGTCTTCAAAAGTTGTGGTCTGTGGACACTGTCTTGTGACTTTGTCCCTCACAATTATGAAACATTAAAATGGCTCTGCCGCGTAGCGATAGGTATATAATCTCCGTCTTCCCCCATCTCCATACCCCCTTCCCCCCCTTCTCCCCGTCCCTAATAAGCCTCATGATTTCTGTGGACGTTAAGCACCATGCTTACTTACTTACTGAGTATCGTAAGCGCTCTTCTGTAAATGTGCCCTAAGCACTGTAGGGGAGAAAGCTAATTGACTGAAGCCTGCCGCGCCGCCAATGGGCGATGTTCATTGTGCCACTGCTGCCCTTGCTGCTATTGACAGTGAAGGTAGAAGTATGTGCATCTTGCACGTAGCTGTGCTTGAACCCTTGTTGATGTCTACATTATGTGTTAGTTTTCGTTAAATTGCTGATAACATTTTCCATCTCGATGTACATTATGTGTGTTACATTATGTTTGTTCAGCGCTTTCAGGCGCGGGGTAGGGGCTTTACAAATTTCCAGTAGTAGTAGTAGTAAGTACGCTTATCCATTTGTTATAATGCAGTGGTGAATAGTCATATTGAACGCAGTTACTCGATGAATAGTCACAATGCACGTAATACTCGGTGAATAGTCATAATGCACGTAAGTACTCGGTAAATAATAACAACGCACGTATTCGTATGAATAGTCATAACGCACATAGGTGAATAGTGAAAATGCATGTATGTACTCAGTGCCGGAATAGTGAAAATGCACGTAGGAGCTCGGTGAATAGTCAGGTACACGTCAAGGTTGGCAGTCACTGAATAGACGGTCTTCGTGTTGAGATAAAACGGGGTCAGCGAATCGATTCACCGAGTTGAATACAAATGAAGCAACTGATAGCCTGCTTCTTACACACTGGCAATGGGAGAATCAGTAAACAGGTGTTGTTCGCCACGTGAGTAATGTTCACAGGACAGGCTGGCACAGACCGACAGTGAGACTGGTCGGTACCACGAAGAATAAAACCATGAAACTGCAAAAAAGTGCATATTCAAATAATTATGATTTAAGAGTCTCTTTTTAAGTTTGTTGTTGTTCGGGTGTAATTTATTGACATATGCTGTTATTTTGAGGTATCATCGTCTAGTATAACTTATGTGAAAAGAATTTAAAACAAAAAGGAAGAAGAAGAAGGTGCTGTTAACCAAAGAGACAAGACAGAAGAAGACAAGATGTAGTCTGCGCGCACGCGCGTGTGCGCGCGCACACACACACACACACACACACACACACACACACACACACACACACACACACACACACACACACACACACACACACACACACACACACACACACACACACACACACACACACACACACACACACACACACACACACACACACACACACACACACACACAAACGCGCGCGCAAACTGAAAAGATAAAAAGGCATTCGCCAACTATACCCAATATTTTCATAAAGTTACAATGTCACAGGAATGCATTTCAACACACACTGACGCAATAAGCACACGCAAGTTGAACAGACCTGTGGGAGGAACGACTTCCAATTTCGTGGGACGTCATCAGCGCATGATCACGAGAAACCAATCCAGGAACTGCAAAGGAGACAAAAGACACAATAATAGCCCACTTCTATATTAAGTACAGCCTGCTTCAATATCCAGGTGTAACACGGATATCACGGATACACCTGGGAGCTGAGGGAAAGGTCACGCATGCGATTGGTGGTAACCTCACCACAACAACAGGAAGGGTGTCATAAGCTATCACACACGCACGCACAAACACACACACGCTCGTTCACACACAGAGGCACACACATGCACGGACACACACACACACACACACACACACACACACACACACACACACACACACACACACACACACACGAGGAAGAACGCCCAAAGCGTACTATCATCGAAACATCCAGTCTTTACCAAGCACACGAACAGGTTCTGTCTGACCACGCACATGTAAAATGTCACCGACGAAACGATTCCACCAGGGCAGACACCGAAGCCGCTCTGACATCAAAGCTTTTGCAATAGCCAATGAGGCTTCCAAACACAGAGGCGGGTTAGGACGTCATTGCAGGTAGCGTTTGCATCCACTAATGTCCCTAAACACAGACGCAGTTTGTAGCCACTAATGTCCGTAAACGCGTAGGCAGAGTTTAGGGCGGTCTTTAGACATCAAAGTCTGTTACTGTCGTAGCCTCCAGCGAAAATGTAACGACGACACACAGAGAACACAGCGAACGCGACTGACGGCGTTTCCGTGGCGTGACTGATGAAATGATCTCTGATTGTGACCACTGAAGCGTAACGCGGACTTCTAGTACATGGTCTGTCGACGCCGCGGCCACCACCACGGCCACGGCCACACCGAAATGACCTCGCCCTGCTGGCCACGTTAATTAATCACAATCGGTCAACCGTGACCAGTGTAAGCTATTTTCAACGGGTCAGCTTATTTTTTGTCAAGTCCTGCCTGCAGCAGTGTAGCCAGTTGGACTAGATATATATATTGTAGAAGGCTGACATCGACCATCGCGTGCATAATCATTCAGCGACTGACTTAGGCCAGCTCCTCAGTTCTAGATAATGGAATGCCCGCATAGTGCGATGCAGCTATGCGTCTACGTGTAACCCTGTATCTCAGAACTCGTTGGGGGTGGGCGTTGAGAGAGAGAGAGAAGAGGAAGAAAAAATGAGCAATTTGATCCGACACGTGGCTTGGCTTCACCTGCCCATTCGCAAGCTAAATACTTGCCATTCCGGTCTAACATGAAACCTAGCTTCACTATCACGGACTAGCTTAACGGAAGTCATTTATTTCATCAGGACCACGCTTTGTCGACAGATGTAATCCTCTGAGACCCAAATTGTTAAAAATGTTTGTTTGTTTGTTCACTTCAGACCTGTAGATATTTCGAATATATGACTGACAGCTGCTGTGACTTGTACTTTTCTAGCAACTTCAACAACTTCAACCCAAACAAACAACCATACACCATCTCGGCAAATCAAGAGGCTGTTGATTTTAAAACAAGGACTTATTCAAGAGGCTTTTCCACGTTGTTGTTGCTATTGTTGTTGTTGTGTTTTGTGTGTGTGTGTGTGTGTTTTTTGTGTTTTTGGTGTGTGTGTGTGTGTGTGTGTGTGTGTGTGTGTGTGTGTGTGTGTGTGTGTGTGTGGTTGTGTGTGTGTGTGTGTGTTTCCGTTTACCGTCAGATTCATAATTTATGTAGCACAGGTGAATTGTTCTCGTCGTCTTGTTCTCTCTTTGTTTAGCGGCAGGCATATGTGTGGTACTAGAACTGTTCCACTGTCTTTGTTTAATGTCTCTGTTTAGCGTCAGATTTGTACGTGATACTGACGAATTGTTCCTGTTGTCTAGTCCCTCTGTTTAAGGCTAGTTTCACCAGATGTGGTATTAGGGAACCGTTCCACTCGTGTCTAGTCTCTTGTCATTATTAATCTGTTCAACTCAACTAAATATCATACCAAGAACTCTTCTACTCCTGTCTAGTCTGTCATTGTGAGCATGTCCCATTAAATGTGTTACCAATAACTGTTCCGCTTTTGTCTAGTCTATAATTGTCATTGTGAAGCTGTTCCACTAAAATGTTATACCAAGAACTGTTCCACTCTTGTCTAGTCTCTTAATTGTCATTATGAAGCTGTTCCACTAAAATGTTATACCAAGAACTGTTCCACTCTTGTCTAGTCTCTTAATTGTCATTATGAAGCTGTTCCACTAAATGTGATACCGAGAACTGTTCCACTCTTGTCTAGTCTCTTGTCATTGTGAAGTTGTTCCATTAAAATGTTATACCAAGAACTGTTCCACTCTTGTCTAGTCTCTGTTTCTCTTTAAAGGAAAACATTCTTCCAAGCAATGAACAGGAAAACAACAAAAACAGATAAGTGATTTAGCTTTCCTCCTATTTTTCATCGTTTTTCACCGTTTAACTGTTGTTTAAGTGTCGTTTTGTAGCTTGATAAAGGGGATTACCCCGAAAATCTGCACATTGTATTTTTGTCCTAATCAATAGCGTTCTTTTGAACCTTTTATGTTTTTGGATCTCTCTTTAAAGGAACTAACCCTCTCAAAACATATTTTGTGTAACAGGTGGAAGAAATCCAGAAAAAAATCTAACTGAAGGGTTTTATTAGAAAAATGTCCCCTTAATTTCACTTTCCAACCTACGTTTGGATAGTATGACGTAGCGGGCCTGGCTGCACACAACCACGACACGTGTCTTAGCTCTCCCGTGTTGCACGCACAGACTCTTTGATCTCGGGGGCAAACGTTGCGTGCCCACGCCGCCCAAGAAACAAGATCAAAGAGGCCACACGTACCGTTAGGCCCGCTGTGACATTTAACCCTGTTTTTTTATGTTTTTATTGTTTGTTTTATAGCCGAGTCCCGCTAAGCGTTACTGACGCAAGAAGAGTTTTGTGCCGGGGGAAAAATGACGGGAGAACTTCAAAACAAAATCCTTGTTGCGAACTTTTTATTCTGATTCCTTTCGCCTGCAGAAGAAAGGACAGCCTTCTTGGGCACAAGGTGGTTAACAAAAAGGCTCGTTCATGCAATGTCAGTGCCAGCGGATGCCATACAAAGAAACTGTTCCTCTCTTGTCTGTGTATGTCTGTGTTACTGGCCTGCTATAAGAAATAGATCCCACATTGTTCCTTCCTTCGTTAGATTCGTTAAACGCCGAGCTGTCTGTCTCCGGAGAGGTACTGGCGGGGATCGAGATCCCAGAATGAGGAGATGGGTTGGGGTGGGGTTCGAGGCCGGAAGGGATGGGGGACTACCCCTAACACTACACTGTCACCGCCCGAATGCTTCTTGGGCAGGAATGAGGGAGTCATTTTAACGTGTTCGTTAATTGTGAGGCGCAAAGTCACAAGACGGTGCTCCATAAACCATAACTTTTGAAGATAATTTTTCAACATTCTTCAGTCTGAGTTCATTGAGAAAACCGATTTTTTTTTAAAAACACAATGTGGTGTTACTGTTGTTTTTGTTTACTCTAGATTTTGAAGAGAAAGTAGAGCCGAAGGAGAGAACTAAACTGACGTCGTCCGCTGACCGGCCTAACGCCTTACCGCTAGGCCAAACCAGCTCACAATTGTTCCGGCAGTAATCACCGTGCTTCACGTCCGCAGAAACTATAAGGCTTATTAGGGACGGGGAGAAGGGGGGGATGGAGGGGGTATGGAGGTGGGGGAAGAGGGAGATTATATACCTATCGCTACACTGTCACCATCAGAATGACTCCACTAAAATCGCTACACTGTCACCACCAGAATGATTCCTGCATTAAGATGGGCAGCGATGGGAGCCGTTTTAATGTTTCATTGATTGTGAGGGACAAGGTCACAATTAAGACTGTCCACACACCACAACCTTTTCGAAGAGAAAGGAGAGCCGAAGCGGAATCGAGCCGCCAGCACTTCGCCAGCCTTCTACAGTGTGGCCGCAGCGGTGTCGCCGGCCTTTGGACCACGACTGCATCAATTATTCAGGCGGGTTCAGGTCGAGTAGCTGCTACGGCCTTCAGAACCTGAATGCCGCAGTAAAGGCATTGTGGGCAAACAAACGGAGAGTGTGTGTTTGAAAATGCCTTGCCTCTTTTAGAGCGGGAGTTCGGATAAAACAAAACAAAACAAAAACGTTCACCTTTCTGACCGCGCAATTCCAGTTTCGGCTCCAATGCTTTCGGGCGTTCCTGAACCGTATTTGGAAGTTACACGACGCGTGACAAAAATGGCGCGTTATTATTCCTCAAGAAACAAGGGTATCCGCCAATTCGCCGAACAATACTTCGTCGACGCGATATATGGCTGAATGCACCCCCCCCCCCCCCCACACACACACACACACCTCCTCCCCCCTCCCCCCCCCCCCCCCCACACACACACATGCACATACTCTCTTCTCTCTCTCTCTCTCTCTCTCTCTCTCTCTCTCTCTCTCTCTCTCTCTCTCTCTCTCCCAACCACCACACACACACACACACACACACACACACACACACACACACACACACGCGCGCGCGCGCCCGATAATGATGCCGCATTGTAGTCTTCTTTGACGTCGGATAAAACGCAAAGAGAGCCGTACCACACAAAAAAAGGAGTGGTCAGTGCGTGTCTGAGGGGTGGTGCTTGTGGTGGGTTGTATGTTGATCTTTGGACAACTTTTTTTCACTACTGGTCAGTTACCATGACGTTAGTCGTCCAATTCTGTAAATACTAGTCAGCTGCTACTATAACGCAAACGATGATGAGTTAATTATGATCGCATCAGTTCGTCGAGAACGAAACCGTTGCGTAGCTGAAAATGGCAAGAGTCTCGCGGTGACGTTCTCGTTGAACAATGTAAGTCTGGCGCGACGGCCAAGCACACGCACGGGCCTTTGAACCGGTACGTGGCGACACACGTGGTGACCGCGTTGTGCCAGACTGTCAGCACGTTGGGTGTCAGCAGGGAAACGAGCTTGCATGCTGCCACACCTTTCGGCTGGTGCACCAGCCAGCCCACTAACATTTTGTTTCTCTTTTGAATGCGTGCGTCTCTCTCTCTCTCTCTCTCTCTCTCTCTCTCTCTCTCTCTCTCTCTCTCTCTCTCTCTCTCTCTCTCTCTGTGTGTGTGTGTGTGTGTGTGTGTGTGTGTGTGTGTGTGTGTGTGTGTGTGTGTGTGTGTGTGTTGTGTTTACAGGTGAAGAGATCTGACACGGAGGAGGAAACATCGTGTGGTGTGTGTGTGTGTGGTGCGTGCGTGCGTGCGTGCGTGCGTGCGTGCGTGTGTGTTGTTTACAGGTGAAGCGATTTGAAACGGAGGAGGAGAAATGCTGAATGTCAAGGGAAATCGACTCGAGCCGACTGTTTACGACCGGTATTGATACTTTACCTGCATATGGCATTGGTTGTTGGCAGCAGGTAACCGAGAGCACTAGTGTGCTTTCATACAAAGAACACTAGTGTGTTTTCATACAATTTTGTCGTGAGAATGCCGGAGACTGCCGATGTTTATGACATCAATATTTCAAGCAGCCGAAGGCGCGAAAGCTTCACTGGGTCAGCTGCATGGCATGAGCCGGTCTACTGGCTTCTCTAGCTGTCACTGAATATAAAATTAATACGCAAATTCATCGGAACTGATTTGTGAGCCGGTTTGGCCTAGCCGTAAGGCGTTAAGCTGGTAAGCAGAAGGACCTCGGTCCGATTCCGCTTCGGCTCTCCTTTCTCATCAAAAGTTGCGATTTGTGGACACTATCTTGTGACTTTGTTCCTCACATTTAATAAAACATTAAAATGGCTCTCATTGCTGCCCATCTTAATGCAGGAGTCATTCTGGTGGTGACAGTCTAGCGATAGGTATATATTCTCCCTCTTTCCCAACCTCCATACTTTAACACAGGTGTGTGTGTGTGTGTGTGTGTGTGTGTGTGTGTGTGTGTGTGTGTGTGTGTGTGTGTGTGTGTGTGTGTGTGTGTGTGTGTGTGTGTGTGTGTGTGTGTGTGTGTGTGTGTGTGTGTGTGTGTGTGTGTGATCAAATCAATCAATGTTTTATTTTGTGTCTGTTCACAGCATGCAAGGTTATATTAGACAAATGTGAGCGTGCGTGCGTGTGGGTGGGTGAGTTCGCGTGCGCGCGCTCGCGCGTGTGTGTGTGTGCGTGTGTGTGTGTGTGTGTGTGTGTGTGTGTGTGTGTGTGTGTGTGTGTGTGTGTGTGTGTGTGTGTGTGTGTGTGTGTCCCTCTGTGTCAATGCGTGGACAGTTAGCGCTGTATCAGTAAGTGGATACTGAGCGCTGTTTGAGTGTGTGGACAGTGAATGCTGTTTCCGTGTCAATGCATCTCAATGCGTGCAAACCGATTCCCCACCTTCAGCAGCCCAAAGCCAGGCGAGGGATTGAACACATGTTTCTCATTGTCATCAGTCACAGCATATGTTTCCCAGACCAAAACAAACTGCCGCTCAAAACAAAAAACAAACAAACAAAAAAAACAGAAAATAAAAACACTCCTGTTTCATGTTTTATTTCCTCGTTGTTGGTTGTGTGTGCGTGTGAGTGTTTTTTAGAGTGTTTGTTTATGTTTTTTTTTTTTTTACTTTTAACAAAAACACCTAGACCGTTATACCTAAATAATTAATTCGCATGATCGTAAACAAAGCTGAGGGTGATTAGTGTGGCTCCTTTGCTGCCGTTGGCTCAAGTTCCCACGCCAACCCACGTGTCCAGAACCCGTCCCCAGAGCAAACAGCCTCGCGGTCTCACAGTAACAGCAGCAGAGCGTAATGGAGTTCTCATTCTGAATTTGCATCTGAAGGGGAGATTCCAGCAAAAGAGAGCTCAATTATGGATGTTATCGCTGCCTGCTTCGTCGGTGCCTCCTGATTCACGTATTACGCAAACCATCCATATTGACACATTTGTATGCTATCAGTGACAGGGTCGTTGTTTCAACTTTTTATTTTTTATTTTTTTATTTTGCTTTGCTTTTTTCTTCTTCTTTTTTTTCGTGCTTTTTTTCTTGGTTTTGTTTTGTTCTTGTTCTCGTTGGTAATTAAACTGGTTACAATGCTCACGGTGCTGAACTGCCCCAGTTTACAGGTTGAAAAAGGGTATAAAACTAGAATAGGCGAGGAATAACAAACTACCGACAATTACATTTGAAACAGGAACAGATGTTGTAGTGAGTAGGCCTATGTTAGCTTTCTTGCCGACCCTGCACACACACACACACACACACACACACACACACACACACACACACACACACACACACACACACACACACACACACACACACACACACACACACGTGTGTGTCCGTGTAAGTCTGTCAGGACTGTCTGTCTGTCTCTCTCTCTCTCTCTCTCTCCTCTCTCTCTCTCTCTCTCTCTCTCTCTCTCTCTCTCTCTTCCTCTCCCCCCCCCCCCCCCCCCCCCCCCCACCCCCCCCCCCCCCCCCACCCCCCCACCCCCCCGCCCCCACCTCCGCAAAGCCATAGATCTCTCTCGAGTTAAAAACGACAGCAATACAATAGCTTTAATATCCCAAAACCCTCTAAAACGAACCAAACCAAACGACCTTTTTCAGACAAAAGCTCGTTCTCCACAAATTGTCCATTCCTGTCTTCAGTCAACATCTTGCGCAAAGGTGGCATCGCGCTGCACGCGTCTTCAGCTATTAGTCCCAGGGTTTCTTACAGCAGGAAAGAAAAAGCGTAAACAAAGAAAATCAATACATTGCCCGATAGTTCCAAGTGTCAAGTCAATTAATTCCGCTACTCCCAAGTATCTATTCCACATCAAACCCAATTTTGTGTTTCTCTTTTCTTTTAACATACGCATAATGTCACGTACGGGCTGGGACGGGGGGGGGGGGGGGGGGGGGGGGGGGGGGGGGGGGGGGGGGGGGGGATAATCGTGTGGCAGTTTAGTGGTTTCGTTTATACTCAAAACACCCAATAGAGCTAGAATTGAAATGTGTTTTTTTGTTTTTGTTTTTAAGCGAAGCCAGATTATGGAAAATACCAACAAAATAACACTATATAAG
>JABMCL010000958.1:1067500-1087500 GCA_018857735.1 Alviniconcha marisindica | reverse complement strand
GCTCTACCCAACTAAACGTGTAGGCCCTATCGCCTTTAGCAGCATCCCGTTAAGGCGCTGACACACCAGCCGTTTCGGCCAGATGGCTGAGGAGGATTGTCCGAACCTGATCTCAGACTGACTGTGTGTCATCATAGCCGTACGGTTCAAACGGCTCAGAGCATCGGTTTCAACCTGTCTGTTCCAACTACAGCATGCCATGTCCCAAACGGATAAACTGCATCCGGGAGCCAATGAGCGCCCGCCGTTTGTACTTAATTAAAGGAAAGGCCAGAGGTCGCAAAGGATGGCAACTCTCGAGTAGCGGCAAAGTTGAATACGTCGAACTTCGCCATGCTATGTTGGCTGTATCGTGTGGCAGCCAAGTACATTTAAGACGGACTGTTCGACCGCATGAGGTTCGAACGGTGCTTTTCAGCCATGCGGCCGAAACTGCTCGTGTATCAGCGCCTTAACTGGGACAAACTACGCATGCATCTGAAGAAGTTTCTCTCCCCTGCCATCCCGTCTTCCCAAGCCACTTTATCTGTGTCCCGATCACACGCGACATAAATAACACCGAGTCAGCCTGGCAAGCCCACAGTGTGTTTGTTATATGTTTCCTATTGATCCGCGTAGCCGTCCAAACTTCACTGACCACTCCTCCTCCGTGAAAACAGCACTTGACACAAGGAATTGTCTGTAATACAGATCTCCGCCAAAGGAAATGGAACCCTGACAGATTCGAAGATGAAGAACGGCGGTTGCCTCCCCTTGCATATTGATCTCTGGCAGAGTGGTCTCGGGTCTAATAGACGAAGAAAGACGACAGTTGGGGGAGTGGGGTGGGGGGGGGGGGGGGGGTGCACACTAATACTGAGGGGACGGTTTGGGGAAATGTTGTGTCAGGGGTTAAGGAGGCCCATTTACTAACTCACGTCTTCTGTTTGTGAAGTTAAGCTCTCGCCAGCTTCTTTGAACGTCTCTCCTGCTTCCCCCCCTCCCCCCCCCCCCCCCCCCCCCCCCCCCCCCCCCCACCACCACCAAAGTAGGACTCCATAGAAGAAAACTTTGTTAACCAATCACATAACGTTGAATAACGGTGGCCTAGCTACTACTGATTATTCCTGTAGGAAAAGGATTATTCCTGTAGGAAATGGCCTTTCTCATTTAATGGACGAGTATTTTCAACACAGGACTTCTAGTCTGCGGCTTTGTCAGGCATTGTTTCGGATCTGTTCCATCCCGTGTTTCAACAGAAACCGCGGACACCCCTGGGCAGATATAGCAGAATTTCAGAAAGAGCACTGGTTGTTCGAGAGCAGTACAAAGAAAGGTCCGAGAACAGACCTGTAGGTAGGTCACTTGACAAACTCACAGCTCAGGCGAGCAAACGTCTCTTTTCCCCCAAGACTGGAATAAATTATTCCTCTTGTACAGAGGCCATCGACACATGACTAGGAAGAAGAAGCAGAAGACGAAAATTTGACTTCATATTGTTGGTTCACTGGGTTGTTGTTCACCTCACGTGGTACTTGAGAAGTTTGTGGGCGTGTGAGGCGTGCGGGCGTGGTTGAGAGAGGAGAGACAGGGGGGGAGAGAGAGAGAGAGAGAAGACAGACAGAGAGAGAGAGAGAGAGAGAGAGAGAGACTCACTTTTTTACCTAGGCAGGATGGTCGCAGTGATGACGTTGCCGATGCGATTGTGTGTGGTGTGCGCTGGCGGTGGTGTGATTGGGGAGTGGTGTACAATTGCATAAATACTGGCTTTTCTATATCTAATTACTATGTACAGCTGCACTTTCTTGGGTGGGGCGGGGGGTTGTTGAGTACTTCATTGCTATGAATGTCTTTGGTACTTTTAGTTTCTGAGAACCTACATGTATGCACTGTGTGTATCTGGCGCTGTGAACATGCATGTTTTTGCGTGGAAACTTGTATGCGCCATACATATACACACACACACACACACACACACACACACACACACACACACACACACACACACACACACACACACACACACACACACACACACACACACACACACACATCACACACACGCATTTTCATTCATTCATTCATTCATATAAATTATATGCAAATCAGCGACATGATTATGGGAAATTGTTAGCTAGATATGCGGTTCCTTCGATATCCATACCTACGATCATTTTTTGTCTGGGGAAATGCCTTTGAGTTTGGGTCCCTTTCGATTCTTTTTCGGCTCCTGTCCTCAGCATGTCGCGGAAGCGGCAGATTAAGGCAGATTCGCGATGAGCGAAATAAGCTCGACCACAATGTCTTCATGGCCCGAGAGCAGCTGGGAAAATAATAATTAATAATATTGAAAACCCTTTAGGCGCATGTATTGCTGCAAACGTCACTAGGCGTTGTACAATAAAATATTCTGATTAAACTAGCAATATTCTCCTCACAGCCACGCTAACCGCCAACATCATCAAACCATATCAATTATCGAACGTACGTATCCATAGGACATACAACACGTTTACTCAGTCTCTGCATAATCATATTTGACACAGATCACAGCGCTTCAAACAGCAGTAGCCTTGCGGTCTACTCAAAGCAATACAGAATATCAGTTTAACACTGAATGACGCGGGGATAATGGAACACAACACAACACAACACATTCTGCGTACTGGGTGACGGACAATTCATGTTCTAGATACCGGTGCTGGGTGATGGACAATTCATATTCTAGATACCGGTACACGAGCATGAGTGCCGCCATTTTGTGTCTGGAATTCTGTGTATTTGACGTCATGAACAAGGTCGTCATGTGTGACAGAAGTGTACATTACGTCAGGCTCCAACCCTTTTATGCTCTCCATTGTAAAGAGTGAACCAACACGCCCGCGCCCCGAGAAGCTCAAACCCGAAGCCAAAAAATCGTGTTTTTTTATGTCGTTGTTGTTTTCTTTCTTTGCTGTTGGGAGATTTATATAACCACTACATATAGAAACCCTACATCTGTCAGTATCTTTACATTTTCTACAACTTGTTTCCTCGCTTGGGGCCTGTTGTGTCACGTTTTGACACCACGGCACGTTTTGTCACCAACGAGATGGTAACAAATCGTGCAGCCATTGTACCTCTTATCTTGGATATCAGTACATTATGTTGTAGGCCTATAATTATAGTGTGTGTGCGTATGCGTGTGTGTGTGTGTGTGTGTGTGTGTGTGTGTGTGTGTGTGTGTGTGGTGTGTGTGTGAGGGGGAGGGAGAGAGAGAGGCAGACAGACAGACACAGACAGACAGACAGAGGAGACATGCAGGCAGACAGAGACACAGAGAGACAGAGACAGACAGGGACAGACAGACACAGAAAAAGAGAGACAGAGCAAACGCCGAGAGGGAGGAAAGGAGAGAGAGAGAATAATGAATAGTATAAAAGCAATAAAGAGCAACGGAATAATTTACAAAATGTTCAGTACCGGTGGTGTGCAAGTCGTTGAACTTCAGAAGCAGTAAACCATAGTCTTCTCCGCAGAATGCTCACAGTTCCGTTGAAAATTTGATGAAACCGTTGAATCATACACAGATGATGATGCTTTGATCTTGTTCATTTCGCGACTACGTCAATGATGTTGTGTTACAATCAAAGTGCCGCATCCCCTTTTGAACTAAATAACAAATATTTCCAAGAAAGATGACAGCCAGTGTTTTAAAAAAAATGACTTGCGTGTTTCCACTTTTATAGCCAACTTAGGAACCGACTTTATACTTTACTTCTAACGCCAATGTGCGGTGCACACAGTGAAGTAACATCCCATAATTAAAGAAAACGTATTGGTAGGGTGTTATTCAGAGCGATGAGAAAAATAAGCTCGACACCAATGTCTACATGGCCCGAGAACAGCTGGGAAAATAATAATATTGAAAACCCTTTAGGCGCATGTTATGCTTTAAACGTCACGAGGCGTTGTACAATGAAAATATTCTTATTAAACTAGCAATATTCTCATCACAGCCACGCTTTCCGTCAACATCATCAAACCATATCAATTATCGAACGTACATATTCATAGGACACACAACACGTTCACTCAGTCTCTATACAGTCATATTTCACACAGTTTATAGCGCTTCAAGCAGCAGTAGCCTTCGGTCTACTCAAAGCAATACAGAATATCAGTTTAACACTGAATGACGCGGGGATAATAGAACACAACAAGCACGCATGCATGCATGCACGTACGCACGCACACACAGACACACACACACACACACACACACACACACACACCACACTCATATAACATATACTATATATATACATACTATATATATATATATATATATTTTTCGAAGAAAGAGGAAAGACAGATTATAGTGTTGCTAGTGAAGGAGTGACAAATCGTGCAGAGAGTGAACCGGGGTGACAAAACATGCAGGCAGTGCATCACATTTGGCAAGTTTTGTGCCCAAGTGGTCACCAAGTAGTGACAAAACGTGCCAGGATGGCAAAACCTGCCGCAGCAGGGTCGATCCTTTTCAGATGAAGTGCCGAGGTGGTGAAGAAGAAGACAACGCCGCAACATTACCCTGGGTCTCTGAGGGTCTGGCTGTAGTGATCGCGAAGTGATGACAAACTGATGTCGTTGCTGTTGTCCATATCACCTGGGAAGACACGCTAATTGGGGGCTACGTGACCGATGTCGTTGCTGTTGTCCATATCACTTTGGGAACACACGCTAAACGGGAGCTATTTCACCGATGTGGTTGCCGTCGTCCATATCACCTGGGATGGCACGCTAAACGGGAGTTATCTGACCGATGTCGTTGCCGTTGTCCATATATGTCATAGTTCAGGAGCTGTGTGAGAGTCGAGGTGGCCGTCCTGGCTGGCCGTCTGCCATTATGGTCCATAGTTCAGGAGCTATTGAACGATGGTCGTCCTGGCTGCCGTCCTAACAGCCTTATGGTTCCCGTGGACGTAAAGCTATATTGAACCATGCTTACGCACTGGTCTCAGCTTGTCCCCAATATGTCAACCGACACCCGAGGACATTAAGCATCACCTGAACAAGAAGTTGTCCATATCACCTTGGGAACACACGCTAAACGGGAGCTATTTGACCGATGTCGTTGCCGTCGTCCATATCACCTTGGGAACACACGCTGGGGAAAATGACCGATGTCGTTGCTGTCGCCCACGCCACGCGCCGTAGACATCACTCTGGGTCTGTGAGTGTCCCACTGTAATGATCGCCCTGCGATGACACGCTACTCGAGGGACTGCATGACCGATGTCGCTGTCGTCCACGCCTCACGCCGTGCACGACCAGGGCCGCTACTATCGCTGCAACTGTCCGACGGCTCTTTGGAGAGCCATTCAACACTTTATGAACGACCACTCTTAAGCAGGGCACGGCTCTTCCGAGAGGCATTAACTTCATCTGGTCCAGACATCTTCAGTGTTTATGGCTTACCGGGGGAATTTAAAAACTCCCGGTCTCTGTCGCACCACAACGTTGAAGGAGCGCTGGGGATGGTTATATGGAAAGTCTCGTGGGGGAAAAGACTGTCCCTCAATGTACATTATGCACTTGTTCCCCCTTTTGTTGCATACATAGTAAACCACTCCGCTTAAAGCCGCTATGAAGAGCCATTTTTCAGAACCTACTGCTGCTAGCAAATTCTCTGCCCCCTTCAATTTGTGCTTCAGGACGGCCACCTAGACTTTCACACATCTCCTGAGTCTGATACAGTAACAAGTAAGTAAACATGGTGCTTAACGTCCACAGAAACCGTACGGCTTATTAGGGACGGGGAGAGGGGGGGAGGGGGTATGGAGGTGGGGGGATAAGGAGATTATATACCTATCACTACACTGTCACCACCAGAATGACTTCTGCATTAAGATGGGCAGCGATGAGAGCCATTTTAATGTTTCAGTAGGAAGTGATGGACACAGTCGCAAGACAGTGTCCACAAACCACAACCTTTTTGAAGAGAAAGGAGAGCCGAAGCGGTATCGAACCGAGGTCCTTCCGCTTACCAGCCTAACGCCTTACCACTAGGCCAAACTGGCTCACAAACACAGTAACACACAGAGCCTATCATTTATACTCCGAATAGGGGAACCTGCATCAGTCGCCTGCAAAGACAAGCAAGGCGACCTATTTTATTCCATGCCTTACACAAGGGGGCATGAGGTTCACGTCAAACTAATTTAATTTTCTGAACAATCTTTGGTGAATGACTTCAGATTTGTGAAGGTCGGAAATAAGATCGTGCACATTGAGAGAGGGATGGCTACAGTCTTCTGACAGCGTATCACGCTTCGAAGCGTAATGACGTGCAACAACACTATGCCATAAATTGTCTGACACGCTAATGCTCAAAAGGAAGGCTTCACGGGCATAATGTTCCGCTTCCAGCCTGACATAACGAAACCACAGGAGCAGGAAATGAGCTCTAGGTACAACGAAACTGCAGCCCCAGACACACACACACACACACACACACACACACACACACACACACACACACACACACACACACACACACCACACCACACCACACCACCACCACCACCACCACCTCCACCACCACCACCACCACCAAGAGTGTCACCAACAAAAGCGCAAGTAAACCAGCCATGGTCGAATTTTGAGGTCATTCCCGCGTAGTATTAACACTATTCTTTCCACGAACAATCACTTTTTACCTTATTTGAAAAGAAATCTTACTTTTTTCGAAGGGGGCGAGAAAACGGAAAGACCTAGAATGACGACAATAAGAAAAAGAAACCCAGAAAGAAAGAGAGAGAGAGAAAAAAGGACAGAGAGAGAGGGAGGGGGGAGAGAAAAGATAAAAAGAAAGGAAGGGGGAAGGGGAGTGCCCGAAGCCGGAAACCGCCATTGTGAGGCTGGGTGCCAGTGAGCGACGCGAGACTGACAGGCAGACGATGAAGGGAACGTCCACAGTGATCGGAAGACTTCATTGTCATGCAGTTCGCTCCCCCTGCCTGCCACTCACTGCCACGGTGGCCTCCCATTAGATGCCCCACTGCATCATGGGGCTGACAGCTCTGTCGCTGTGTTGTAGAGGAAGCTCGATGGCCGAGTGAGTAAGGCGGACGCCAAGCTCTGACTTCATCATCATCCCAGCGATATTTTGAGCGATATGCATTTTTGATTCGTTTACGTCAAGGATTTAAGGTGGCGTTGCTAGACAACACGGACACTGACATGATGAGTTCCGCATGTTCTTTCGCCACCAGAGTCGCCCTGGTTTGTTTAAGAGATACCGAGGGCGGCCATACAGGAGAGAATTGCAGTAGTTAAGGCGTGAATGAACAAAGGCAGGGACAATAATTCTTGTGGCATCTGAGGACAGAAAATGACTTATGGAACCAGACGGAGTACAAAATTAAAGGAGTGTACCAGATTGGAGACGTGAGTTTTGATGGCCAAGTGACAATCAAGTATATCACCAAAGTTTCTGACAGTCAGAAATCACAGAGCTCAGGAGCTGTGTGAAAGTCGAGGTGGACGTCCTGGGCTCCCTTCCCTAATAAGCCTACGGTTTCTGTGGACGTAAAGCAACACTTCAACAACAGTCAGAAAAGGTCGCAGATGCACTAACTTAAGTCATAGAGTCTGGATGTGAAGAAGAAAGAGAGAGATAGACTTTCTACCAGAGGATACAATCATTGGTTGCGTCTTGTCATCGTTGATTTCAAGTTTGTTCACTGTCATCCAAGTTTTAACGTCATCAATACGTTTCACAGTTTTACGGGGGCGGAAGATTCTTGCGCCCCAACCTATCACATCTTCAATTGGATCAAATGTCTTTTCGGTGTCTCTCTTCTTCTTCTTCTCTCTCTCTCTCTCTCTCTCTCTCTCTCTCTCTCTCTCTCTCTCTCTCTCTCTCTCTCTCTCTCTCTCTCTCTCTCTCTCTCTCTCTCTCTCTCTCTCTCTCTCTCTTTGATCTGTCTCAGATGTGAAACCATAGTGTAGTGTTAACTTCTTCTTCCCAAGCGCATCCGATTTCCTTTTTAGTGGACTCTTGGATTTGTTCCATGTCATGTCTGCCCCACAGAGAAAGTGTTTTTGTTGCAGACATGGGCAAAAACGGCATCGTCCCTACATGGCTCGTTGCCTACAGAGCCAAATCTCGCCCGATCTCGTCAATCCGCGATGATGATGTCACGTCCTTGATTTCCCATGATGCCCAGGCGGATTGGGCCTCCTTGCGACATGAGTTATGGGTTATGGAAATGAAACCAAAGCTCGCTGTCTCTCGCCTGTGAGAAATCGAACATTATTTTCCCTCTACCCCCATTTTTTCTCTATCTGGTCAATAGCGGCCTCTTTCTTGAAACACAAGGCAACGATTTTTCCTTGCAGTGCATCATGAGTTAGCAAAAACTAAAAAAAAGTTTCTGCATCAACACAGCACTTGCTAAAATAAAGGCCCTCATGCATATTTTATGCTATACTTGTAAAATTTAAAAAAGAGAACCCCTTTAGGTCAGGGCTCGTTTTAGTTCAAAGCTGCACAGCACACTGATCGTAATTATTCGTATAATAATCGAAGTTATGGGCGATTACGTTCTCGATATAAAGGCGTAAGTAAACAGTCCTCTTTGAGTGGATACATAAGATTCAGAGCTTGTTGTTTTTCAGTATTCTAGTTTTCAATCAATCAATGTATTATAGATATTTTCAACAAGACACAGGTTAAGTGTAGTTGCAAATGCAAACTGCTGCTATGTTTGATCGCTTTTTTCCTGAACTGTCATTTCGTAGCCCGAACAAGGCAACTTTTCGAAAAATCAAGTGTAGTTCTGGTTCGGTCACTATTAAAGAGTGCTTGTTCCTTTCGCATTATGTGGATTGTGTTTCAGAACATCGTTTAAAAACAAAGCACTGACCACTATGTTCAGAACACAATACAGTACATCTTTACCGTCACCGTGAATTCATTTGGCAGCAATAACAGTATGAAATATAAGCATGCCACAGCCATGAGTGATTCTAAAGCGACACAATTAAGACTGTAAAATGACTCGGACAACATACACAGGCACACAAACGCGCGCAACACACACACACATACACACACACACACACACACACACACACACACACACACACACACACACACACACCACACACACACACACACACACACACACACACACACACACACACACACACACACACGCAAGCACGCATGCACACACACACACGCAGGCACGCAGGCACGCACAAACACACATATACACACACACGCACGCACGCACACACACGCACGCACGCACGCACGCACGCACGCACGCACGCACGCAACGCACGCACGCACGCACGCACGCACACACACACACACACACACACACACACACACACACCACACACACACACACACACACACGCACACATGCATACAAACACACACATGCACACACACGCGGAGAGGCAAAAATATCATTCAACTCAACAATGTACAGTACACACATCAATTTACGGTAATAAAACGTTCCTTTATAGTTTCTAGACTTGGCTGTTGCACCACACAGAAATTCGGGATAACACTCTGCAGAGTATCTATAGAGCCGCTCACAATATGTATCGCAGGGCACGGTCTTTGGCCACGCAACTCGATTATCATTGATCTTTTGCTTTCCGCGTTGCCGGTACCAAAACACATCACTCAGTCCCACAAGCAATGTGGGCAGACGTTCTAATTCTTAAAACGTAATAAAAGCTTATCTGCATTGTATTTATACGCCCCACGGCGCGGAAAGTAAAGTCAGCTTCTGCTGCGTATCAAAGACTCCCTCCTTTAAGCTTGGAGCCGGTCAGAATATAGCTTTGCATGCTTCACCTGCTGCCAAGAACTTTGCCTTTCTAACTTCTGCCTTCATAATGTTACCAAAGTGTTTGATACACTTTTCCGGACACACATCCCTTTGAGCTGCAATAGTATAGGCGCGGGGAATGAAGTTGAATGAAAGGTAAGGCAAATATTATTAGAAAGGCAGGATTTCTGGCTGTAGAAAAAGTAGCTACAACAGTTTAATAACTGTATTTGAATGTCTTGTCAACCGCACATGGTCACCTCAGGACAAACTAGCCCCATCACAAATCAATACACATTTAAAGCTCTTCTCAAATCTCAAATCTATACCCTAGTCAGCTCCATAGAGTCAGTCCAAACATAAATTCAACATGGGAAATTCCAAAATTGGTCAAAAAGGATACTCTCCAAACGTCAGTCTACACACAGATTAAACTTGGGAAATCCAATCAGCAGGCCAAAAAGGTCACACTCCCATAATCAGTCAAAACACAAATTCAAAAAAAGGGGGAAAAGATAATACTGCCAAAGTCAGTCCAAAGCCAAATTCATGATGATGATGATGATGATGACTGCTTTTATATAGCGCTATTCTCCGCTCTCGACAGACTCACTCATGGGAAATCTTAAAACATGCCAGAAAGGTTACACTCCCTATGTAGGCAATATAAATCTGTCATATCTGATTAGATGCAGCCGGATAAACTTCGCCCAACTTCCTCGATTTTCAACCGCCTAATGATTTTCTGTGTTCCTTATGTGAACACGCGCACGACTAGAGGCGCACAGATCCAACATGCTTTCTATCTTCGTCCGACGGACTAGATGTTCAGTCCGGAATTCCCGGCCAGGACAAGACGACACGATTCAGCGCTGAGTCCTGTCGAGCCAAGATCGAACCCACAGCTCCCTCAGTGCCGAACTCAGACACCTTGCCAGGTGACTGTCACCAGAAACAAGCAAGTAGAAACCTAATGTCTCTGATGTCGTTGTGAGAACCTTTCGGGCCCCCTCCGCGCCTGTTTCCGGGTTTGAAGGTAGGGGGCAGGTTCGGCTCAGTGGGCGTGGGGGTGGGCAGAGGACTGTACACGTGTGTGCACTGATTTGGCATAGTGAGCCGGTTTGGCCTAGCACTAAGGCGTTAGGCTGGTAAGAGGGACGACGTCAGTTCGATTCCATGCCTCGGCTCTTCCCTCTCTTCAAAAGTTGCGATTTATGGATAGTGCCCTGTGACGTCCCCCTCACAATTAATGAAACATAATGGTCCTCATCGCTGCCCATCTTAATGCAGAATCATTCTGGCGGTGACAGTGTAGCAGTAGGTTAGTTTCCCCTGCCCCCACATCCTGGGATCTCGGTCCCCGCCAGTATCTCTCCGGAGACAACACATGTCTAACGAACAAACAAAATAGATTCAGCACCTAGGCCCGTGACATTGAATACAGGGCATTCACTCTTACCGGAAGCTTCCGGCGTGAGTACCTGCGCGTCCTACAGCTATGTGATTATGAACACAATAACAGCACAGATGACATTTAGAAACAGAATAAAAATCGACATATTTTTTTCTTTTCTTCTCTTGTTCTTTTCTCCTGGCAGTTAAAAAAAAATCAATAACTGGCAGTTAAGAAAATACCAATTTTCAGGAAACAGCTATGTAGCCTTCACATAAACACACACATACTTGATCAAAACAAAAACACTCGCAGTTTCTTTGTCCGCCTTTTGATTCGATTTCCCCCCCACACCGGGGAAGGGTATGGAAGGAGAGTAGGAGTAGGGGAAGTAGAGCTAATGTAGTATTGAACAAATCCACCCAGAGGTTCTGTCGCAAACAAATTACCTCCCCGATTCCCCTCCTTCCTTCTGTGGAGAGGTATTGAATCCTTCCATTCTGCAACTATTAGGCCAAATTCAACTGCACATTTCTGCCAATACTCATTGGCCGTGTTTCCACTCCATTCTCGCTTATAGTCGATCCGACAGCCAAACAGAGGCAGCCACCACCACCACCACCACCACCACCACCACTACCTCCTGAAGCCACCCACCCCGTTCTCCCACCATTATTCCCCTCCATGCTACCCTGTCACACTGGCCTATCTGAGATCTGGGCAGCGTGTGCCGAATTCCGAATGTATTATTTACCGGAAATCAGGAACGAAACAAATGCTTTTGACTGCCTGGAGTGTGAAGTTCGCTGCAGGCGGCACGGCCAACATTCGGCCAATCGCAGGCTGGGGCGGACTGGGAGAACGGGAACTGTTGGACAGGCTAACACCCTCCTCTCCCCTCCTCCCCCCCCCCCCCCCCCCCCCCCCCCCCCCCCCCGTGCGCCCCATCCAACCTCAGGGAACAGTTGAACACACTTACACCCCCACCCCCAAGTTTCAGACGACAGTTAGACAGACTAACCCCCTCCCCCCAGTCGCAGGGAACAGTTGATAGCCTCCACCCCCCCCCCCCCCACGCCCCCCCAACCCTCCTCACCCCAGTCTCTGGAACAGTTGGATAGCCCCCCCCCCCCCCCCCCAAGCCCTCCTCACCCCAGTCTCTGGGAACAGTTGGATGCCCACCCCCTCCCCCCGCTCCCCAACCCCTCCTCACCCCAGTCCCTGGGAACAGTTGGACAAACTAACGTTCCCTAACGTTTCTGCACTCTGCCCAACGCTCGCAGAGCTTCTGTAATCCTCTCCTTTTCAGTTTGATTTGCTTCTTCTACCAGGGACTGCTCTGGTCCGCGGAGACTCTCGAGAAGGCTGGCTGCTTCCTGGCTTCTCTTCGGTCTGTTTCAGACTATATTGACTGCAACCTTGTTAACTATTTCCCTGCCACTGTTGGGAAGGTGGCTGAAGGTGCCGGGGTTGGGGCGGGGGGTGGAGGGAGGGAGGGGTCGATTAAAAATTTAAGACAAAGCTGGCTCCGAAGAGGTACTGACTAGCGGGAATCGAAACTCTTAGTGATTTCTGCATTAAGATGTGTCATTAGTGACAGCGGTACGTAGTATGTCATTCTGCCGCATCAGAGGTTTTGTTCAGTGGGTGTTGGCGGAATGCGAATGGGGGTGGAAGGGCTAAGTCAGCAGAAAGATTAAATCCATAAGTTGTAGGCTTTGAAAAGAAAGGGGAATCGAACGAGGAACCACCTATGCAAAGTCACTTTGCAAACTCTGCTCGCGGGGGCGAGGTCACGTGTCCTTTGTTTCCGTGAGTAGATCAGACGGGGTGAGTGTAATGTTTCCTGACCAGCGTCAGTAGACCAGACTGGGTGAGTGTACATGTCCTGACTAGCGTGGGTGAATCAGATGGGGCGAGTGTAAGTGTGTTCTGACTAGCGTGGGTGAATCAGACTGGGTGAGTGTGTGTTCTGACTATCGTGGGTGAATCAGACTGGGCGAGTGTTATGTGTCCTGACTAGCGCGGGTGAATCAGATGAGGTGAGTGTTATGTATCCTGACTAGCATGGGTGAATCAGACTGGGTGAGTGTTATGTATCCTGACTAGCGTGGGGGAATCAGACTGGGTGAGTGTTATGTATCCTGTCTAGCGTGGGGGAATCAGACTGGGTGAGGGGGTCATGTGTCCTGACTAGCATGGGTGAATCAGACTGGGTGAGTACCATGTGTCCTGACTAGCATGGGTGAATCAGACTGGGTGAGTACCATGTGTCCTGACTAGCGTGGGTGAATCAGACTGGATGAGTACCATGTGTCCTGACCAGCGTGGGTGAATCAGACTTGGTGAGTGTTATGTGACCTGACTAGCGTAGGTGAATCAGACTTGGTGAGTGTTATGTGTCCTGACTAGCATGGGAGAATCAGACTGGGTGAGTGTCATGAGTCCTGACTAGCGTGGGTGAATCAGACTGGGTGAGTGTCATGTATTCTGACTAGCGTGGGTGAATCAGACTGGGTAGGTGTCATGTGTCCTGACTAGCGTGGGGGAATCAGATTGGGTGAGTGTCACGTGCCCGTGTACCCAGTACAGCAAAACGATTTCAACTGATTTATATCACTTTGAAAGGTACAAACATTGCAGAAACAACAACAACAACGAAACTCCCGCATCTGATATATAAATACCATCTAATATCACCTACATGCGCACTGTTCAGATGCTTCTCTGTTGTTGTTCTTTTTCTTCTCTCTCTCTCTCTCTCTCTCTCTCTCTCTCTCTCTCTCTCTCTCTCTCTCTCTCTCTCTCTCTCTCTCTCTCTCTCTCTCTCTCTCTTTTTAGTGTTTTAGTTTTGCTTTGTTTTTTAACTTTCGAAAAAGACGAAGAACGAAAAAAAAAAAAAAAAGAGGCAACATCGTCATTTTAATACAGCAAAAGGAAACTCAAAATTCCTTCTTTCCGCCTTCGTCCTCGCCCTGCGCACAAATAATTGACGGCAAAAATACCCGGTTCTAACACGGCCATTAAAAATAAACTCCAGAGAATGAGGGGCGGTTGCCAACTCTGTGGCACCATCCAAAGTACCGGGATACCCCCATCCGCAAAGCAGAGTTGTCGCCTTATTAAATTAGGACCCTTTCCCAAACCACACTCAATCCTCCGCGCGCTAAACTTTCCTCCCTGAAAATGGCAATTAAGGTCTCGTCTGACAGCGATCAATAGCAAATCGCACATACATCAATATCCGGCGATGGCAGGGAGGGATGCGAGGGCAGTCTATTACACCAAGCTGGACACAGGGGGGCGCTTGTGCTGGGCTGGTGTCTGGACGAGGGGGGCATGTCAAGGTGATCAAGACTGGACGAGAATATCTCTCTGCAGAGATGCTACAATAAGGGATAGCAAAGTGAGACTGGATGAGAATATGTCTCTGCAGAGATGCTACAATAAGGGATAGCCAAGTGAGACTGGACGAGAATATCTGTCTCTGCAGAGATGCTACAATAAGGGATAGCCAAGTAAGACTGGACGAGAATATCTGTCTCTGCAGAGATGCTACTAGCCAAGTAAGACTGGACGAGAATATCTGTCTCTGCAGAGATGCTACACTAGGGATAGCCAGGTGAGACTGGACGAGAATATCTGTCTCTGCAGAGATGCTACAACAAGGGATAGCCAAGTAAGACTGGACGAGAATATCTGTCTCTGCAGAGATGCTACAATAAGGGATAGCCAAGTAAGACTGGACGAGAATATCTGTCTCTGCAGAGATGCTACTACAAGGGATAGCCAAGTAAGACTGGACAAGAATGTCTGTCTCTGCAGAGATGCTACAATAAGGGTTAGCCAAGTGAGACTGGACGAGAATATCTGTCTCTGCAGAGATGCTACAATAAGAGATAGCCAAGTAAGACTGGACGAGAATATCTGTCTCTGCAGAGATGCTACTAGCCAAGTAAGATTGGACGAGAATATCTGTCTCTGCAGAGATGCTACTACAAGGGATAGCCAAGTGAGACTGGACGAGAATGTCTGTCTCTGCAGAGATGCTACAACAAAGGGATAGCCAAGTAAGACTGGACGAGAATATCTGTCTCTGCAGAGATACTACAACAAGGGATAGCCAAGTGAGACTGGACGAGAATGTCTGTCTCTGCAGAGATGCTACAATAAGAGATAGCCAAGTAAGACTGGACGAGAATATCTGTCTCTGCAGAGATGCTACTAGCCAAGTAAGATTGGACGAGAATATCTGTCTCTGCAGAGATGCTACTACAAAGGATAGTCAAGTAAGACTGGACGAGAATATCTGTCTCTGCAGAGATGCTACAACAAAGGGATAGCCAAGTAAGACTGGACGAGAATATCTGTCTCTGCAGAGATGCTACAACAAGGGATAGCCAAGTAAGACTGGACGAGAATATCTGTCTCTGCAGAGATGCTACTACAAGGGATAGCCAAGTGAGACTGGACGAGAATGTCTGTCTCTGCAGAGATGCTACAACAAGGGATAGCCAAGTAAGACTGGACGAGAATATCTGTCTCTGCAGAGATACTACAACAAGGGATAGCCAAGTAAGACTGGACGAGAATATCTGTCTCTGCAGAGACGTTACAACAAGGGATAGCCAAGTGAATTGGCAATCCCTGTAGTGTAGTGTCTCTGGTTTATGGAGTCCTTTGTCCGACTATCTGTGTGTATGGCTGGCTACATGTCTGTATCGTTTTGTATATTATGAATGCATAAATTATACATGTATATTTGTATGTCTGTTATCCTTTGTGGGAACAGGTGTACTCAACAGGTGTACTGACATATATTCTATAATTGTGTTATATTTGTTATGGTGATTAAAAGAAAAAAAGTCCCACACACAACAACAACAAAAAGGATTGGACGAGTTCACAATGGTACAAAGCTGATCAAGACTGGACGAGAAGTTCATGGTGATGCGAAGTTGACCATGAGTGGACGGGAAGTTCACAGTCACAGTGATACAAAAGCTGACCAAAAGTGACGAGAAGCTCGCGGTGATACAAAGCTGACCAAGGCCTTACGCGATGTTCACAGTCATACAAAGTTGGCCAAGAGTGGACGAGATGTTCAGTCATACAAAGCTGGCCATGAGTGGATGGATTCACAGTGATGCAAAATCTAATAAAGACTGAACGAGAAGTTTATATTAATATAAAGTTGATCATAACTGAACATCAAGTTATACTGATACAAAGCTGAACAAGATTAAACGAAGATCTAGAGTTTGCAACGTCATCAAGGTGATCCAGACTGAACAAAAGTTTACGGTGAAATAAAGCCGATTAAAACTGAGCGAGAAGTTACGAAGATGCAAAGATAATAAAGACTTAACAAGACATTTACAGCCATGCGAAACTGAGCAAGACGGAACAAGAAATGACAAGTTATACAGGGCTAACAAAGCCTGAGGGTGATACTTTTGCAATGATACACAAAACTGATCATGACTGAACAGGACGTTTACAGTGGCATAAAGATAATCAAGATGATAGTACATTCCTCCTACAGCGCACCCCCCCCCCCCCCCGACAGCTTACCCTCCTCTACCCCCCCCCCCCCCCCCCCCCCATCCTCCCCTTCCTCCTCTGCGTCCGACGAGAAAGGCCTATCGGGAAAACCCGATGAGAACTGGCACCAGAGCCCCAGCACACTCCTGCCCACTTCACCATCAAGCCAATCCACGAGATATCGCAGAGATACTAATGTGCTTTACTGGACACGAGCTCCGCCACTGATTCCGTCCCAAGCCACAGCGACTGGTCATCAGACAGACCAGTGTAACGATGAACCTCTTCGCTTCCCCTTGTCCAGTGGCCAGCCGCCCAGAGACGAAGGAGCTTGGCGTCGATGGGTAATTGATTAAACCGGACGACCCAACAATGCGCCCGCACAAATCGAACTAACACGGAGTCGAGGGCGTGCTGTGAATGCGAATGGCGACTGAAAAGATACAAGTGTCACAGTACCGTCAGGAAACTTAATAACCGAGAAAGGAACACGCACACGAACGCGAACACATACGTATAGATAAACGAATGCGCACGCACGCACGCACGCACGCACGCACGCACGCACGCACGCACGCACGCACGCACGCACGCACGCACGCACGCACACACACACACACACACACACACACACACACACATGCACACGCGTGCGCCAAAGCGCCGTTTCGTACAACTTGATTATTTCCTAATCATCCTCGTACATAAAGTGGTGTGCAATGGGCAGTGGTTCGGACTTTGCTTGCGGTCCTGCTAGGCAAATTGGAGGTCAACGCTTCCGAACAAGTATCTGGGCATGAATAATCAGCCAAAGAAAGCCAACAGCCCTCGACAGATGTCTCGCGAAGGACAAAGGACGCACCGACGCCTACGGTCAGTACCACCCGGCATGCCAGGTACACTCACAAAGTATTATGCTCCACCATAGGTATATGCTCTGTAAGTACACCTTTGGTGGAGTTTCTGTACCTTGTATTTACTCGCATGCAGGGTGAGAGTTACTGTCGGCGACTGAGGACTTTGTTGCCTTCGTGTGGTGTCTTCCGAGTGCTAATTAACTCCCTTGTGTGTGGAGCCTACGCAAGCGCTCTAGACCTCTGTCTCTTTGAGACTGGCAGATAGCGTTATTTATCTTTCTGTTTACCTGCCTGTATACTGTATATAAACCACACACCCTGTCGTGCAGGATATCCTTCCCCATTATCAAGCCACCGTAAACCCGCTCAGGCTTCTAACTAAGCCTCTTGTAGCGTGACCTATGAGATCTGTGAACTAATTACTAGCTACGTCATACCTCCCAAGGTTAAGAACTTCTTATAATAGCACGGAAAAACAAGGCTGTCATTTCTTTTAGAACTATATATCATGATGCACGTGGTTGATGCTGAAGAAACCACCTCTGAATCACTACGTAACTCATATCCCCCAGGTTCAAACCCTCAAAGAATGTCCAAGAAAAAATTATGTTGTTCTTTCATTAATAGGTAATACACGTGGTTGACATAAGGGTGTCTGAAAGATCTGAAAATCTCGGAAGGGGGCTGGGGGCCGGGGGGGGGGGGGAGCGGATCCTTCTTGGACATTCACAATTCTCATCAGAAGACGCGGCAGGCCAAGGGATAGCATTGCAAGTAAGACTGGACGAGAATATCTGTCTCTGCAGAGATGCTACAACAAGGGATAGCCAAGTAAGACTGGACGAGAATATCTGTCTCTGCAGAGATGCACAACAAGGGATAGCCAAGTAAGACCGGACGAGACTATCTGTCTCTGCAGAGATGCTACAACAAGGGACTCGGACGAGAATATCTGTCTCTGCAGAGATGCTACAACAAGGGATAGCCAAGTAAGACTGGACGAGAATATCTGTCTCTGCAGAGATGCTACAACAAGGGATAGCCAAGTAAGACCGGACGAGAATATCTGTCTCTGCAGAGATGCTACAACAAGGGATCGTCTGGTGTATGCATGTTTCATGTATTGATTTTGATTTCCATTCTTGTTTTGAATTGTGAAGTGCTTTGAGCCAGTCAAGTTGGATTAGGCGCTATATAAGAATTACGTATTATTATAGCCAAGTAAGACTGGACGAGGATGTACCTATGGTGGAGCATAATACCTTGTGAGTGTACCTGGCATGCCAGGTAGTACTTACCGTAGGCGTCGGTGCGTCCTTTGTCCTTCGGTGGAACATGTGACGGTCACCTATAGATACATGTGGCGACCACACTCCATCGTCGTTAAATATTTGGCCTTTCGACAGCGAGTGCGATCGCTCTGCGCAACAGACTTTTTCTGTCGCTAGACCACGAGTGAAAATCTGATTCACTATTCAAGACGCAGGTCACCTGGTGTAAAACGGATCAGGATAAACACACCAAGCTGAATGAGCCGAGAAGCCAGAAGCCAGAAAGGCCGAGTCTGTGGCAGCAGGCAAAGCACACAAAGCCATACATACTCTCATCTACTCCAGTCTTAAAAAGGGAGAAACTTCGGCACCTCTGGAACCTCTGGAAGAGGATGAAGGGGAGAGCTTAATTTCTGCGTCCGCGGTACCCTCAAACTTACGAGATACTCCAGGCAAGATGCATCTCCATGACATGCTGTCTCAGTGGAGCCAGCCTGATGACCGCCCCCACCCCCGCCCCAACGACAGCATCAATGATTCAGGGAGGAACAGACCATTCAATTATCGGGAGAAAACTCTCCGCACGCAACTAAACTTTGCAGTCTTCCGAAACGAAGCCGATAAATCAACGGCGAAGGATTATGAATTAGTTTTTTTTTTTTTTTAAATAAATAAAAGCATTTGTGTGTATATGCTGTTTTTCGATTGGAGCAAATTTATATCTCATGAGTAGCTCATTACCTTAACTCGAAACCAAGGAATCATAGTTATAAACAGCAGTTTGTTAGTTGGTGCTTTGAGCCAAGTCAGCCACACAGGGTTATATCAGGGCTAACATCAACAGCAACAGAAATGATGAACTGATACGGAACAGGTCTTTTAGCTGTTTTCGAACCAGGCAGCCCAAAGGCCTTCGAGACAAGATACTGAGGAGAACCTCCGGGTCTGGTGTGGCTGCAGAACCTGCTTCTGCGCTCAGTGGATCTCTCACCGTGATCAGTTTTCAACTTCCAAAGGAGCCACGCTGATAGTCAAACTCTAGGGCTCTTACGATAACTCTCTTCTTTTTCAGTACTTCATTGTCCCTTTCGGGAAAATCGGGTCGCCTTACTCGCGT
>JABMCL010000958.1:1055000-1060000 GCA_018857735.1 Alviniconcha marisindica | reverse complement strand
TTTTATTTTATTCTCTTCTCAATGTTTTTATTTTTTATTTATTTTTATTTTTTAATGCTGTCGCTGGTTGGTGTGAAGAAAGTGAAATCAAGTTTCTTTTCTTCTTCTTTTTGTTGTTGTTGTTCATTTTGTTTGCTTGTTTGTTCGTTGTTGTTGGTGGTGGTGGTGATTTGTTTGTTTGTTTGTTTGTTTGTTGTTGATATTGTTGTTTTTGTTTTTGTCTTGTTTTGCTTTCCTTTTTGTCGTTGTTTTTGTTTTCTCTCGTCTTTGTTGTTGTTTTCTTTTGTCTTTTTTGTTGTTTTCTTGAAGTTGTTTCGTGTGTGTGTGTGTGTGTGTGTGTGTGTGTGTGTGTGTGTGTGTGTGTGTGTGTGTGTGTGTGTGTGTGTGGGTGTGTGTGTGTGTGTGTGTGTGTGTGTGTGTGTGTGTGTGTGTGTGTATGTGTGCGGGCGCTTGCGCGCGCGCATCTGTGTGTGCGTTCGTGGGTGCGTGCATGCGTGCGCATAACTGCGTGCGTGCGTGCGTGCGTGCGTGCGTGCGTGCGTGCGTGCGTGCGTGCGTGCGTGCGAGCGTGCGTGCGTGCGTGCGTGTGTGTGTGTGTGTGTGTTGTTTTTAACAAGACTCCTTCTTCATTTCCCTAAAATGTTATTTTGTGCTTTTCCACGAAAGGCTCCGTCGTGACCAGTTTCGCCAGGGCCGAAGTCACCATCCCTGTTCCCATTAATAAAGAGTTGCGCAATGTTTTAGAAGTTAGACGCTGCTTTTTTTCCTAATGCTCTTCGATATTTTTGTAGTCGGTTTTTCTGCCAGGCCTATTTAAACTAAAATTCCCGATCAACGGCCTTTACCTCCGTTGCTTCATACTTCGGGTTAACGTCTTCGTCCTTCTCCGCTTTGTCAGCAAAATTTGGATTTGTCTGGGCTTCCTTTTCATTCTCCTCCGCCCCCCCCCCCCCCCCCTCCCACACACACACACACACACACACACACACACACACACACACACACACACACACACACACACACACACACACACACACACACACACTGTCCTACTCTTGACTTTCCTGTGATAGCATCTTTACTCATTGTCTTGTGTTCTTTGTTGACAAAATTAGGTGCTGTTCGACGCTTTTTTTTTCTTTTTCTTCTTTTTCTTTTTTTCTTTTCTTTTTTCTTTTTCTTGCTTTTTCCCCTTCTCCATTTCCAGCTTTTCTGTTTTTTTCTTTCTTCTCTCACGTAGTTTCGCCTTTCAGAAAAAAGTCAGTGTAAAAAAGGCAAGTAATTGATTTCAGAAACAGCATATACTTACGTCTCGAATATCTTAAAACAGCTGAAGATTCTCTGTTCTCTGTTTTTTTCACTATTGTTGTTGTTGTTGTTGTTGTTGTTGGTGGTGGTGGTGGTGGTGGTGGTGATGGTGGTGGTGGTGCTGCTGCTACGTTTTGTTGCTATGCTTGTTATTGTTGTTTTGTGTGGGTTTTGTTCGTGTGTTGTTGTTGTCGTTGTTGTTGTTGTTGTTGTTGGTGGTGGTGGTGTTGTTGTTGTGTGTGTGTGTGTGTGTGTGTGTGTGTGTGTGTGTGTGTGTGTGTGTGTGTGTGTGTGTGTGTGTGTGTGTGTTTGAGAAAAGGAGTTTCAGAACGCTATCTGCTACTGCATATATATTAAACAGTGCATACTATAAAGACGTTGCTTTTTTTCCAGGACTGTGAACACTCTTTAATCGCTTCCACGACATCACAGCGAGTAAGACGGTGAATACTATACGCACAATCACGCTCAAACGCTCAAACACGCTGAAAACAAACAAACAACGAATGTCATTAATTGCATGTTATACAAAAAAGAAGAAGTAATAACTAACGTGTGCACCTGCTTCTAGTCAGTAGTGGCACGTTCACATCAGAGCGAGTGAGACGGGCTGAGTGCACGCCCGCTGGAGGTCTGTAGGACCAATGAATCATTACGATTGTTCTCCTATATTGCAGCCAGTCGGAGATAAGATGGCAAAGAGACCCGACATTCGTACATATCCATCACGATCTGACATTATTCCTCGCACTCCCTTCCCCTCTCTGCTTGCCCAAGTGGCCCAGGCTCCTGGCAAACAGAACGGATATAAATCTCCCGTCGAGTTCTTTCAGCTCGGTTTGTCTTTCACAGTCAGCTTGCACGAACAAAAATAGCATTGTAACATAACCTAGTTACTTGGCTTGCTTGTTTAAATCGTCAGATGATTTCGTTAGCTCGATATTTACAACGTCGAGTCACGGCATGTTGGCTGATGGCTTGATTGGCTAGGACTCAGGTTGATAGGATTTTGCATTGCTTGACTGGGAGGTGGGTGCGGGAAGGTCCTCTCTCTGGCTTGTTCTGGGACTTCGCGTGTTGCATCAGTGTTGAAACTGAGCCTGCTGATCTGACGTGAGTCTGAATGTGTATTGATCTACGATAGTGTTTCTTCGTCCCTAGGTAATCATAAGCGGTTGACAGAACCCAATTACTAAGTACCTACTCAATCATTCACTCATTGGCTCGCCCCGTTCGTTCGTGCGTCTGTTCCTACATAGGAATCCGGGATCCGAAACACAAGCACACCTTCAGCCAATCAGAACGTTGCAAATAATATCTGCGCAAAAAGCCCGAAGAGTGGCGGCCATGTCTAGCCCATAAGGTAACCCATAGCAACAGTAACTAGGCATGTTCGTTGATGATGAGAGGTAGCTGCCGCAATCAAATGAGGAAAATAAATATCACGTTCACTTGAATGCTGGGATCTGATTGATGGCTTTTTCCTCTCTCGGGCAGCCTCACTTGCGCTTCACATGTTTTACTGCATGCACGGGTTATCTTAGAGTTTCTGTAATCCACGGAAAGAACTCGAATATGGACTGCAGCATCTTCAACATGCGCATGCAGTCTTTTTGCAAGAGTATGTAGTAAGTATGCTCGGGAGACCTCGTTTTATTGTGTCATTCGGAGGGCTATTTACAGTCGCATATCCTAAGGAATCACATCATCGTCCATGCCACCAGCCGGAAGAGTACATTATGTTGGTCAGGTGGAAAGCTTGGTCGGAACTGGGACTGCGGGAAGCGTGGTGGCCCAGAGATCAGCGCTGGACCACTGATCTGGAATACATAGATAGCGGCCATGACGCTCACGGTGAAACTGAGCGGTCGCTATGTTGGAAGTCTCAACTACATGTCTAAGTAAGTACACACACTCGCGCACGCGTTCGTGCACGCGAGAGAGGAGACAGACTCTCTCTCTCTCTCTCTCTCTCTCTCTCTCTCTCTCTCTCTCTCTCTCTCTCTCTCCCCTCCCCCCTCTCTCTCTCTCTCTCTCTCTCTCTCTCTCTCTCTCTCTCTCTCTGGCAGACAGACAGGCATACAGAGAGACAGAGAGAAAGAGAGTTTAGTTCTGAATCTAAAAGATATTCAGTTATGATTGACATCATACCGTGCATTAAACCATCAGATAACGACAACAAAACACTCCCCTGTTAAAAAATGAATTATTTCCGCCTCTCTGCTGGGTAACCTCGGCAACTACAAGCCGCAAAACATGTCAATGTTATTCCAACTAAAACCCGCTTTGCTCTTTTCTCCGAGCAGTCTGCGAGACAGGAAATGAACTCTTCAATATGGCGAACTGCTTGTGTCACTCTGATCAACACATGTCGGACTACCTGCCTCACTGTGACCAACACATGGACTGCTTGCCTCACTTTGACCAACACATGTCGGACTGCTTGCCTCACTGTGACCAACACATGGACTGCTTGCCTCACTGTGACCAACACGCTGTCGATTGGGAAGCCGCTGCGCATGTACTTCTAGATCAGCGGGAAGACGTGATGGCTTAGAGCTCCTCGAAGAACGTTACGCAGCTTCGGGCGAGTAAAGAAGCCACGGTGGTGCAAGTCAGCGAGTCATCAGCCGCTGGAATCTCTCCCTGGGGGGGTCCTCCTGCTACCTCTTCCGTCTACGCCTTCAACGTAGCCACGCCACTAATTAAGAGACTAATTACCTTGCCATTTCAAATCAGACGTCAAGGAGCAACTGCTTTGAAGTCCCTCGCTCTCGCGGCGGCGGTGTTTCGATGACTTGTTAAATTAGTGTACTATGTTCGCGACAGTGATGTGTAATTTAACCTCAGAGTGCAGTCCCCGTTCTACGGTCAGTTTTTGTTCAAATTTCTTCCCCATATCTTGTCTCATCTCTTGACATTCCTTTCACGTGCTTCTAAGTCACTTTCACTCTTTTTGCTTCAAGCTCGTCTGCACTTGTATGATTTTGTGCTATGCAAGACAGCGCCGGGACCTTCAAAGACGCGCTGAACACTCACCGGAAGACGTCCCTGTGGCTTCTTACATTTGTTTCGCTCCGTTGTCCCCTCTTTTCTAACCCGTTCAGACATCAAGACGAGTTTGATCAAAGAGCATCGCAGTCCAATTTCATGTGATTTTGTTTGTGATCTGTTCTCTGTTGTTACTACTTTTTTTCTCACAAATCTCCTTTGATCAAAGGTTCTCTCTCTCTCTCTCTCTCTCTCTCTCTCTCTCTCTCTCTCTCTCTCTCTCTCCCTCTCTCTCTCTCTCTCTCCCTCTCTCTCTCCGGCCCTCTGTCTCTCCCTCGCTCGCTCGCTCGATCTCTGTCATTACAGAAACTTTTAAAGAAAGTTCTACGTCGATATTCCATGGATTTGTGTGTGTACAGCGATGGCCATACGCAGCATGAAATGATGTTTACCCGCAATTTTTGTTTGTTTGTTTGTTTGAATGCTGATTGTTCTTTGCCCCACGACAACCAGGGCCCCCCCCCCCTCTCTCTCTCTCTCTCCCTCTCTCTCTCTCTCTCTCTCTGGCTCGCTGTAACAGCAAACAGCCTAGTGAAAACGGTTAATAACAAGCACAGCTCAATATTAACGTTTCACATCGTCGTAACAACTGACAGAAATGCTTTCAAAGAATTTCTTTACGACGTATTGACTTCAAAATC
>JABMCL010000958.1:1045000-1050000 GCA_018857735.1 Alviniconcha marisindica | reverse complement strand
CACTACGACAAGGGACATGGTCCCCCATAATGACACGCCCCATTTTAGCACTGTGACAAGGGACATGGTCCCCATCATGACACGCCCCATTTTGGCACCAGTACATAAGACATCCTCCTCATTATAAAGCTCTTAGCACAACGAGAAGGGACATTGTCCCTATGATGTCACGCCCCATTTTAGCACTGTGACATGGGACATGGTCCCTCATAATGACACATCCCATCTTAGCACTACGACAAGGGACATGATCCCCGTAATGACACGCCCCATTTTAGCACTACGACAAGACACATGGTCCACCATCATGACACGCCCCATTTCAGCACCACGACAAGAGACGTGGTCCCCATCATGACACGTGCCGCCCCATTTTAGCGCTGTGACAAGGGACCTGGTCCCCATCACGACAGGCCCTGTTTTATCATCATGACCAGGGACACATAGTCTTCACTTTGACACCAAGATCGTTACTTCAACCAAGGAACAAAGGGGCAGGAAGACAGACAAACTATAGATACGTCGATCGCCTGTACCTCCAGACACTCCACCAGCCGCGAGTATTTTCGGTCGGGACAGAGGGAGGGGTGGGTGGATGGAGGATTGGGAGGGAGGGGGGGTGCGGTGGGCGGGGGGAGGGAGGAAGGGGCGGTGCGTTTGGAGCTTGTATCGATTGGATTTCTTTCTTTTCTTTCTTCTGAATTGGGCAAACAGGTTGCGAGCCTGGTGGCACTGCAGAGCCGATGGCAGGCAGGAATGTCGGTGTTATGCTTGATGAAGCTGTCAACAACATTTGTATTGGGAAAACTACTTCTTTCTTTCTTTCTTTCTTTCTTTGGCCATGGCCATAAATGGATTCTGAAGACGCCGGCGATCGAACCGGATACTAAATGCCTGAGGCATGTAGGCAACGTCACTCTGAAAGCTTGTGTGCCTTACTAGTTGGCGCCGGACTGGTTTTTTGTGGGCGGGTTGTGTCGCTGCATACTATTTCAGGATATTAGTTTTGTCTTGTTTATCTTAGCAACACTTTTTTGTTCTTGTTTTGTTTGTTTGTTTGCTTGCTTTTGTTTGTTTTAATCTGATCAAAACAAATTTATGGTTTTCCATCCCATGCTTGACAGTACAACGTTCACTTTGCAATTATCCGTTGTTGTTTGTGGTGGTGATGGTGATTTACTTTTGGTTGTGTGTGTGTGTGTGTGTGTATGTGTGTGTGTGTGTGTGTGTGTGTGTGTGTGTGTGTGTGTGTGTGTGTGTGTGTGTGTGTGTGTGTGTGCGTGTGTGCGTGTGCGAGCGTGCGTGCGTGCGTGCGTGCGCGCGCGTGTGTGTCGTGCGTGTTTGTGTGTGTGTGCATGTGTGTTGATTGTTTGTTTTGCTTCTCTCTCTCTCTCTCTCTCTCTCTCTCTCTCTCTCTCTCTCTCTCTCTCTCTCTCTCTCTCTCTCTCTCTCTCTCTCTCTCTCCCTCCAAATAATAACGGTGGGTGTCATCTTAATCTATACGTCTCAGTCTTTGCATTTGTTTTGGTCAGAGACAATCAAACTCCGACAGTTCTTCATCTAACGACGGAATGCAAAAGCATGATAAGCTATTTAATTCCCGCACTTCGTCTAACGACGGAATGCGGAAAAAACGCATGCTATTTAATTTCCTAACTTTTCATCTAACGATGGAATGCAGAAGAATCATGATATTTAATTCCCAGACAAACATTTACATCAGTAACGCTGTGCAATATTTTGAAATTTGCATGGAAATCAAAAGCAGCTAAAAAACTAAAAAACATATAAGATTCACCATCACCATGTGCTTGAAACACATCAAATACTACGTCAAGCGCGGAATGAATGTCATCCATTACAGATCTTAAACGTGTCGTTTAATGCCGTACTTACTTCGTGAATCTTTTCCCAATTCATGCAAGTTGTAAGAAATAAACAGGACAATCAATCCCAGCGGTATTGTAAGGACGCCGAGTTTCCATGCCAGTCTACAATTTGTTCCAGCGTTTAAATCAAACGTAAAGTTATTTGGCAAAAAAAGAAGAAGAAAAAAAGAAAAATTCCTTCGTCGTCGAATGAGGTTACACATTTCAAAGGCCGCCCCTTTTAGCCAGCAACTCTCAAAGCTCTCACTGCTCTCAGAGGAAGTGAAATCGAAGGAGTATAAAATATATTTTAAAGAACATCAGTCCTTTGATAAAATTGAAAACAACAGTAAATACAAGAACAATCCCCAGCTCAGTCCATCCCCAGAGACCCCGAGCAAACAATCAAACCAGAGATCGACAAAGAAAACAAAAGCAAACGTAACTGTCACACTTTGCATCGATCACTGACACACATTTGTTTGTTCACTGTGTTTCACGTGCTATGTAGCTATTGTCGTCGACAATGAGTATTGTTATCAACTTTTCCGTTTTTTTCGGCTCCTTTGTTATCCTTTGGATAATCGGATTTCAGCCGTAGGTAAACGGTTCTAGATTACATCACTTCTACAAACAATACTACAACACGAGATTTCAAATCCTGACATGTCGTTTTTAACCCCCTCCACCTCTCATCCCTGTTACGTTCCTTCGGTGTGCCCGTGTGTATGTGTGGTGGCGCGGGTGTGGTATGCAAGGAATACAATACTACGTTTTACATATTACTTTTGGGGTTTTGTGCATACATTTTTTGTTGATCTTGTAAAACGCGGTGTGCTCACCCTTGTCGGTGAGATACGGCTCTAGAGAAACACTGCTAGTAGTAGTAGTAGTATTTATTTATTTATTCAAGTACAGCGCCCGTCTCCGACGCGGTACGCTTTGAAAGCTTAACTGTTCAGTGTCCAGCGAAGCAATAGCACGAATATTCCTTGCAAAATTGTCCGAGGACATTGCTTCCTTCCGGTGTTGCTTAATGTCCTCGGATGTCGGTTGACATATTAGGGACAAGCTGAGACCAGTGCGTGAGCATGGTTCAATATTGCTTTACGTCCATGGAAACCATAAGGCTCGTTAGGACGGAAATCCCAGGACGGCCACCTCGACCGTCACACAGTTCCTGAACTATGTCCGAGGACAATAAAGATTCTTATTCTTATTCGGAACTACAATTGGTATTACGTATCGCGGTCTGGTGTTGTGCAGGGCCGGCCACAGCAAAACTGATCTAGATTCACTGGCTGCCGACACATTACTGCTATAACCTTTTGCCGCTGTCTGCTTCTTGTACTCAAATTAGACTTTTGGTCAAGTTCCGGTTGCCGCGCGACTGCGCAATGCCAAGGGAGATGTCTGCAGAAGATTTGAACAAAACGTTTATCCTGCTCAAACACGCGGTATGTTAGAGGACTGACTGACTTATTCTTGACATTTAACGCCCGGTCAGTCGCGAGAGTCAAATCACGGTGGTTTCACACACTCCATCAAATCCGCGGCTTCAGACACTCCATCAAATCCGCGGCTTCAGACACTCCATCAAATTATACAGACGTCTGTGCAAGATTAAAACCAAACATGTTTCCAAGATCCAAACACATAAACGATTTAAAGGAACGGTAATTTCACATGACAATACAAATCATGTGCGACTCGTCGGAATAAGCCCCTTTTTTTCGAAACGACAACAACCAAATTTAAACAACGGTTAAACAGTGATAAATGAAAATGTATTTATCCGGTTGTGGTCGTGGTGTGTTGATTCCTTCAACCACAACCGGATTCATCAACTTCGTGGTCAGGAAGACACAACATATTCAAACCTAACGATTTTCCTACAACAAGCATCAATGCCACAGGAGCTAGACTGTCAAAAATTCCAACCTGACCTGACTTGTTTCTTGCAACACACCGCAACTCCAGGAAAGACATTTGGTGAAAGATTCCAACCTGGCGTTTCTCCGGCAATACGCGACGAGTCCAGCATGCGGCTGACATTTGGGGGGTTAAAGACGCGTAGAACTTCCGAGTGCATCGTATCATCCGTGTGCACACCTGTCAGGTATCTATCCCTCTGAGGTTTGTAAACCCCGGTGCGGGGAAATAAAAACAATGGGGAGAAGGCCGAAGAGAGAGAAAAAAAAAGATTTAAAAAAGAACTGTTAAGAATACTATGAGCATGTGGTGTCCACACAATGATAATACCAATGGATAGCTGCCAACTGCTTACAACCAAATGCGTCAATGTCTGAAAACAATCTTGTAATGCTGAAGAAGTGTGTGTGTATGTATGTGTGTGTGTGTGTGTGTGTGTGTGTGTGTGTGTGTGTGTGTGTGTGTGTGTGTGTGTGTGGTGGTGTGTGCGTGCGTGCGTGCGTGCGTGCGTGCGTGCGTGCGTGTGTGCGTGTGTGTGTGTGTGAATGCATTACATAATAATTATATTTTTATGCATGCTACTCTGATTGATTGTGATCTTGGTAGTGGAATGTATGGGTGTGCATACATAGTTAATGAACTTGGCCTATGTGCGGGATGTGAGCACCCGTTTGAGTGGAACTGAGTATATTTGCTTGTCTATCGGGGTGTGTGAGTGTGCGTGCGTGCGTGCGTGCGTGCGTGCGTGCGTGCTTGCGTGTGTGTGTGTGTGTGTGTGTGTGTGTGTGTGTGTGTGTGTGTGTGTGTGTGTGTGTGTGTGTGTGTGTGTGTGTGTTGTGAATGCATTACATAATAATTATATTTTTATGCATGCTACTCTGATTGTGATCTTGGTAGTGGAATGTATGGGTGTGCATACATAGTTAATGAACTTGGCCTATGTGCGGGTTGTGAGCACCCGTTTGAGTGGAACTGAGTATATTTGCTTGTCTATCGGGGTGTGTGAGTGTGCGTGCGTGCGTGTGAGCGTGCGTGCGTGCGTGCGTGCGTGCGTGCGTGCGTGCGTGCGTGTGTGTGTTGTTGTTGTTGTTCGCTTTTATATAGCGCTATTCTCCGCTCTCGAGCAGACTCACTGCCCTCGCATGTGATTCTACATGAGTGAATAGCTTTTTATAGCGCGTTTTTGAATATCCACCGAAG
>JABMCL010000958.1:990000-1037500 GCA_018857735.1 Alviniconcha marisindica | reverse complement strand
CTACGCTACAGCTTTGTCGTGTCGTCGACAAAAACCTAAACAAGCACGTTCCAAGCTGCTACTCACTCCACTGCCACCAAGGTTCCACGATACAACTCCCGTCCACGCTGCAACACCACTGTGCTGCAGGCAAAACCCAAACACACGCTGCACGTTGTAATTCCAGTGTCGCAGACGAAAGAGTTTTAGCGTCTGGAACGAGACGGACGAAGCAGCCACTGAGCGTATCCAAAGGTGGGTCTCAGGTTGTCAACTTACCCCTACCCCTCCCCCCCCCTCCCTCCCGACTCCGGTGGGCTTCAAGTGCTCCCCACCCCCTACCCAGGTGGTCCTCGGGTACCCCCATCGCCCCTGGTGGGGTTCATGCCCCCCCCCCCTCCGCCTCTTCGCCAGGTGAGTGCAGATTGGTAGTGCAAACAAACAGCTGGGCAGACAGACAGACAGTTCGCTGCTCATAGAGTGCGTGCACCGCTATCAGCCTCTGCGAAATCAGGGAGGAGAATTTTAAAAAACCTATATCAAAAGGAGGGGTGGAGGGCTATGAAAACGATAGCACCGTGGTTTGGGCACACTCACGTATACATATACCTTGCAGTGAGGAAAATCGATTCGAGTGCAGTCTCTTCCTGATTTCTTGTCTTCTTTCCAAGCTTTTGTTGTTGTTTTTTCTCTTCCAGGGTTCCATCAGTTTTCCTTCTCTCTTCCGAGCTTTCTTTCCTTTTTTTTCTTCTTCACCATCTTCTTTCGCTCTTCTTTTCTGCTTTGTGGCTTTTTCTTTCTCTCTGCATACCTTCCTGTTTTCCTTCGTCTCCATGCTGTGGGTGTGTGAGCACAATGTTATATAGCATTCGCTTCTTTCCAATCACTTAGTAATTTGATTTTAGACTGCACAGGGTCACATCAAGACGAAGATAGGTTGAGATCAAGAGAGGTTAATATCTTACATAACGACAGCTAAAAAACTGAAACCTTGCCATCCAGGCTTTAGGCGATTAAACACAAGGCTATAGGTTTTCCCCTTTCCATCAGGGTTGGTCAATAACACGACTTGTCTGCGCTTGCAGGCGAATGATCACAACACCACAGGTGTATCAAGTAAATCAAAATGAGCTGGCAAATAATTATTTCCTCCACTCTACAGGTGAATAATCACATTACTACAGGTATTCGCCTTACATCATGATGTGTTAACGTGTCCTGTCCTCCATTCTACAAGTGTATAACATCAAGTCATATTATAGCTATTCATATTACACCTGTGCTCCATTCTACAGGTGTATGATCACATTGCTACGGGTATTACCCTTACACCAAACTACGTTAACGCGTCCTGTCCTCCATTCTACAGGTGTATGATCACATTGTTACGGGTATTACCCTTACACCAAACTACGTTAACGCGTCCTGTCCTCCATTCTACAGGTGTATGATCACATTGTTACGGGTATTACCCTTACACCAAACTACGTTAACGCGTCCTGTCCTCCATTCTACAGGTGTATGATCACATTGTTACGGGTATTACCCTTACACCAAACTAAATTAACGCTTCCTGTCCTCCATTCTACAGGTGTATGATCACATTGCTACGGGTATTACCCTTACACCAAACTACGTTAACGCGTCCTGCCCTCCACTCTACAGGTGTTTGACATCAAGTGTATGACAGCAAGTCATACTGCAGGTATTCCCATTACACCAAGACAGGTTAACGTGCCTTGTTCTCCACTCTACCGGTGTACGTCATCAAGTCATACTATAGGTATATATTCCTCTTAATCAGAACACGCTAGTACGCCTTGTCCTCCATGTTACAGGTCATGATCACAAAACTATATATATTCTCCTTGCACATTAAAGTAGATTAACATGGCTTTTCTCCATGCTACAGGTGTATCACAACTTGACACGGTAGACATTCCCCCCTCGTCACGATAGGTGAATGCGGTTAAAAAATATACTGTGAATACGGTTTACAAATATACTGTGTGGCAAGGATTGATAGGACTGGATAGCGCAGTTCTTTGCGGTGCTTCTTCTCAACCAGGTAAACACTGTAACTTGAAACATCGCATGACTGGTGCAAACGGGTAGTGGTATTGCGGCTGTTGCAGTCAACCAGATCAACACTAAAATATGATACACACCGCTTGGACCCGGTAGCGATACTCTTGCGACAGTGGGGAACGGCTTGTCCAGGCAAATACCAAAACAACGCATACTGCCCGGTAAGAATGCGTGGAGCTGCTCTTGTGGCTGCTGCAGCCGTAGCCAGTAAACACTAAAAGTCATAATTATACGTTGGTAGGACTGGGTAGAGCTGTTCTTGTGGCTGCTGTCTCCTTGTAAACATTAGAACGTCATATACGTTAGTAGGACTGGGTAGAGCTGCTCTTGCAATTGCTGTAGCTTTACCCAGATAAACACTAAAACGTTATATACGTTTGTAGGACTGGGTAGAGCTGCTCTTGCAATTGCTGTAGCTTTACACAGATAAACACTAAAACGTTATATACGTTAGTAGGACTGGGTAGAGCTGCTCTTGCAATTGCTGTAGCTTTACCCAGATAAACACTAAAACGTTATATACGTTAGTAGGACTGGGTAGAGCTGCTCTTGCAATTGCTGTCGCTTTACCCAGATAAACACTAAAATGTTATATACGTTAGTAGGACTGGGTAGAGCTGCTCTTGCAATTGCTGTAGCTGTACCAATGTAACACTGGAACACTGCATACACTGTGAGGACTAGGTAGCTCTGCTCTTGCGGTTTCTGTAACTGACCTTACCCAGGTAAACATTAAACGTTATATACGTTCGCAGGACTAGGTGCTGGCTACTCTTGCAGTTGCTGTAACCGTATCCAGGTAAACACTAAAACGTCATAATAAATACGTTGGTACGACTGGGTAGCGCAGCTCTTGTGGGTACTGTAACCGTACCCAGGTAAACACTAAAACGCTACGTACAGTGCTGGAACTGGTAGCGCTGATCTCCTGGCTGCTATAGTTAGTTAGTCAGCTAGCTAGTTAGCTAGTTAGCCAGTTAGTTAGTTGGTGCTTTGAGCCCAGTCAGCTGCTATAGCCCTAACCCTGCAAACAGTAAACCACCAAATACACTGGCAGGACTGGTAGTGCTGATCTACTGGATGCTGTGGCCGTGTCACCGATGTAACCAGTAAAACATCGATACACTGGTAGTGGTATTGGGTCGCTCTGCTCTTAGCGTGGCTGTTGTAGCCCTAACCAGGGACGGCGAGGCGAATTTCCCTTAAGGGACTGATAAAATGCTGTAAATAGATATTGATTAAAGTAAACAACAAAGGGAGTTAATCAGCGCTCGAATCAGGTCACATGAACACAACAATAAAACCTTGAATTGCCTCCGGTAACTCTCACCAGGCATGCGAGTATACAAGGTAGGTCAGCAAGCTACACCAAAGTGACGAACATCTTCAATATTGATACTGATTAAAAAGAAATTAAATCTCATAGCACAACGGCAGCCGTCGAGCGCATAATCTCAGTTTTCGCCGTTCAAAGGCGATGTCGGAGACAGAGACCCGAAATGAACAACTTTAACGAAGGGGGAGAAAGGATTTCTGAGATTCGATACACTTTAAGCAGGGCTCGGCACTTGCGAAGTGAGAAGAACCCGCTGCCTCCGAGATGCCACTACAATGGCTGCTGCCAAACGGGGCCTCTGGCCCCTGAGGAAGGAACGCAAGCCTATCTGCAAACAGCACACGTTTTGTGTGTGGCCGCAAGCAGTCGTCAGGACCGATTGTTGGCAGATTTTATCTAAGCAGCTAAACACCTGAGTCTCCAATGGCATCATTCAATCGGTCTAAGCGAGGTGGAAGAGAAAAGAGGGAAGAATACCAACAACAAAGAGAACGAATGAAAAAAAAATCAAAACAGACAACAGAAACTAACAGAAACGAAGCAAAGCCAAAGGCACTACCAAACAGGCACACAAGACGTAAACAAGTAGAAAAGAACAAAAGCAGTGTGTGGAAAAACAAAAGCAGAAAAAGGGTTAGAAACGGCCGTTTACCATCACTTAAAATGAAGGAGCGCCGAGCCGCACGAAGGGATGAATAAAAGAACGAAGGCCGAAGAAAGGAAAAGAAACAGGCAAGGGGAGAAAAAGGACAGAGAGGGAAAAAAGACTGATTCTGAGTATTTCAGGCCCAGTAAAGCCCGCGAAGGTCATCATATAAGGGTTAAACCACAGGTCATCAAATCACGAGTAAAGGTCTGACTCACAGCTGAAGACATACAACAACGAGGAACTGCCTATAATAATACTAGTATATTAATAACATTGTACTCTTTTGATGTGTTGCTTCTCCTAGCCCATTACAAAACAGTCAAAACACACTCACACACACACACACACACACACACACACACACACACACACACACACACACACACACACGCACGCACGCACGCACGCACGCACGCACGCACGCAACGCACGCACGCACGACCACACACACACACACACACGCACACGCACGACGCACGCACATACACACGCACATACACACACACACCACACACACACACACCACACACACACACACACGCACACGCACGCACGCACGCACGCACGCACGCACCACACGCACGCACGCACACACACACCAGCACGCACGCACGCACGCACGCACGCACGCACGCACGCACGCACACACGCACACACACACACACACACACACACACACACACACGGGCGTAGCTGGTGAATAATTAAATCGTCTGATACAAACCATTTGAAAGACCTAAGTGAACCAATCAGACCAACGTCAACTCGTCCATGTATTTACGTGAACTGAACCAGACATATATCATTCAATAATCAGAAGCTCTCTTAGATACCTTGAGTTATTCCATGCCAGTGGCGAAGTTTTCAAGTGAACAGCATCTCGGAGAACTGTGGTGTACATACACTAATGTTCAAAACACACGGCAGACACAGTCACTTAATAAGGAGCTGTCCGAAAAAGAATACATCAAAACTGTGTGACGCTTTGGCGGATAGAATGTGGAAGAAAATCCTTTGCTTGACATTTTCGAGATCACGCCTAAAACAGGCCACAAAAAAATATCAGTACGAAAGCAATGCGCACACGATATCCCACAGAAGACTTGAGTTTTGTGGTGACGACTTCACTGACATTTAACTCCAAACGTCAAACGCCGACACCTCCTTTCCTGTTTATATGATACTCGCTCGTTTGCTCGCAACGCGCTATATAGTCACGGAACTCTATCCAAAAACGGTTTGTTCTTAAAAGGAAGGAAACAAACCCGATCCATTCTCTCCCTGTTCAGCCTCTGTAACCACAACTGGCCTGCAACAGCCGTACAACACCGCTGATCAAACGACGCCCACAGGAATGGGCTAATCTCATTAGGTGGACATCCACAGCAAAGTCAGCTAATGTGTGCCCAGTAGTGCTCAGGCCTGTGTGTGTAGCGACGGGCGCTGACGAGCTTTTGAAACGCCGCTGACGAGCGCACCGGCAAGGCCAACGGCAGGACCGGCCAGCCATCGCCCGGCAATGATGCACTGCACATAGTCGGGCCCAAAGTGGATATTGACGATCCCATTTCAATAACTCTTTGTTAGTTGTCAAGAGAAGATGAGATCGAAATCGCCCAGAGCTGTGGAGATTAGGCGGGGTGTGGATGAACGTTCCGAATGCGTTCTTTCTTGACCAATCAAGCTGACGTGATCTATGTGCTGGATTGGACGTCAAAAAAAAGTACAGTTGTCTATCTTGTTCCCAGGCTATCCTCCTTCTCCCCAGTGATATATTTAGAGCTTCACCCTCACCCCTCGAAAAAAAGTGCAATAAGAACGTAAAAATCTGATTGTCCGTGTTCACGACTCAACACACACCACTTCTAGTTGGATGGACTTAAATTTAAAACAGTTATGGAGCACATGCATTAATTTCAACTGAGAAAACAGAACTTAAAGACCCCATGCATTTACATTATATTGCTAAGAAACCGATTTCGCAAGCTTCGAAGCAGACCTGACAAGGAGAATATAAACAAACGAAAGCCTACTGTCAGCTTGAACTGTCTGACCCTACCCCTTGATGTAAGGCCAAGGTCACTGCCATCATGCAAAGCTTGACATTTAACACGTTGCCGAACCAGAGTGGCGACCCACACCAGAGGTCTCTGCAGCACTGTTGTCATCAACGACCTGAAACGATGGACTGCTATAAAGCAAAGAGCACCAGTATCCCCAAAAAAACATAGTTCAGGAGCTGTGTGAAAGTCAAGGTGGCCGTCCTGGGCTGTTCGTCCTAAGGAGCCCTATGGTTTCCGTGGGCGTAAAGTAATATTGAACCATACTCACGCACTGGTCTCAGCTTGTTCCTAATATGTCAACCGGCATCTGAGGACATTAAGCAACACCGAAGAAGAAAGTCCCCAAAAAGAATAATCCCGTAACGGCTAACACACACACACACACACACACACACACACACACACACACACACACAACACACCACCACACACACACACACACACACACACACACGCACGCACGCACGCACGCACGCACACACACACACACGCACGCACGCACGCATGCACGCACGTACACACACACCAACGGACGCACGGCTTACGCACACACATACACACGAGGCCAACCACAGTACCCTGTTAGGCGTGCCATGCCTGACTGGATAAGGAGGAAAAGCAACACACCCTCTGACTGCAGCAACGCCACGCCAAGATGTCCATGTACGTTTGCAAGCAATGCGTTCGGAACTATTTGAGGAGTTTAAGCAGCGACTCGCTGCTCAGATCAAATAGACCAAAATGGGAGATATTAGAACTTCGTGTGGACAAATACACTCTTGCATTATGTGCTCCTGCGCGCTAGATTAATATTGGCAGAAGAGTCCCCGCTTCCAATAATGTCGGTGTGATGGCTAGAATGGCGTGTCGCGGCATTGAAAATAATTGATTTACAGCTGCCTGCTTTTGCCTCAACCTACAACACAAATCGCTTCGTCTTCCCCCCTCCTGTATGAAGAGCTAACATATCCGTCAGAAAATCCGACTTTTCTCAGGGATGAGACTCTGTGGAATTCTGCGGCTCTTCAAGAGTTGATGGCTGCGCAGACAATGTCTTCGCGAAGGCCCTGTCTGGGAACTTGTGCTGGGAGTAAGAGAGAGACCCACCATCAATTATTCAGAGGGTTTCCATCAAGCACATGTCCCCTCCTGCGACAAATGAATGGGAGGACAAAACTGTCACAAGGCGTCTTTTGTTGACGGCACCGCCTCGCCTGTGTTCTCAATACTGCCTCGTCCTCACCCCCTTTCCCTGTTCCCTCCCAAACCCGTCCCTGCCTGATTCAAACAAGTCGTTTGCATCTTCTTCTGCAGCCACATTTCCAAAGCTGAGAGTTCTGGCATTCCGTAAAGAGCCCTTCAGTCGCAAAGACGGTGTTCTTTGACGATGGAGTTTGAATCTCTCTCTCTCTCTCTCTCTCTCTCTCTCTCTCTCTCTCTCTCTCTCCCCCCCCCCCCCCCCCCCCCCCCCCCCCAATCGCCCCTTTGCTCGATCTATCTAGCAGCAAACACTCTTTTCATCGGCAATTTTTTGTCTTATCCCTGCTTGCATGACTCGCCCTAGCATCTCCCTAACTGAACAAGAGGAGGTCCTACTTCACCGCTGCCGAAAAGAAAGAGAAAGAGACAGAGGGAGAGAGGGGGTAGTGGAAGAGAAAGGGAAAAAGAGAGGAGGAGAGAGAGGGGGGGGGGAGAGAGAGAGAGAGAGAGAGAGAGAGAGAGAGAAGGAAAGTGAATGCATACATGAACAAAATAATGAATAAATGAGTGAACCTTATTTCACAACGATACTGGATTAGGTTTGGCGGAAGTCTTTTTATATCCGGTCTTCCACATTGAGACAGATGCTGAAGCAGACTGACAGAGACAGACACGTCTCTCCTCTGAGTCGGCTTTCAAGAGACAGAAAAGGGAAACTGACATATCCAGCCTTCTCTGAAGAGACAGACAGAGACAAAAAAGTACTGCCTTCAAGACGCCGCGAGACAGACTGATCCACCTGCCTTCCAGCAAGACAGACCGACAGAAAAGATAGACAGAGACAGGTTCCACTTGAAAAGACAGACAGACAAAGACACATTCCGCTTGAAAAGACAGACAGATACATTCCGCTTGAAATGACAGACAGACACAGACACATTCCACTTGAAAAGACAGACACACAAAGACACATTCCGCTTGAAGACAGACAGAGGCACATTCCACTTGAAAAGACAGGCAGACAGAGACACATTCCACTTGAAAAGACAGACAGAGATACATTCCGCTTGAAAAGACAGACAGACAGACAGACAGACAGACAGACAGACAGACAGACAGAGACACATTCCACTTGAAAAGACAGACACAGTCACATTCCGCTTGAAAAGACAGACAGAGACACATTCTGCTTGAAAAGACAGGCAGGCAGGCAGACACATTCCGCTTGAAAAGACAGACAGACACAGACACATTCCGCTTGAAAAGACCGACAGACGGACACAGACACATTCAGCTTGACAGTAAGTAAGTAAGTAAGTAACTTGGTGCTTTACGCCCAGTCAACCGTCACGGTTAAATCAGGGCGAGTCCGCTTGAAAAGCGTGACAGACACACTTTCTGCTTGAAAAGACGCGGGACAGACGCAGACACATTCCGTAGAAACGACAGACCGACACAGACACGTTCTGCTTGAAAGACAGACACAGACACATTCCGCTTGAAAAGGCGGACAGACAGAAGTGATGAAGACTGCAGACAGATACATTCCGCTTGAAAAGACGGACAGACAGACAGAAGTGATGCACTCCACGCTGGACTGAAGAAGGAGCAGAACCGCCGGGGGGGGGGGGGGAGGGGGGGGGGGATGAGGGGGAGAGGGAGATAGAAGAGGGGGGAAGCTGTCGGAGATCAATGTTCCCACCACCGAGACTGTGACGCATGGATAGCAAGGCAGGCTGGCACAACGAGCTGGCAACACGAGAAACGAGACCGCCCCCGCCCCCCCACCCCCCACCCCCCCCCCCCCCCACCCCCCCCCCCCCCCCCCATCGCCCCGCCCCCCCCCCACCCCCCACCCCTCTCTCTCTCTCTCTCTCTCTACTCCCTCCCTGCCGTCCCCCAAGTCCCGGTCTATGCCCGCCCGCTCTAAACCCTGACGTGACCGGACAATTAGCTGACGAGGGGTACAAATGAAATTGGCGATACTTGCCACACAGCGCTGACGAGCCGCTCGCCGCCCAGTAAATGAAATCTGGATCGGGAACGGGGCGGCCTCCACGCCAGGGCTTTCCGATCAGTCTAACCGAATCAGGGGGGGGGCTACCTTTGGGCGGCTAATGTAGCGGCCCCTAGGGAATTCGGCTGTTGCTTCTGCTCTAATGCCTTCTATTCCAAGAACTCACCTACAGTTACCGCCTCGATCTGATCACACCCCCCCCCCCCCCCCCCACACACCTACCCCCCACCCTCCCCACCCCCCACCCTCCCCACCCCCTGCCCCGTCCGCACCACTACCTCCCATCCCGGCCACCCCCACCCCAAGCCCCTTTCGGCCGCCTTGTCACGTTGGTGGAGCCAAGCGTGTTGCTCGAGCATGGGAGAACAAAGTGGGTACTTGGTTGTTTGATTGTTAACGCCCAAGCAAACGCGAAGGCTAGTTAGTTCTTTGTTGTGTGTAGAACTAGCTGTCAGTCAGTTGTGTGTGGGTTTTGTGTGGGTGTGTGGGTGAGTGGGGAGGGTGTTGTTGTTGTTGTTGTGAGTGAGTGTGTGTGTGTGTGTGTGTGTGTGTCTGTGCGTGCGTGCGTGCGTGCGTGTGTGCGTGAGTGCGTGCGTGCGTGCGTGCGTGCGTGGTGTGTGTGTGTGTGTGTGTGTGTGTGTGTGTGTGTGTGTGTGTGGTATGTGTGTGTGTTGTGCGCGTGTGTGTGTGTGTGTGTGTGTGTGTGTGTGTGTGTGTGTGTGTGTGTGTGTGTGTGTGTGTGTGTGTGTTTGGTCAACTCTACTTGATGTAGTCTTTCAAAGTCGTATGCGACTTGAGCGCAGTGGGCCTGCTCTGAATAAGTAAACATGGTGCTTAACGTCCACAAAAATCACAAGGCTTATTAGGGACGGGAAGAAGGGGGGAAGGGGGTATGGAGGTGGGGGAAGAGGGAGATTATATACCTACACTCTCACCACCAGAATGATTCCTGCATTAAGATGGGCAGCGATGAAAGCCATTTTAATGTTTCAGTAGGAAGTGATGGACAAAGTCACAAGACAGTGTCCGCAAACCACAACCTTTTTGAAGAGAAAGGAGAGCCGAGGCGGTATCGAACCGAGGTCCTTCCGCTTACCAGCCTAACGCCTCACCGCTAGGCCAAACCGGCTCACTATAGCCTGCTCTGAAGCAGACAACAGCGCTGTATAGCAGCCGCTGAGAAGCGCTTAGGGCTCATCTCGAGATAAGCCGCTCAACAAATATTCGCGTCAGTAATAACTTGTTTATAAGGAATGTACTCTGTGGATGTAGCTTTGCTTTCTAGACCACATGGGCAAAAAGCTCAATAAAAACCTTCAAACCTTGGTGACTTGTGTTTCAGCCTGGCAGTATGGAGTTAGCGGTTAGCTTCGTCAGTTAGCTTCGTTAATTACTTCGTCAATGTGTGATTCGTCCTGAGGGTGACCCTGTGCGGTGGACGGGACGTGAAAATCCAAGAACTAACCAACTAGTTATTCATCATCAGTTCAGGAGCTGTGTGAGAGTCGAGGTGGCCGTCCTGGGCTGTCCGTCCTAACGAGCCTTCTGGTTTCCGTGGACGTAAAGCTATATTGAACCATGCTTCAGCATTGGTCTCAGTTTGTCCCTAATATGTCAGCCGACATCCGAGGACATTAAGCAACACTACCTACCTAACTAGTTATTAGTTCTTGGTTTAAACAAAGGTTAGTCATGTTCAAGTAAAATTGCACAAAAGAAATCAACGCAAGAACATTAAATATAAACAAGCTAAGCTCCTTACACTGATCTCAGAATCTCAGTCACATCAGGGAGAATCTCAAGTCATCAAACCACAAGTTCAACTCTGATTCACCGTCCGTGGCACACGTTTCTTGGTTAGTTGCTGGATTTTAACGTCTCCTCAACCGCACTGTATCACCTCAGCACACAGTCACAATTCTTCTACATCAGTTGTCACTATATCACAAGTAAAAAATTAAATAAGAAAGAAGAAGAAGAAGGGGGGAGGGGGGGGGGGGGGTGTCACGGAAATTCGTCAAAATGGAAAATACGGCAATACGGCAATTTAAAAAAACATTTTCAGAAGAGAAAAGATTCCCTGAAATTATATTTAGAGGCAGAAAGGAAAGAAAGAAACTGATTTTTAACGCACAGTCAGCCATGACGGTTAAATCTGGGCAAAACATTTTTATCAGAACACAATAAACGCTAAAACTATATACATGTTAAAACTTGCAGATCGACAATTCAAAAAAAAGGTAACAAGAGGATAAAACAAAAACAAATCCACAAGGTTATCAAAAATAACAACTCAAAAAATATTCATCGCCTTCAGAAAATCAAAGATGCAATCCAAAGATAGACTATGCCCTCGAACATATCCTCAGTGACCGAACTATGAGCAGGTGCAGCACAAACACACGCTTTAAATACTATCATTGTATCGTCTAAAATAGCTCTTCGTAGCTCATACACAAAGTGACAAACAGGCCCAAACTGTATTCCTTTTTGTCCAGTTCTAAATAAGGCTTTCCAATATTTTAGCCTTCATTTACGTTCTGGCGGTGTTTCAAAGATTTAACAGTCGCTAGTTTTAACATTTCTAAGACGGCCAAAGAGACGTCCAAAAATGCTGAATTTGCACTCGTGAGACGGCGGGGTCAGCATCGTCTCCTGTTCTCCAACCGGGAAAACTGACGAAGGTAATCATGGCGCAAGACAAATAGTAACTAAAAGACCACCCGCGTCTCTAGACTTCGCATTCTACACACACACACACACACACACACGCACACGCACACGCGCGCGCGCGCACGCACGCACGCACGCACACGCACGCACGCACGCACGCACGCAACACACGCACGCACGCACGCACACACACACACGCGCACACACGCGTTCGCACGCGCGCGCGCGCGCACACACACACATTTACATACTTGTGTATTCTATAAGAGAGCCTTGTTTTGATAGATAGATAGATAGATAGATAGATATCTCCAAACACGGAAATTTAGAATTAGCCTCTCTAAGCCCTTTTATGAAACATGTCGCCAGTGCATATTAATTTCATACACACACACACACACACACCACACACACACACACCACACACACAACACACACTCTCTCTCTCTCTCTCTCTCTCTCTCTCTCTCTCTCTCTCTCTCTCTCTCTCTCTCTCTCCCCCCAACAATCCAACGCCATTCCGCGACCGGCCAAAGACATACAGACAGACGTACGGTACAGCCCATACTAATCCACAGAGATATATTCTTGTAGGCTGTACCGTCTGTCTTTGATTCCGATGGCGTTTCCTTGTGTCCAACCTGGGGGAAAAAGACACACCGCTTTCGTGCGGTCCAGGGTGCAAGGGCTGGACGAAAATCGATGGTGGAGAATTACTTCATCAGAAAGGGATCGTGATTCGCCGCGGACTCATCAGGATTTGTTTTCCTCAGCCGTCTGCTTTAAAAGAGCTAAGCCAAAAACTGTGACAATGAAATGGGGAATAATAGGGCCGATGATTCTGCAGTCGATTCGGGGCGTGTTGGCGTGTTACTGAAAATGTGCGTGAGTAAAAGTACTATGCAGCGGTTTCAGCGCGCTCTAAATTCAAAGTTGCTGCCTGTGCGTGCCACTTTTTTTGTTGCCTATTTCAGTTTTGTTTTTTATGTGAGTGGTTACTTATAAGTGGCACACTATTTGGTCTCTCTCTCTCTCTCTCTCTCTCTCTCTCTCTCTCTCTCTTTCTCTCTCTCTCTGTCTCTCTCTCTCTCTCTCTCTCTCTTTTCCCCTCTCTCTCTCTCCTCCTCTCCCCCTCCCCCCCTCTCTCTCTCTCTCTCTCTCTCTCTCTCCCTCTCTCTCTCTCTCTCTCTCTCTCTCTCTCTCTCTCTCTCTCCCTCCCTCTCTCTCTCTAAAATCCTGTATTTCTCTTCCTTGTTCAAACGTAATCTGCACAAATATATGTCTGAGAATAACCTCTCGTCAAATTTTGACGGATTTGTTTGAATTACATGTTTGCCTAAACATTTAATTGTTGTATACATGTATGTCCATGAAAGAAATTTATTTCCGATTGTAGGAACTCTGTGAAACTGCATTAATCAATTGCTTATTCGTACTTATATCTGTTTGTGGTATAGTCGTGCTTATTTGTGTTTGTAGTACAACAAGGACTGGCTGTTAGATAGGTCCAAATGGACCTAACGCTACTATCCTTGAGTATTAAAGTTTTCGAGTTCGAGTTCGAGTTCTCTCATAATTATAGTCCTGAGGTGGCCACGTCCGGTCGACGGGACGTTAAAATCCAAGCGCTACGCTCTCGCACAAAACACACCGCCAAACATACATACACACTGGTCGGTTGCTGGTACAAACTGGGTAGTGCTGCGTTTGTGGCTGCTGTAGCCTTACCCAGGTAAACATTGTAATAGATGTCACATACACAGCTAGAACCTGGGAAGCGATGCCCTTGCGTTTGGCCCTTACGTAGGTAAACAGTAAAACCGTCACATACACAGGTGTGACCAGGTAGCGCTTCCCTTGCTGCTGCCATTACCTTACCCAGGTACACAGCAAAACCGTCACATACACGGCTTTGGCCTGGTAGCGCTGCTCTTGTGCTTGCTACAGCCTAACGGTCAAACGGGCTACATAGGTAGGACTTGGTAGCGCTGCTCTTGTGCTTGCTACAGCCTAACGGTCAAACGGGCTACAAAAGGTAGGACTTGGTAGCGCTGCTCTTGTGCTTGCTACAGCCTAACGGTCAAACGGGCTACATAGGTAGGACTTGGTAGCGCTGCTCTTGTGCTTGCTACAGCCTAACGGTCAAACGGGCTACATAGGTAGGACTTGGTAGCGCTGCTCTTGTGCTTGCTACAGCCTAACGGTCAAACGGGCTACATAGGTAGGACTTGGTAGCGCTGCTCTTGTGCTTGCTATAGCCCAACCCAGGTAAACAGCAAAACGGTCACAAGGGCTACACAGGCAGGACCAGGTAGTGTTGCTCTTGCGGCGGTTGTTGTATCCATACTCATGTAAACAGTAAAATGCAACGTACACCGGCGGTAGCGCTGCTCTTGCGGCAGCAGCTGAAGCTTACCCGCAGTTAAGGCGCTGGGCTTGGCGAAGCGGTTCCCCCCGTGACGCCGAGATTAATCAAAGGTCTACAGAAAGACGTCGTGAACGCTGCTGTCAACAGGCTACAAACAGCACGTCGTTATGAGCTACACAGTTTAGTGGCAGCTGTAACCAAAGACGTACAACTACAACTGAACCTGCCGCCCGCGGCAGAGCTCGATCAGAAGGCGCCGGCAAACCAGCAATTTGCGGTCTGGCACCGCGATGATACCATCCAGCACCAAGCCGCCCGCCCAGCCTTTCAACCAGAAGTCTCTCTCTCAACGCCGCCCTCTACCGCCCCTGCAGCAGCTGCTAAACTGGCACACACGGCGCCCAGGACCGTGGAAACATTTATGTGGAAATCTGTCCATTACGACCGACACAGGCCAGCTGCAGGCAGCGGAAACAAGTGTGGCTGTGGGCTTACGAGGCTAACACACAGAGCCGGCGACATGAAAACAGCTCTCAACAGAAAAAAAAATGGGGGGTGGGGAAAGAGAGAGAGAGAGAGAGAAAAAAAAATGGGGGGTGGGGAAAGAGAGAGAGAGAAAAAAAATGGGGGGTCCAGCGTTGCAGCAACGAAAACACACTAAACCCTAGCCCTCCACGTTCACCTTCCGCCGTCGCCCCCCCCCCCCCCCCCCCCCCCCCGTCACCACCACCACTACACCTCCTCACACCGCCACACACACACACACACACACTCGTCCCCTTCCCGATGCCAAAGCCGGCACATTGCGTGGTTCCGGAGAGGACTAAATCCTGATGCGGATAATGACGCCTAAGTATCCAATAACTATTATCATTCCGCCGCTGCCGCGCATTGATCGCGAGTCTGTTGTATCCGTGGATCGGGTGATTAATCCTCACTTCGCCTGTCTGCAGGAACTTCACGTCCCTCCTGTTATTCTCACCACTGCCTGGGCTCTATGTCATGTCTTATTACGCTAACTAGGAGGGGGAAATACCGATCCGACACCGCCTCGAGCCATTCAGCCACTTTGATGTTCTCCGTCTGCCCGTTGGTGTCGTAAATGTATAGATATATTGGGGGGAGAGGGGGGGGGGAAGACACCGTGATAAACGGAGCTTCCTCGGTTTAGTCACTGCAGTGGGTGAAGAAACTAATTAGAACACGGTGCTAGCTGGCACCTGTCGCCTCGTCACAAACAATGAATCTTTTTTTTCCGCTCTTGCAATAACATAGTGCTGTTTCCTGTTTTCCCCCATTCCCCCTTCAGATTGTTCTATTTCTGCGTGCGCTCGTCGACAAAGGATTTAGCCCGAAAATCCTGTCTCACATATTTCTGCTTCAGTCCCCTTGGCAATATTTCTGTAGTCTCTAGCAAGCATATTTTTCTTTCTTAGCCCTGGCCTTTCTCTCGTCTCCAGCAAGTTTCCTTCCAGCCACAAAGAAGCGCTGGACAATCCTGTGACAAGTATCTCGGGGTTTCGTCTAAAGCGAGAGCTGATTGATTCTTGACATTTAGCGCCGGCCTAGTCCAGTGCCTGGGTCAGATTGGGGCCAAACATGACACAAGACAGTCACCGAAATCACAACTAAAAGTCTGATTCACTCTCCGTGTTGTATGTCAAACTACTGTTCGAAGAGTATGGGGAGAAAATGAAGCTGAATGAACTGATAAGGCAAAAATTAGACATGGAGAATTCCCGGCAGGTTTCAAGCAATTAATAGCTACGAAAGCTATAAATATCTGTGGAGAGAGACATTGTTTTACTTAAAATTGTGTATTTCTTTACTGAATCCCCCCCTACCCTCCCCCACCCCCACCCCTACCCCCACCCCTTTTGTTGTTGTTGTCGTTGTTTCAGTGTTTTTGTTTTGTTTGTATGCTTTTTTGTTTTTGTTGTCGTCGTTGAAAGGTGCTTAGCTCTTTTAATTACTTTCAGTGAAGAAATAACCATTATTAGTAGTATTATATTCTAACCTACTCCAAGCTTAAAAGAGATAACTTTCTCTGATCTGGGTAAACAGCAGACAGCTGCGACCTTCATTTCTGCGCCTTTGGATCTGGAGCGATAGTCAAGAGTCAAAAACGCTTCTCTAAACTGGGCCTTCAGCGGCATTCACTCACTACGCACTGGGCATGTCACTGCAGTGCTGAGAGAGCATGGGCAGTGCCCTAGCCTTCCTGCTACAGATCTAAAAGCAAGCATCTGCCAAGACAGACTCCATTTCTATATACTCTCTTCGACCCGGTAGCACCTTCTGTCATCCAGTCTCCTATTTCTTATAATTCCTTTCTCTAGCAAGGTCTGTCATGAAAATGTCAGCAATTTCCGTCTGAGCATTGCTTCGGTGTCCCTGCTATTCAAACTCCAAGCACTGGTTTACGGCATCCTTCTTCCAAGCACTGTTATTACTGGTGCGTAATAGGTCTCCGAAAACTGTCCGTTAGATGGCAGCTAACGGACAGTTTTTGCTGGTGCTCAAATGGCAGTTAAGTTTGTACCAGACAACTGAAATTATATTAGCGGTTTCTTTTTAGCCGCCCACGCCGCTTACTCCAGCACAAACCCAAATCGTCTGAATTGAGACAGAACATTTTTCTCTCTTTTTTACCCGGGGCGGACGCGCCTCATTTTTTACGTGCGTGCTTCGACGCTGTTTCTTTCACAGTCTTGCTAGTATCCAAACCTTTCGGAGGACGCTGACAGCGTTGGACAGCTGTGCGGAGATAAAAAATGCCCCTTCAGTGGCGTAACCAATTCTGGCAGAGTTTGGAGGAAGGTGCCGGAAAGCGAGGCTAGGAGTGTGCCGCTACTACTGTGCACCCACCATCAAGAAAATCCAATCACGTTCACTCTGCACTCTCACTTAGCCGAGGAAAGCTAAGCAGCAGCATCGTAACTGGACTACTTACAGAGCTGCCCTCGTCATCGACGTGCATTAACCTCACACATCACCAAGAATCCGTACTGAGGTACAGCGGATACAGAAAGCAAGGCCCCTTCTGCCGAGAACCGACAGCTGTTGAAGGTTTCTTTGTGGATCGCTGAGATCTTATCTATTCCCTAAAGGCTTCCAATACTCCCCAGTTGTTTTAAATCTGTTTTAGGTCTAAATGTAGAAGAAGGGAAAAAAACAAGGCAGTAAATTATTGTTCAGGCGTTATATTTGGACATGGAAGATCTTAAACAGGATAAATCCGACGGGGAAAAAAAGAAGATAAAAGAGAGAGAGAGAGAGAGAGAGAGAGAGAGAGAGAGAGAGAGAGAGGAGAGAGAGAGAGAGAGAGAGAGAGAGAGAGAGAGAGAGCCTTACTCACTTCATAAAGAGCCTTGTTTCAAATCTGTAGGACAAATGCATTCAGTATCCGCAGTCACTCACGCCTATGCTCTTTTCATTTTTACATTGTATTTGCAAAGACGTGTCCATAGCTGGATGCTTGTATTTGTGTGTGGCTGACTCATCTGTGTTCACGTTTCGTGGTTTTTGGTCCTGATGTACTTGTTTGCGTTGGATTGGGATAGTAAAGTGCTTTGGGTCAGTCCAACTTTGTAAGACGCTATAGAAATGTCATGTATTGTTGTGATTAGAAAAGCCTAAAGTATGCTTAGCCTCCTGCCACTAATCAACTTTTCTAAGTTTCGCTCAAAGTGCATTCAAATCCGCTAACCCCATAACCTCCACCTACGGCCAATTTTCTTTCTACATACAAAAACGTACTTGATGAACAGTGGATTAGACTCCTACCTGTAGTTTGGTGAACAGTGGAACGTATTTGATGAACAGTGGATTAGACTCCTACCTGTCAGTAATTCGGTGAACAGTGGAACGTATTTGATGAACAGTGGATTAGATTCCTGCCTGTAATTCAATGACTTGTGTTCCACCCTCATAATTATAATGTTCGCGATTGACTGCGCGTTTACTATTAAGCACTCAGGTAACAAACTAATCACTCTAAAAAAAAGTTCAAAAGCCAACCAAATTCAGTGTATCCTGCTATAATTATACAGAGACAGTCATCACCAAGCAAAGCTGTCAACCTCGCTGTGGCCTACTGTACGAGGAACACTGCTGCCTGAACAAGCAGCGAGAAGGGAACAAAGATAGCCAGGCAGTTTCGTCCTCACAATCCGTTTTAATGCAATTAGAGTCGACCTGCGCGGAATTCGCTTTGCTGAGGTGCAATCATGGCTTCCAGACAGCAGCTAGAAACGTCCTCTGCATCTCGGGGGCTGCCTGCCACAGCTTCTAAACGATGATGCAAATAGGAAGGGATAGATACCGGGCTTCGGCTGGCAGCCGCTAAGGTCAATAGAGATTCAGTTTCAGAGTCAATTTGCGTCTTCTTTAAATCTCAAACAGAAGACAAGTCGCCCTGCAGTTTAAAGGGGGAGGGAAGGGGTTGAAGTGGGCACTGAAGAGAGAGGCGGTCTTGCTGTATTCAATGGCCTGCATTATCTTGTTGTATTCAATGGCCTGCATTATCTTGCTATATTCGATGCCCCCAATTCGTCCTGATGTGACCTTATGCGGTTGACAGGATGTTATAATGCAAGAACTTTCCACCCTAGAAGTTTGAACCTGAGCGGAATATTAAAAAGTAGAAGTTCACTGTTGCTTTACGTCCACAGAGACTGTACGGACTATTATGGACGGAGAGCCCAGGACGTCCACCTCGACTTTCACACAGTTCCTTAACTCTGGAACGTAGAAGGCATGACTATAAAAGGGAAAGCATTGTATAATCAGTGATGTATGAAGCACTTTGAGAAACCCACAATGTGCCGCTTATTTCATCCAAAGCCTTTCAGCCGAAGAACCGATCAAAACAAACAGAGCAAAATTACGGGTTTTCTTCAGAGATGTACAGATGTTATTCCATAAAATGAAATTTCCAGTTGCCGGTTTTTATGCCTCAACAAAACAATGCATGACTGTTCAGACAGGGCAAACACGGAAAGGTCGAGGTCTCGGCAGACTTCAGCATTATTTGATTTTGAAGCCACTTTGTAAGCTTGATTGCTTATTCAGTTTTTTGTTTTCTGCCACTGATCAAAAGAGCAACAACTTTTCAACTCGAACCTTCTAAATGCACCTATCACCAATGCGACGAAACGGCGGTACAAAATTTCGTTTTGAAATTAAAGGAGAAACGAAAATGTCTGGCTGACTGTCAGTGTTCAGAACAGACATCAACACACATAAAACATTCAAACTGAACACTTCACAGTTAGACAGGACCAAACAATACGCTGCACCTTTCGTCAGATCTTGCCCGCGGTTAAGTAACTAACAAACAAAGAGACAATTATTTCAGTCCAAAACAACAGAATATTATGCGAAGCGACTTCCGTATCTTTGTGCACACGATCTTCGTGAGACTGGCCCAAAGCCCAAACAAGTTGTTTTGCGTTGAAGGTTGTTGTTGTTTTCTGTTGCTGTCGTTGTTGTTGTTGTTGTTTGTCTTTTTTTTTTTGTGTTGTTTTTTCGTTGCAAAAATATGTAACTAATATGATTTTGCATTTCACTACAGTGTTGTTGTTATTTTAAACCAAAATATACTCTGGGCCTCCCGTCTTCAATAGATGCCAAACAACCTTCCACTCCATTGTCCTTTTGCCCCTCCCCGCCCCCCACTACCACACACACACACACACACACACACACACACACACACACACACACACACACCACCACCACCACCACCACCACCACCACCACCACCACCACCACCACCACCACCACCACCACCACCACCACCACCACCCCACACACACACACACACACACACACACACACACCTGGATGTCTTCCTCTCGTCCCCTTTTAAAAAACCCACTGTTCATTCTCAGCACAGAGCCAGTAGGTTGCCACGAAAGTGAAAGCTTTATTTTCGTGTGTGTTTTTTCTGCGACGGGTTGAAACAGTGTGACATTTAGTTGGTAAATTCGTCCCTGGTTCCACGGCCGATAGAGGAAGCATGTCGTTTTGTCTCACACACACACACACACACACACACACACACACACACACACACACACACACACACACACACATATATATAACACACACACACACAAATATATACACACACCCCACACACACACACCACACACACACACACACACACACACACACACACACACACACACACACACACACACACACACACACACACCACACACACACACAACACACACACACACAAACACACACAAACGAGAGGGTGTGGAAGAGCTATGAATGAGCAGAGCGGTGTGGAGGTGGGGGGTGGGGGGGGCAGAGGATGGGGCACGGGGCGCGTGACTCGGAACCTTAGGATTTGGATTCGAACTCCGGTTTTAAAAGAAAACGTCTCTCTCTCTTCCTCCGTCCCCCCCCCCCCCCCCCCCCCCCCCCCCCCCCCCCTTTCAACCACAACTACATCAACTATTCACCTCTCGACATCCACACCACCACAGGCCATTTCAAACTTGGCGACAGTCATCTACACCGTCATCGTCCATTTAACTCTTGACGACGTCCACGTTGTGAATCATGGGGGATTCACAAATCAATATAGCGTGCAGCCCTCTGCTCTCCACTTCTGAAATCTTAGGAGTGAACTGCTTTCATAATAACTCAATCAATTACAGCCACACGACGCGCCGTCCCAGTCATCATCGCTCCTCCCCCACGGACGAAATACCACCCCGTTGTCTGTAGCGCCCACGGGGCCTGCGCGCAACAATGGGGCCTACTTTTCTCCTCAACGAGATTGCGAATTCATTACGCTCCCGGTTTTGTTGTACGGGAGTTACCCCGAAACTGGTTCGTGTCTTTGTTCGGGGGTTATGGATCTGTTGTCCTTTGAAACGGCGCAACGATTGGCAAATAAACGGGCTCCTTCGCTCCGTCAATGTCATCGCGTTTGCTCAGGATCCGGCATCATCGCGGCGAAAATGGTTTATGAATGTCAATCATAGGACGTGAAAGGTTTTCTAACAGCGACATCGATAAAGTATTTTTAAGCGGAGTGTGGAGATGAAACAGAAGCTTGCTTTACAAGTAGGCGGCTTTGTCCACAAAGTGATCTTCAGGTACAGTTTTCGTTGAGAGTGCAACAAAACCAGAGTTCCGCACAGCGTGAAGGAAGCGCGAAATAGATACATGCGAAGCCCGTTCTGAAATAGGACCTTCGGGAATCGTTAAAACCGAAGATCCTGATGACGTCAAGATTCCCTTCCTGGTATTGTTCGTAAACTGCAGGGCTGTGACAAAGAGAGGCAATCGAAATACCGGCGCACGCTGCAGGCACAAACAGAGGAGAACGAAGTACTGCCAGAGGTAGTGCCAATGTGAAATAGATACTCAGACCTTTTTCCGACAGCTTTCCAACCAGCAACAAATAAAAAGATAGCTGTAGTCTTGGACTGCAGCAACTCCATAAAAAGCAGAAGCTGATACACAAGTCAAATAAATGATATGTACGAAGTCCACAAATGGTTTCATCCACATCTTGAACCGTTTCCTTAATTACCCCTTGCTTTCTTAAAGCGCACAGACTTCCCCTAAATAATGATCACAAAAAGGTTCAAACAACACTTACAGGTTCTGGGCACAGCTCTGTCCGTAGAGTTCGGGTCAGTTCAACTCAAAGACATCATCTAAGAGTTCAGGGAAGGACCACAATATGCGGTCCACCATGTCTCTCATACGTTTGTTCACCCAGTGTTCGCTTTGAAACAGACATGGCGGTCATACTTGCGAACGGGTCTTGCCTCTGACGAAGATGTGCACAGATGCCGCTTCCACATTTGAATATCATCCTGTTATTGCCCCCAGCCCCACCCCCGCCTCCACCCCTACCACCCACCTCTATTTCACCCCCTCACACACCTTGCCTCCACCTGGGCACGACTAGAAGGGAGACAACAATGAGACACCTTTATTCAAATGTCCACCTGGCGCACAGGTTCCTCGTTGACCGCGGGCTGACCGCTGCAGCGTCAGCGGATATCAGGCGAATAGGCCACTGGCGCTTGCTTTTAGTCCGCCGTAACAGATGGCGGTCTCACAGAGCGCCGGAATCGTCAACAGCATCCATGACGACGATCACAATGGCTACAGTAAAATTGCAGAGCTCTCAGCTCCCATCTGCTGGCCATGTTCACGATGCAGCCATGTCAAAAATAACACAAGAGATACTGTAAAAGAGGAGGGTGAATTTAAAAGCAGGACAAAAAGAAACAACAGAAAGAACGGATAGTTCTGTCACTTGCTTTATTCTTCCTGGGGCCTTTGGTGCGATCTCCCAAAGAAAGCTAAACGACATGATTTTTACTATATCAGGACACCAAAAAGAATCAACATGTCATACAAACTGTTCATGCACTTCCAGATACAGTCGCAAAATGGCATCAGCGATAGCTGCTTTGACAGAACGATGCCGATATTTTTAACGGTGCTTCAATTCGATAGTGTGTGTGTGTGGGGGTGGGGGGGTGGGGGGTGCGAGCGTGCGTGCGTCCGTGCGTGTGTGTGTGTGCGTGCGTGCGTGCGTGCGTGCGTGCGTGCGTGCGTGCGCGCGCCGTGCGTGTGTGTGTGTGATGAAATGAGCGTATCTTTTTGTTTTGTAAGCGCTCCGGGCTCTCACGAGATGGGCTGCCATAAATAATCCATTATTCTCAATTTCGAAAGGGAATATGATGCGACTGTTTTGTTGCTGTCGGGGTGGTTTCGCAACATGTGTGCACTTGCGTAACTCTATTTTCAATTAATCGCCAGTTGTCATCATATGTGACTGATATCAGTATAATACAAGAAATATTCTCTTTGAACTTCAGATTGTCTGTCTGACTTTTTCACCTAGGAAATGTGTATTATTTGAAAACCGCCTTACCCCCACTCCCCTTGTCTCCATGTCGTCTAGCCGACAGTCATTAAAAATGGCCACGCTGTTTCCGCGACACAAAATGGCGTCCTCTCTATCTTTGCTTCTGCTTCCAAATCGAGATCTTCCTCCGCACTGCTCAGCAGACCATCAACCTCGAGTCATAATCAAGAACTTCAAAAGACGAATTACTTCAAGAAAGAAGTCAAAATGCCAAACTCCCGTATCTTTTTCCTGGCACTGACGTCGTTCGAAACTAGCGACACGGACAGAAAAGTGCTTCCTCCATATATCATTCCTCAATCAATAGCTTCTCATAATACGAGCAAAAGCGAAATTTCTGAGATGGGCATTTGATGCAGAAGGCTGAAGCCAGAGACGAAATGACTGACGGCTAAGAAGCACGGAGGTGCTGAGATTAGTTCCTGTCTTCGATTTCCTTCTTCAAAACTCATCAGCGGTACCACCTTCACTTTGCTGCCTCCTAGTTTGCCTTCCCTTGAAGTTGAAAAGAATTAGACACTCCAAAATCAAATAACTATACGAAACATGATAGAGACGTTAATAACAACCAAGGTGTCCCCCTCATACTGTACATATCCGTTAAAATTAGAGAGGTGGGTGGAAGCGTCGCCTGGTGAAACGTATCAATCTATCGCGGATGTAATGTTGGAAAATAAGAGGAAGTAAAGAGCAGTCTCTTCACTTGTTGCGGTTGCTATTTGTACACGCCAGAAGATACCCCGATGCACTTGTCGAGGGCACTGGAGTTCACCGGATGACAACTATTACGTCCACTCACCCGCTAAGATCATATCCGAACTTTCTTCCAAGCACTGGACAGAGCTCAACCAAAAAATGATAAGTGGATTAGCTCTCCACCTTATTTTTCATCGTCTTTCATCGTTTAATTGTTGTTTAGGTGTCGTTTTGTAGCTTGATGAAGGATTACCCCAAACATTCTCACTTTGTGTTTTGTCCGGATAAACAGCGTTATTTTTAACATTTTATGCGTTTGGATCATATCAGAACGAAACATAAACTATGAAATCACAAGTGTGATTCACAGTTCTTGTTGTTCGTTAGACTTGTTTCAAGCCGAGTTGTCCCCGGAGAGGGACTGAGACCCCAGGAGGTTGGGTGTGTGGGGGGGGGGGGGGGGGGGGTGGGGTGGGGGGGTGTGTGGTGGGGGGGGGGGGGAGAGAGATGAACAACTGTACGTAACGCTTCAGTGTCACCACCAGAATGATTTCTGCATTAAGATAGGCAGCAATGACAGCCATTTTAATAGTGAATTAATTGTAATGGAGTGGAGTGGTAGAAGGACAGGACACAGGCAGCGGAGTCAGTCAAAATGGAGACCACAGCAGGCGGCGACGGCAAACAGGCTTTATTCTACAGCAGCAAACTTTCTCAGCACACCCAAAATCCTCACGCGCACGCATAGATAAGAGAACTGCGCGGGCCGCAAAGAATACACGCTATCGCTACAATGAAATCGGCCCTCTGGACCACAAAATGGCTGACAATCGTGTTTCCTTGGCCCGCACAAATACAGTTTCCTCAACAATAACTAAACTAATTAAAACATGAAATACATCAAATAAAAGCTACAGTTACAACCTTTTAAACCGTATAAACAAAATGTACACACATGACTTATTTAATGTACAACAAGAGTGGGAAGCGTGGCTTGCACCTGTCTATAAGCAGATTCGTACAACTAAATCACAACTAACACAATGTACAAAATATAACTGTCGCTAAAACTTATATCAGAATAAAGAGCACGCTCCCACGGTTAAAATGGTACATAACAATTACAATACAACGCTCTGTAAGAGAAGCAAGACACACTCAAAGACTAGAACTAAAACAATCGGTGCGAACTTTCGCCTGGGGCGCGTTATTTTAGTCGCAGCAGCGCTGATAGTGATAGTGATACCAAGTAGTCTATGAATATAACTTAGCTTCTACAGTACACAATACTCAATAAGTTAATTTCAACCCAAAATAAACACTAAACATGAAGTCAGCTAAGCAAAATACTATACGACAAAGCATTGATCGACACAGAATTACTTCAATCGAGTCAAAACAACGATTCACTACTATTCACTAGTACTACACAGAAAATGCGCCATGCAGACGACGGCTATAAAAAGAATGGACCTAGAGAGGAATCGGCAACTGATTAAGCTCGATCCTGCGTCTAAATAAGATCTAAATAAACATTCTAAGATGCCAAATTATATTCCACATGACTTAGTGCATAAAAAGGACTAGGTAAAAAAGAGTAGGTAAACAAACAAGCGGTCAAAATATTAAGGGAGTAAACAGATTTGAAAATGGCGCGCACCAGCGGCTATCGCCGATCGGCTGTGTGAAGGCCATGTGGCGTTACGCAACACGCAGCGCTTCAAAACAAAAGCGTCGTCTGCTTCGGTTCCCGGGTTACTAACAGTACAGTAATGAAATTGCATGGATCTGATAACCGGGGCGGGATTATTGTAAAAACGTACAAAGAGCACTTGCTCACATAATTACAAGGGGCAAAGTCACAAGACGGTGTCCACGAACTAAATCTTTTAAGAGAAGGCTGAGCCGAACCGGGGATTCGAACCGTACCCACGCCGTCCGACTGCCAGCCTTGCCGTTATTTCCAACCTGCTCACACACAGATCAAGGCACGCAACACGGCTTTAAATCTGAAAAGGGCTGAAAGAAAATAACCAGGAAGGTAAAAATTACAATTACAAAGGCAGAATTCCAGACAGCAGGCGATGCATGCGAAGCTATATTCTGACCTAGTCCAGCCAGGCGTAAACGACAGTATCTTTGAAAGTTGTAAAATACTCAACAGAAGGGAGCTCAGTTTCTGCGTCCTCCGCGGAGGCTATGGGAATAGGAAAAGCAAGGCAAAGTCTTTTCTTTATCGTGTTCACTTATACATTACGTTACTTGTCACGTTGTAAAGTCATTCAATCTGTTGCTTAACTTGTAATTTAATCTCTTCGTCATCATGTAAAACTCGGCGAAGAATGTCTGCGCTTTGTTTTAAAACAAAATTTAAAATGCAATATTGACGAAAACTTTCGATGTCGCCACTGTTTGGGCATGGATAACTGCATGCTCGTGTAAATGATTAATTTTATAAAATAAGATCTTCAATACCCTGGGGCTGAGCTCCGAGCATACAAAAGCTCACATCAAAACGGTCAATAATTTACCGCTTTGAGCAAACATTTTATCTTTCACGCACGTAATCCTGCCTGGAGACCTCACCGATCACGGGCAGACAGCCCCCACAAGCAGTTCTCCCCAGCCTTTTAAGCCCAGCAGTAGTGTTGCTCGAGATAAGAACGCCTTCAAGAAACATTCATCATCCAAAGACTCCCTCCTGCCCGCGGAGAAACCGGAAGGCGCCCACAATGCATCGCGCCGAGAAAGGGTTAACACGATGGCTCTCGATCACTTGCGGCCGAGTCAGGGTTTAATGGCTTCGAAAGACTTGGTTGCTAACCAACAGGCTTGGCCAGTTGCTCAGCACTTGTTCGCTTCTCTGTCAAATAATAAGTCCCTCAGACCTCCTGAGTCTGACGAGTCTGGCATTCTGGAATGGGGAGGTTGGGGGGGGGGGGGGGGGGGTAGTGTCCGCAAAGGGTCTAAACAAAAGAAGTAATGTTGCAATTTTTCTTTTCTGGGACGGGGGGGTGGGGGGGGGGAGATACAATGTTGATTATGCAAAGAATTCGAGAGACGTGGAATAAAACAGCACTCAAGATTATTCAAGTAGATTGAGAAAGGTTTCAAGAAAACCTTCTTCTTCTTTTTTTAACCCAATATGGTGTTTCTGCCCTGTTGTTTTTATTTGCGCAAAGTATCACAATGTATTAAATGGCAAGTATGTATTATCAGTCTGATTCACTGTGACGATAGATACACGTTTTACAGCCCGTTATTCCATATTCCGAGGCCACTCTACTCGCAGGAACCCGCATCAGTCACTTGTGATGACCAGCATGGATGACCTATCATTTTCGGCGGGCCCACAGGGGAACCTTCTTCAGCCACACCCAGCGCAAGAAAAAAAGGTGGAGAGAGTATTTGGAACAAATGAAATTGAATGGGTCGGATCGGAAAGGTAGAAATTATATACCAAACACACTTTTTCAAAGCACAGTGAATCATATATAATAACGAATATAAGGTATAAGGAATTTATTTTTATACAGCATGTGAAGAGTTGTACAAATAAAATCAATAATGGAACAAAATACTAATAATAACAAAATGCGCTGCTCTTCCAGTCTAAAATGGAGTGAAATGGGACCAGGAACGGTGTACTTACTATAGCTCAACCCTATGTAACATGATTTAGAATCTAAAGCAACTGAATCGAAAACTAAGACTGACACTGAAATAATTAAGGAGCGAAAAAACGATCAACGCAAAAGAGGTTAAACTGACTATGGTTTGCCTTTTCAGGCAACAAAGACAGTCATTTTACACAGACAATTAAAAAAAAAAAAAAAGGGGTGGGGGGTGGGGGGGGGAGGTATGCTCAAGGTGAAGCTGCTTATCATCATGCGTTTTGTCAGTCTCACGAAGATGGTATGATCAAGTCTCGCGTGAAAAAAACACGAACGCATCCCCTTTAAGAAAAAGAAGAAGAAGAAGAAAAAGCAACGTTTTGCCTTTTCAGGTCACGGAGACGGTCACTTTACACAAAGACACAAAAAAAAAAAAAAAATACGCTCAAGGTAAACCTGCTTATGATTATGGGTTCGGTCAGTCTGACGAAGACCGTTTGATCAAGAATCGCGTAAAAATACGAACGCGTCCCCTCTACGAAAAAAAGAAGCAAAAGATTGGGGGGGGGGGGGGGGGAAGAGAGAGAGAGAGAAGTTAAGGAAGCCGCTCGCTAGGAAAAGCTGATTTCATGGTGAAGTGACATTAGTTTGAGGAGCGGGGGCCTGGGTAGAAATTGGCTTGCCCTGAGTCAGCACCTCTGTTGATTAGGTCGTGACTGGCCAATACCTAATTTAGTAATACCACTCTAATTCTCCCATCAATCACATCATTCACTCAACTGACCGTCTCCCGGCCTGCCTCTCTCTCTCTCTCTCTCTCTCTCTCTCTCTCTCTCTCTCTCTCTCTCTCTCTCTCTCTCTCTCTCTCTCTCTCTCTCCTTCTCTCTCTGGTTAAATGAATTGAACGCCCTCTCTCTCTAGATAAACTAATTGAACGTTCTCTCTCTCTCTCTCTCTCTCTCTCTCTCTCTCTCTCTCTCTCTCTCTCTCTCTTGTAAAGTTTTCGACTTCGAGTTCTCTCTGTGTCTCTGTGTCTCTGTGTCTCTGTGTCTCTCTGTCTCTCTCTCTGTCTCTCTCTCTCTCTCTCTCTCTCTCTCTCTCTCTCTCTCTCTCTCTCTCTCTCTCTCTCTCCCCACCCGTTTCGACTACCCGTTTTTGCGCGTCCTGGAGTGCCAGCACTGCCTCTTGGAGTTGGCTGCCCTGCGGGAAGACCACGTGTTCATCGTCAGTCTATGAAAGGTGAAAGGAATTTCTCTATAGATTCCAAGAGAGTCGCTGTTACACTTTTTAACACGATCCCAACAGCTTGTTTTTTCGACCTTCTTCTCTTCCTACCTTCTACCCATTTCTTGAGGTCGGCCGAAGAGGTGGGAGGGAGGAAGACAGAGAAGGTACTTGTTTATTTCTGTAGCTTTAAAAGCTCAAAAAATATATGGCAACAACACAGCGTATCTATCATCTCTCAGACTTTTACTGGGTAAGTAATTTTGCGAAACATCCTCGACAGCATGGCCAGAGGCCCTCTGCTCCAATTGCCAGCCAGAAGCTCATTTCGAAACATGAAATTTGGACGTCAGTCTGAGAGCACTGTTGAGTGTCGTCTGTCTAAGCTGTCTAAGATCCCGTGAAGGAAAAGAAAGAGAACAGCAGCGTTTTTGTTCACTACCCTTAAAACTTCACTCCACGGAAGAGGTAGTTTCAGAGAAGGGTCACTGAAAATCCGGGAGGAGGTGGGGGTGGGGGGTAACGACGGCAAGCGTTCAGCCGAAAAGACGGGGTGTTCTACAAACACTTAAACCAGCAGTAAAGTGAAACCTCTCCGGGGCGTTCGCTGCCAAAACACTTGAACAAGAGCGTCAAGACGGCGCATAAACAAAGCTCTGTCGGTTAAATGGAACATTCCAAAGTCCTTGTTCTTTTTGAAGCACGAATATTGCGGGCAAGACAATATTTCCCTTGGCTTTATGACTTTTCGAAAACTGGAGAGAGAGAGAGAGAGAGAGAGAGAGAGAGAGAGAGAGAGAGAGAGAGAGCACACACACACGCGCGCGCGCGCGCGCCCACGCACGCACGCACGCACGCACACACACAAATGTGGGGCGCATGCAGTCGTCATTGCATGGATCGATAACTTCACCTACGTAAAACGGCAGACACGTTTAGTTTCGCTCAGCCAGTATAAATCTGTCTACAAGATGGAGCTCTACAAAAACACCAGAAAGGTTCCACAACGAAGATGAACTCCACCAGAAATCATACAAAGTTTTAAACAAAAGTTATTGTGTGTCTTAGAACAACACAGTACAGCAGGTTACGAGGGAATACGACTTCTCTGCTTGGACGGTAACAAATACGTCAATAACAATACATTTCCGAGGACGACAAAATAATAACTGACAAGACTTGACCTAGATGGCTACGTAAAGGCCATGTGGCGAGCATCGCGACGGTTCTCTATTGCACCCTGCCGTTTGTACGCCAACCTCCATAACTGACTAAACCCACACCCACGCCTCCACCCACACCCACGCATCCGATTCCTGCAAACGTGTCCCCGTTGCCATGACCCTTCCCATCACCAAATCTCCATCTCTATGTCAGCAAACAAACGCTGCCCCGCGTCCACACGCTTTCCCCCACATTGGCCAGGGGTAGTGGAGTGTCTGTGACTTTGTGCCACTGAGAGGCTATAAGGTTAAGGGTGCTGATGGCGGGGATGGTGGGAGGCGGGGACGGGGCGGGTTGATCTTTGTTAGCGGGATGTCAGTCTCATCCCCGGCCCTGTGCCGGCTATCCGGATATTAATCGGAGACATGTCGGACCTTCTCACTGCCGATGCAGCGGGAGTTTAAGGCCACCGCTCGTCTAGACCGTTGGGTCAGAGTAAAGAAAGGTGTCAGGTCTCGCTGGGTTTGTAAACAGGCGCTGTCTTGACGAATGCAGTCTCTCCTTCCGTCATTCTCAGCTCAGCTGCCGCACAAAACTTAGACGTGTTTCATCCGAGACGTCTCTCCTGAACAAGATCCGTCGCTAACCATCGCTGATGAGGGCATAAACCGGCGAAGACTCTGGTACCACGCCCGTTTGTTGAGTACATGGCAGGTGTGATGAAATTTTTGAGGTTTCTATTCAGTCTTGACTTGTTTTGTCCTTAACTTTTAGATTTTTGTTGCTGTTTTTGTTGCTGCTTGTTGTCGTTGTTGTTTTCTTCGGTTGGTTGGTTTGTCTTTACACGATGTTGAATCTAGTTATTCTGAATTCTCCTCTGTCTTCGGGTGTAGGTGTCACATTTCAAGAAACTAAAACGTGCGCGTCAGCGATCGTCGGCCGATACCCTTAATTAGTCGGTTGATGACGTTCTGCAACCGCTTGAAATTCCGCTCAGGTACTTCCCATAACAGGTTCTCTCTGTCTCTGTCTCTGTCTCTCTCTCTGTCTCTCTCTCTCTCGTCTCTCTCTGTCTCTCTCTCTCTCTCTCTCTCTCTCTCTCTCTCTCTCTCTCTCTCTCTCTCTCTCTCTCTCTCTCTCTCTCTCTCTCTCTCTCTCTCTCTCTCCTCTCTCTCTCTGTGAATGATGTATGGCATGTGTTCATCTGACGCTGTGAACACGCTATGTTTGTGTGGAAATTCTCATGTATAACGTTTCACTCACTCATTCATGCCTATATGTATATAAATAATGCCTGTAATTTGATATCTACTCATCAGTAGCTTAGCAAGGACTAGTTATTAGACAGGTTTTTGACTGAACCGAAACTACAATCCTTGTCAAATAAAATTTTCGAGTTCGAATTCTCTCTCTCTCTCTCTCTCCTCTCTCTCTCTCTCTCTCTCTCTCTCTCTCTCTCTCTCTCTCTCTCCGGCGAGAAACCCGGCATCTTCGCTGGTGTAGGTTTTGTCCCAGCACATCCTGAAGTGTCAGTTCGCTGCTAGCTGAGCCTATAGAGCTTACAGTGCTCAGTAAATCTATACCCTCTTTGCTCAGTCCTGTTGCGCCGCACCAGCAGTGTTAAGGCAAGTCAGTCAGCACTCGGTATTTTCCCATACGGTGCCGTAGACGTGGACCACACACACACACACACACACACACACACACACACACACACCACACTCACACACGTACACACACACACACCTACGCACACACACGTATACACGTAGGCACGCACGCACGCACGCACGCACGCACACACACATATATGTACAGACACACTCTCTCTCTCTCTCTCTCTCTCTCTCTCTCTCTCTCTCTCTTCTCTCTCTCTCTCTCTCTCCTCACACACACACACCACACACACACACACACACACACACACACGCACGCACACACCACCACGACCACGCACGCACGCACGCACGCACGCACGCACGCACACCACCACGACACACACACACACACACACACACACAACAGACACACACAAACAGACACACACACACACACACACACACACACACACACACACACACACACACACACACACACACACACACACACACACACACGGCTGCAGACATCACTTGCCGGCGCTGCTAACGGCGGAGGATCAAAAGGAACGTCCCAGCTGACCGACGGGACAGGGCGCAATTAGAGAGGGACAAATAAACTGACGTGTCTGCTCGTCCATCAGAGGGAGTTGCTCTCGGCCCCGCTTCATCACCACAGCAAACAGCAGGGACTCACTCGATACAGAGCGAGACTGCCGCTTCTTCTGTCGCTTCCTCCCACTGTGGGGCTGCCCGGCAAAATAGCGAGCTGCAACAGGGGCCTCCACAGGGGCGCGTGCTATACAGGTGCTGAGAGGACCCTGTCTCTTGTTGCTGCTGATGACATAGCTAAGTGAATTATGGTGCCATTGCTCGGTTCCATGGAAATTCGGGCGGCTGGGGTAGTTAGTGCTGCGTGAAGCAACGGAAGGACAAAAAGCCTACGCAGCCACCTCTGGTCTGCAGCGGCAGTGAAGCAACGGGTTTCGCAAAGACAAAGACAAAAAAAAGAAAAGACAAAAAAGACAAAAAAGACATCTCTGTTCTGCAGAGTCCGTGAAGACGAATGTTGTGCCTATTCGATCAGGTGACCATGCAACGACAGAATTTTGACTTCATCCTTGTGTGTGACAGAATTTTGACTCAGTTTATCCTTCCTTGTGTGTGACAGAATTTTGACTTCATCTTTGTGTGTGACAGAATTTTGACTTTATCCTTCCTTGTGTGTGACAATTTTGACTTCATCCTTGAGTGTTGTTCGCAGATCGATCGTTGCGGAATCCTTTAGAGGCCCTACTATTGTTTCCAGACATCAAGCCGCAAAAAGTTGAGGAAGCAGTCCAGGACAGAGCAACGAGATGGCGAACTCTGACCCAGAAGACAGCGGCCTCCGGCTTAGAGGACGACGCAATGTCAATGTCAATGTTCACTTGTCTGTATAGCGCAGTTTAACTCCACGCAGACAGCCACATGCTCGTGGCGCTTGGCGAAGATGGAGAAAGGGAAGGGGGGGGGGGAGGGGAGGGAATGAGGGGAGGGAACTGTGAAGAGAGGGATGCGGGAGGGACTGTGGGAAAGAGAGGTGGAGAGAGGGACGAGGAGGCCGGTGAGTTGACTAAGGAGTGACAGACCCAATGCAACGTCTTCACGCAGCACGTCATCAATCAATCAGTAAATAAATCAATATATTTATGTCATCGGTGTCACGTAACAGGGCTGCTTCTACCACCATGGCCATGCCGGGACTACCAGAGCACGCAGTGCTCAACACTGTGCGCTTCAATCTTTGGTCTTATAACCGAACCACATGCGAGACCACCGATGAAAAGTACAGTCTTCATTATCGTCAGCGACAGACTGCCAAGACTATTATATATTCACTGTTTGGTTCTGGCGATTCGTTGCCCAACCAACCGCGATGGCCATATCAGGGTGAAACACAAGTTATCATATCACACGCAGAAATCTGACACAGTGTCACATTACACGTCGTTTACTGTTTGAGGGGGATTGGGGGAAATGATCTTGAATGAACCACAAAGGCAGATATTAAAAGCTCGTATTCCTGACACTGTAGTCGAAGAGGCTGCGGTATTCTCTTCCCTTCTCTGAATACTTCAACAACACTGCCCCTCACTTGTAACAGTCTGCATGGTGTGAGTGTGTGTGTGTGTGTGTGTGTGTGTGTGTGTGTGTGTGTGTGTGTGTGTGTGTGTGTGTGTGTGTGTGTGTGTGTGTGTGTGTGTGTGTGTGTGTGTGTGTGTGTGTGTGTGTGTGTGTGTAATGACACTGGCTGCACTCGTGACGACCAAAAGTCGAGCTTAACTGGAAAAATGTCACTGGTCAACAGCATATCAAAACAACACATCATGTAAAATACCTAATCATGAGTCACCTTATCCTACATCCACCTTGTCATATCAGAACAGTATGACACTTAAAGAACCTAATCAGTGTCACCATATCCCTCCGAGCTTGTCAGTCCTGCCTTTTCTGCTGCGGGGTAATCCAGTTGTCCGAGATCGCAAACGGAGTTAACAAATTTCGTCTTGTTGAAGGTTAGCTCTTTGCTCAAGGTTTTATTTACACCAATGTTAACTTCGGACGAAGCCGCTGTTTACAATCTTGTTGCGAATACAGACCGCCGGCCTCAGAAACAACACTGTCATCGATACACCGGGGGGAGCAAGACTGCAACAGAAAACAACTTCCTTCACGATCCAATATTGAACCTAAACGGGACTGAACTTTCAGAGTGAATGCCCTTGCTTTCACTTCCTCGAGGGCTGCATTGCCTGTCTGGTATATACGATATTATAATCGCCAAGCTGATTCAATCCTTCAGTAATTCTATCCCCAAAATCTGAACAAAAATCTGAAACAGAACGAGGCCCAAAGCGCTCCTGGAGAATCAACACAAAGGGAGTTAATTAGCGCTCGAAATACGTAACACAAGTAAACAACAAAGACCTGAGTGGCCTACGGTAACTCTCACCTGGCATGCGTGTAAAATACAAGGTACACAAACTCCACCAAAGAGTTTATGTATCTTGTATTTACACGCATGCCAGGCTACCTCTGGTGGAATTTATGTGCCTTGTAAAAGGCACGCTACCTCTGGTGGAATTTATGTACCTTGTATTTACACGCATGCGAGAGGAGAGTTACCGTAGGCTACTCAGGTCTTTGTTGTTGTACTTGCGTTACGTATTTCAAGCGCTAATTAACTCCCTTGTGTGTTGATTAAACAAAGAAAACGTAGATCATTCCAGTTACGTTTCTTGTTGTTGAATGAATTTTCGGTCTATATTGTCAGATACAGCTGGTGGTTGGACGTTAAAGTCCTGTTAGCCGAGCAGGGTCACCTCAGGAGGAATAAAATACAGACTTGAAGAAAAAAAATCTGAAACAGTAAATAAGCGTTCGTTTCAACCTTTTTGTGTTGAAAATACAGACTTGGCCGCCGGTTACGCTGAGATCTGGGTCCAGACAATAGGTATGCAGCCATGCATTACCGTACATCAATGTAAAATCATGCACTTTTGCTCCAAATTATCTGAGGAATCCTAGCAGAAAGAGAATCACGCAAGGCTATATTCTGACGTACAGCAGGATTAGAGGAGAGAATCTTTGGACGTCTCTGGACTCTCAGCCGACGGGACCTCCGATAGTGTCGAGTGTGTCTGGTCTGCCACAGTCACGAATTCCGATCATTAAACGGTATAACGTTGAACAGCCATGGGGAAAGGGGGGAAAAGCAAGGGGCGTGGGGCTACTACGTCCACAAAGACTCGCTGGAGTGAAAGCATAGTGTAGTGTAGTGTAGAGTGTGTGTGTGTGGGGGGGGGGGGTATATGTGTGTGTGTGTGTGTGTGTGTGTGGGGGGGTCGGTGTGTGTGTGTGTGTGCGTGCGTGCGTGCGTGTATGTGTGTGTGTGTATGTGTGTGTGTGTATGAGTGTGTGTGTGTGTGTGTGTGTGTGTGTGTGTGTGTGTGTGTGTGTGTGTGTGTGTGTGTGTGTGTACGCACGTGTGTGTGTGTGCGTGTGTGTGCCTGTGTGGGTGTGCCTGTGTCTGTCTGTCTGTCTGTCTGTCTGTCTGTCTGTCTGTCTGTCTGTCTGTCTGTCTGTGGTGTATATCGTGTGTGTGTGTGTGCGCGTGTCTGTCTGCCAGTGTATGTGTGTCAGAGTTTCTGTGTATGTGTATGTGTCTGTGGCGTATATTCTGTGTGTGTGTGCTTGCGTGCTTGCGTGCGTGCGTGCGTGCGTGCGTGCCTGTGTGTGTATGTATGTGTGTGTGTGTGTGTGTGCGTGCGTGCGTGCGTGCGTGCCTGTGTGTGTATGTGTGTGTGTGTGTGTGTGTGTGTGTGTGTGTGTGTGTGTGTGTGTGTGTGTGTGTGTGTGTGAAGGGGTGGGGGTGCTTTTTCTTCGTTTAAGAGTGGTGGACTCAGTGTCTAGTCCTTCGGACAAGCCGACAACGTCGAGGTCCCATGCTCTGCGGGCGCACAAAGTTAAAGACTCAACACCAGCGGTGACACGACGAAGCGACGAAGGCAACACACACAAAAATCAATAGAAATTCTACCAACGTCAGGAATCCATTTTCCGCTGTGGGATACCGTGGACTTTGCCATATAACAGGGCCTCCACTGTACAAAATAGCGACTACTCGTCGGGCAGAGTTTGCACTGAGTGCCATGTACCAAGAGTCTTTGCTGAGAAATCGTCAAGATTCAAAAGTAAAAATTATCCAACTAGTCTATTCAACTGTACAAATATTTTCAAAGACGCAGCTAAAAATTACTTGATCCTCATACGTAAATCTTTTGACTTGTTTTCTCTTCTCTTCTTTGTCTTTTTTTTTTTCCTTTTTTTTTTTCTTTCTTCTTTTTGTGACGACTTTGCCTTTTCTGTTCACATTTGTTTCCTTCTGCTCGAGAATAAGTCTGTGCGGATGAGTCTCAAAATATACCTTCAATTTCCAATCTAGGGTCGCTGGTAACATGCCGGAGGCCTTGTTCTAAAGGCCGATAATTACAAAGATAAATGTCTCGTCCCAAAATAAGTAACATACTGAAATCCAGATCTCTGTCTATGTCCTCCTACATTAAAAGTATTTGCTAAGCATCGACAGCTTACATTTTCTTACGCGTGGTGTTCGCTGAAATACGTCACTGCACAAAACAAACAACTTGAGGAAACAAAAATAACCCAAGGCTCTGTGAATATTCCATATCACCTCAATTATTCAAAAAGAACAGAAATCCAGACTATTTGGAGCAGATGGTGCATTCTGTCATCATCAGCTACAAACGGGAATTCCCCTCAACAGGAAATGAGTATTATAGTTTCCTGCCTAGCTTCTTGTTTTCTCTTTGGTTGAAACTAAATTTAGTTATAGATCACCAGAATTAATACATTCAAAATAGAAAACAGTTGAGCGGCACAACAAGCCGAAGAGTTTACATAAAACATAAGTTCAACCCTGACATTAAACACATGAAAGTCACAGGCATGCATGGAAAAGACTACAAAACGAACAATGATAAGAAGATAAAGCAAGGTTGTAGTAAAAATGACGAAGTTCTTGAAATATTGCAAATGAATAACTGGTAAATAAATAATTTGTAAGTGAATCGAAAGACATTCATTTTTTAAGAGAGAGCATGCCGAGAAACTGAGAAGGGACAGAGAGAGAGAGATGATTGTACCAGTTTCAGTATGTCTCTTGTTTCCCCGAATGGTGAAACAATGACAACATAAACGTAAGCAGTAGCAGCAGCAATCGTTTTAAGTTGGTATATTCAGAATATTTTTGCATGCGCATGCATCGTCTGCTGACTGAAATCCAGCGTTCGAATTTCTGCTTTCCCGGTTCTCTCAACTTCATTTTTTTCTTCTTCTCCAAATCCTCTTCAAACGTAAAAAAAGTCGTGACTAGCGCTGGTGAACTGGGTGTCTCTCATGTAGCCTATGACCTTCGCAGTTGACTGAGCGTAATAAATATCGAGCAATGACGCGTAATAAGTATCGAGCAATCAGTCTATTATTATTCAAATCACAGCAAGATATGTGACAGTGTCTTCAGGGTTAACGACGTCGTTAAGATTGCAGGCGTCCAACCACAAGGCGATTAGCAAGCTATGCCCAGTCGGTACTGTCTGGCTTTTTTACATATTTTTTTACACCTGACGCGATCATCCACCGCAAAGAATCGCTTTGTGCTTCAGCGACAGGGCCGTCAGCAGTTCAGTGAAGGGGAACGTGATAAAATCAGACAACATCCTTGATGCCAGTCAATGCAGGAACCTGACAGTCAGAGCGAACAGCAGCAAGAAGTTGCAAAGAACAATGCCTAGACGTTAAACTCCGCCGTGGCGGAAATAAGGGGGTGTTGTTCCTTTAGTCAGGCAGAAGGCCCAATGAAGTGTAGTTTCAGGCTCCACGCAAGCAGAACCACTGAAGCCGTGACTTGGAAACTGATGCAAGGAGATATGGGCCAACGTCACAATGTGTGGTGTGAATATCGTTCGCTGACGACTAAATACCGTTGTTAACAGCCAGCAATGGAACACCAGCAGTATGTAAAAGGACCCTGAATCAATACACTGAGGCATTTTGTGGCGATTGTGGACATCCGTTTGACACGGTCATTCATCTTATCGAGAACCATACAATCGCGAGCACAGGTAAAGAGCTATCGTGAACACATTCATGGACAAAACAGTCAACGTTATGTCCTGCTCATCGATACGATCAACTAAGACAATTACCAAACATACCTCCACGATCACAGTGTTCTTTCTCGTCAACACGCCAATAGCCACAATGTTCCCCTGTTTAGCGACAGATACGGCTACGACGAGAACCACACTTTGACGACTACTATTTTGTAGTAAAGAGCTGTGTATTTCTTAATTTCCATAGCACTTTATCAGTAGGCACAGCAGTCGATGATGTATTGCCCTGTCTATCGTGAACACATCAACTAGCATTAGCAGTCGACATAGCAGTAGTAGTAGTAGTAGTAGTAGTAGTAGTAGTAGCAGTAGTAGTTGGCCGATTGTCCTGTTCATCGTGAACACACCACTCAACACCACAGCCGATGTACTTGTCAGTTCACAGTAAAGACACAAAACGACAGGAACTATGCATGCAAGATCACAGCATATGCCATTTTCCATATCAATAAGCACAACTGTGGACTCGTTGCCGGGTTCATCGACACGTACAACGACGAAAAGAAACACAGCTTTGTGACCGCGAGTAAAGAGAGAGCCCTGTATTGTGAATTTACACATCGCCAGGCACAACGGGCGACGTATTGTCCCGTATATTGACACATACTGAGTCACTGCAACACAAGCCGACTATAATTATAAAACCGAGGAACAACGACAGAATTGTGAACAAAATCGTCAGACATTTCATAGAATAAATAATGTCATCCATCTGGAGAGAGAAAAATCAGTCAACGTAGGTTTTTAAACTTGGGTAAATAACTTCCAGTCACAACTATTAGCGCATTTTGCGCTCGACAGGAATTGCGACTTTTATATCATAATCTTTAGAATGTTTTGTTTCAGTCAATGATGGAGAATGACAGCACTGTCTCTCAGATGTGTTTTACAAGACATGCACCACCAACCCCGCCCCCAACCCCCCCCCCCCCCACCCCAACCCCACACACACGCACGCACGCACGCACACACACATAAACAAACAACCAAACACAAACGCGCGAGCGTGCACACACACACGCACGCATACATACATCGGTACTTTTACAGAAATGTAAACAGATGGTATGCAAATCATGGAATGTTCCCAAGTGTGCACAGTAACAAAAATCAACCCTTGAAGTCCGAAAACAGAAGGGCCAGGCGAACTCTATGACAGCGAGAGGAAGAGGAACAGAACAAAACCGCTGTTTCTTTCTTTCCATCTTCTTACATTTTTTCTTTCTTTTTTTCCCTCTCTCTTCTCACCTACCTCGCCATTTCCAGTACTGTTCAGCGACTTCAGACTTCCCGACCACTTTTCATGAAAGTTACGAAATCCTACCTTGGGGTCCCATCCCACGCCACAGTAGAACCACAGGGTGTGCGCCTCTCGAGCACTAAAACCAATGGACGGCAGACACGTATTGCATGTGTGTGGAGGAGGCAGGGCAGAAAGCACGGCTACCGGTAGACTGTGGTAGCTGCACGCGCCAGGTAAGCACGCCTAGGAGAAGCGAGGGCTAATAAATTGGCAACAAAGTGATGCATGAGAGAGAGAAAATCAATGCTTTGCTGTCTTTCGCTTCCACTGCCGTGACAAAGAGCTTCCTGTGACACCGCGCGGCACGTGAAACCCGTCTGACCTACAGCACTGAGCACCATTCCGCCCTCGGCTCTCAAATCAACTTCGGAGCTGCAGGGTCGGATTCCAAGCTGCAGGATGCTACGCTAAGCAACGGCATTGCGGCGTGATAGTTGTGTTTACGCCGAGAACTCTCGAAATCAATCTGTGTAACTAAACACCGGGTGCCGCAGAACCATCAGAGTTGTGTCTCGGAGGCGGTTCGTTTTGTTGTGTGGAAGCGGGGACGGTTTAATTGATTCCTTGACATTTAATGACACGCCAACCAGAAAGGTTACATAATGGCAAAAATCATTAAGTCATCATATCATAAGCATCTGGTTCACTTTTATGATACACATTATCTTTGAATACGACTTGGAATGAAGTTGAATGAACTTGGAAGGTAGAAGTCAGAGAGGCGGAATTCCTGGCAGCAAGCAAAGTATGCAAAGGCTTTATCCCGTCCTCCTACAGCTTTTAAATGGAGACATTTTCGATAGCTCTGTGGACTGATTGAGGGAGGAGTTAATTTCTGCATCTGCGATACACCCACTGCTGAGCAGTGCAATGGAGTCAGGAGACTGGATGTCAGATGTCGCAACTCGTGGCACCTCAATTACTTGCTGGGTATTTAAAGGCCAGTGAACCACTGGGCGAAACAAGAGCCATCAAACCACAAGCTAAAGTCTGGCACACTGTTAATGAGGCATGCCACTTTCTATTTGAGGCATACCGTGTGGAAAATGATCTAGAAAGGTCCAGGAAGGAAAACACTTGAAGTTAGTTCTTGGATTTCAACCGCACAGGGTCACCTCACGCAGGAAATTAGAACAATAAGATTCTTGCCAGGGAGCAAAGCACACAAAGCTATATTCTGACCTACTCCAGATGTAAATGAGAAAAACCTTGATAGCTGTGGAACCCTTGAGGTTCCCAGCAAAATCCACCCTGATTCCTACCTTCGCAGTGCCCAAGCGCTGGGAGCAACTCTACCAGTGAACCGCTGGGCGAAACAATAGCCTCCAAATAAAACAGAAGCTAAAGTCTGCCACAGTGTTAGTGGAGCATGCCACTTGACGTTTGAGGGCGATACCATGGGGAAAATGATCTTCAAAGGTCCAGGAAGTTAGTTCTTGGATTCCAACCGCACCGGGTCACATCACGCAAGAAATTGGAACGACAAGATTCTTGTCAGTGGCGAAGCACGCAAAGCTGACCTGCATTCTGACCTACTCTAGATTTAAATGAGGAAACCTTGATAGCTCTGGGTTCTTAGGTTCCCAGCAAAATCCACTCTCGCAGTGCCCAAGAGCTAGCAGCAGCTCTGTCGGCCTCGTCGTCCCTCGATCACTACAACGCCAGCGCTAAACCCACTGTGTACCTGGCAGCCTATACTGCACGTGATACTTTCCGTATCTCTGTGACCTTTTCTTTTAGAGGCTGCTTACAGAACGGAGCGGACGATTGTGATGTTACCGAGCTCTTGTATCCACACACGCTTCTGAAGTCTCTGTCCAGAGTCTTCATTGGCCCATTCCTCCGCCAGAATGCCGCGTGTGCTGATATACACAGCTTATCATTGCAGAAACAAGATTGCACGGGCACAGTTTTAGAGGAAGAGCACAATCAGAACCTTCCATACCTTGGAAAATAGCACTCAGATCGTTCATCTACATTATAAAGCGTTACGTTCTTCTGTGCCTGTCTGTTAGAAAAGATATTGCACATTATGGGCAACAAGGGAGGGAAAAGGGGCAGGCATTGCCAAAAGTACCAAAATAGTTCATACACTTTTAGTGGTAGTAGTAGCAGGAGGAGGAGCAGTATTGTTATTGATTACTTTTATATAATGCTAGTCTCCACCCTCGCGTGTATTTAGCGCATGCTGTCTTATTTAAGTGTTTCCATGAGCCTCCGAAGTCTGACATGGACTACGGGGTCTTTAACGTGCTAAGTGGTCTGTATGCACGTGTTTACACACAGGAAGCTTTAGAAGCTTCTTTTATGCCGGCGTGGGGCCGTGGTGGTGGGAGGAGAGGGGTTCTGCAGATCTAAGAAAAAAGGGGGGAGGTGGTCTTCGAGAACAGTGAACTCATGGCTGCAGATACAATTATATACTTAATAGACAACTCAGCCACGAAAGACATACCATGCTAAAATAAAACCCACTAAACCACAAGTAAAAGTCTTATTCACTCGACTTCGTGACACACCGTCACCTTTTACGTTTATGGACGGCTGGAAAAAATACATTTCAACGAACTCGGAATTAACATTTCATCTATAAGTAATACTCAAATAAGCATATTGCTTTTGTGTTTCCTGTACTTGTTTGTTGAGCTTATGATTACGATGTATGAATACATTTTGTTTAAACCAACAGGGAAGGCAGAACTCCCGGCAGCAGGCGAGCGCGGAAGGCTATAATCTGACCTACTCCAGGCGTAAAAGATAGAACCAGGTACAAAGGTCACTGGCAGAGGGGACCTTAATTTCTGCACCCGCGATACGCCCACCGCGGCGGTACCATAAGACTGGTAACACCATCTCGACAGGAAAGATGACAGGTGACCTCGTGCAACCAGTTGACGTAAGACGTGGCCAAAATGGGAAGATCCCCAGCCCCACCTTAACCTCCCGGACTTGCTGATCCTGGCTGAGTGAGTGTCTGAGAAGTCCTCGATGACAACTCTCTCTCTCTCTCTCTCTCTCTCTCTCTCTCTCTCTCTCTCTCTCTCTCTCTCTCTCTCTCTCTTTCTCTCTCTTTCTGTCAGGTCGTGGGGGGGGTTGGGGGTTGGGAGGGCGCTTGCGGTCATTGACAGGGGATGTTTTGACACTGATGACGATCTAATGGCTGGGACGGTTCTCGCCATAACAGATGCGTGGTTGGAGAGCGGTTTTAATCAGTGGGAGAGGGGTGATGATGACATCGCTGAAGGTCTCACGTTGGGGAACCAACTATAGTATGATTGTGGACTCCGCTTGCAATCTGAGTGGAAGTAGTCATAGTGACAAGTCACATGACCTGGGTTCGACCCACAGTCGTGGGCACTGCTCATCCGTTCACTGCGCCCACGTCTATCAGGGCACTCACTGGCTGATTTTCGTTACTTGGCACTAGCTCTACACCTCGGGGAATCAGCACAAACTGAACAATATCGATTTTAAGTGTCCAGATGCACGTTGCTACATCGCCTTAGCAGGGCAGTATCTGAGCGAATCTGGCTACCTACCTTTCGTGTCTGCCGTCGAACTTTTAACTTTTGATTGTATTCACTTGTCGCTGTCTCCGTTGCCTAGTTGAAGAGATTTGCTCCGAAAATTCGTGAAGTAGAACTCTTTATTACCGAGTTCCTTTGTTGTGTATTTCACACCTTTGAGATGAATTGTCTGTGTTACATGTATCTTGTGTGTGTGGGGGGAGGGGGGGAGAGAGACAGAGACAGAGAGACAGAGAGCGTACACGTGCATTCTTGAGTAATACCCACAATTCCAGTCATTTTATGTAAATTGACGATTAGTCACAACACATGTTTTGTGCGAGTCTGTGTAAGCAAATGTCAATACTTACTGAACCGAGCAATGAACAGAGAGCCGAGTTGGCCCACAACTGTGGTATCTCCACTAACCTGATCTTGTAACAGGGTTAACTGGCAAATACAAAGTGCTAATAGTAATGTTTTGACAGTCTATAAGCCTGTCTGTGAACTGCAAGCCCAGCCTATCATCTGCACGCTTCTCACCTGCCTCCGAGACTGTCTCTCACCTGCTTACCAGCCTGCAAACCTGCCAGCTTGAATGAATTGTACGTGCCCGTCAAGCTGTATACTGCAGTTTCGTATTCCCCGGGCAACGAGGTATGAATCTGGATAAACAGCACGAGGTGAACCCGACCTATAATATGATTGAGCCGGTTTGTCCCGGCGGTAAGGCGCTCGGCCGCTAAACAGACGGTTCGGATCCGCTTTGGCTCGCCTAGCTGCCGGCTAACAAGCGACTTTGCCCCCATATTTTAATGAAACAGTGAATTGGCTCACATCCCTGAGCCGCCCATCTTAAAGGGGAGTCGAAGCGAGAAGCATCACGCAGAGCAAACCCCAAGCACAGGTTTGCCACAGCCTTCCTCCAACTACTGCCATAAGTGAGTACGCCATAGGTCTCGAAACACTGTTAGCTAACAGACAATGTTTTCGTTGGTGCTCCAATGGCTGTATGTTTATTACAGACAACTCAGATTATATCAGGCGTTTCTTTTATAACCGCCCACTTTGCTAACGGCAGCACAAATAAAATCAAAATTGTTTAAATCGCGATGGAAGTTTTCTTCTTCTTCTTCTTCTTCTTCTTCTTAACCCCGGGCGGACGCGCCTCGTGTTTACAAGCGTGCTTGGACGATCTGTTGTTTCTACAGTCTTATTAGCACCCAAACATTTCGCAGGGCACTGTCAACGCTCCTTGAGAGGTGTGGCCAATTCTGGCAGAGTTTGGCGGCAGGTGCCGGAAAGCGATGCTCGGAGTGTGCATGTACAGCTCAAGAGCTGTGTAAAAGTCGAGGTGGCCGTCCTGGGCTCCCCGTCCCTATTAGTCCTTATGGTCTCTGTGGACGTAAAGCAACATTAGAGGAAGGAGAAAAGGTTTTGTTCGTTTGTTTGTTTGTGTTTGTTTTTGTTTTGTTTTGTTTTGTTTTAATAGACACTGTAGTTTTTCACTCGATTTCTGATCCTGCTCGTTAAACTTCGACGCTTCAGAAAAACACGACCGTGAGTGCTGCCGTGTTGTGTATCAATGACGTCACGAACAAGGCCCGAATGTAAGGCAAAGTATAAAATACCTCACGGGCCAGTTTTCTGCTCTGCATTGGTAAACAGCCAACCAACGTGGCCTCGCCCTGTGAGGCTCACATTCGAAGCACACACACACACACAAAAAGTATTTCTTGTGTACAAATATTGATGGAACAACAAAACGATACCAGCGAATGGAGATATTAGCGCATGTTCTATGTTTTCCCGCAACATGCGTCCTCCTTTCAGGTCCCCTTTAATGCAGAATCAATCTGGTTCTGTAGCCTTTGGCACTGGCTGTCCCTGCGACGAAGGGACGTGTTGTCGTTCGCTGCCCGAGGCCAGCGGTGCAATGATGGAACAACGTGCCCTGCTCAGTGGATGCAGTCGATGCTTCCGCAGAGGCAACTCGGCGTTAAGCAAGTTACACGAGCAAACAACAGCCAAGCTTAACCGTTCCGTTCCGCTGCAGTACAGCCAGTGACCGTTATTAAATCACGTGGCATTGTTCCTGTCAGCGTCACCATCTGGCTCTGGTCACCTTGGAGTTAGCCTGGGACCGGTGAGTGGAGGGGGCGGGGAGGGGGAAGAGGGAGATGGAGGGGTCCCCTCATCGATTTCTCGTCCACATGGATGGGTGGGGGGGCTCATCGATTTCTCGTCCACATGGGGGGAGGGGGGGTTATGGCCAGCAAAATATCTTCAAGGTCTGCTCATTGCCGAAGGTCGCATTAGGGACAAAGCCGTTTTAATTCCGCTCATCAGATTGCACGGATTTTGTTCAACCACCCCACCCCCCCACCCCTCCGCGGCGGGATATCGCGGACGAAGAAATAAGGTTATCTTCTGCTAAGACTGCAGGGCTATCAAAGATTCTCTCCTTTTAAGACTGGAGTAGGTCAGAACGTAAGTAGGCATGATTCGCCTGCTGCCAGCAATTCTGCCAGTTATGTCTATCACCCTTTCCCATTTCATTCAACTTCACTTTCCCCCGTTCCTCTTCGAACATGAAAGTGACGTGTGAACGGTTAATCGGACTGTTGCTGGTGGTTGGTGACTTGTGCTTCGCCCTGATGTGACCTTTGTGGTTCACTGGTCGTTAAATATTAAGAATCAATCGGTCACAATCGAGTGTGCAGCTTCTCTCGATCACCTCGTCTATTTCCAGCAAGCTACTAAAAACGGAGTTTCTTCTTCTTCTTCCATATAGCTGACCAACTTCAACACACTGAAGAGTACTGTCAGCTTTTGACTTTTGAGGGGCTAGTGCAGCACTAAGATGAAGATAGAGTTGTTCACAAAGTAGGTACAGTAGGTAGAATGTTGAATGTGGGGTGGGTGGTGGGGTGGGGTCGGGAGGGAGGGGTAGTTTCGCAATATATATTCGACTGTGCGTGAGAACGTATAAGAAGATAAAAACCTCTGACTCTGATTCCCCCCCCCCCCCCCCCCCCCGTCTTCTGTTGTTGTTGTTTGTTTGTTGTTTGCTTTGTTGTTGTTGTTTTGTGTGTGTGTGTGTGTGTGTGTGTGTGTGTTTTGCTTTGCTTTGTTACGGACATGCGAAACCAAAACCGCAAGCCCAAAAGCATACCTCTCACGTTCAAATCACAGCAACAACTTAACAACAATGGGAGGAAAATTTAAAAAGAAAGCGTAGCAATAAAAACTTCGAAACACTTAGACTTACCCTACAGCAACAAAGCACACGCCATCTGCCACTCTAAATCTCCAGGCTCTTTGTGGGACTGGGTGCTTTGGCAGTGCCTAGTCCGCGAAGATCTCCTACAGATTCGACGGCTCCGAGGCCTGGTCCATCGGAATCCTTTCTTCATCTTTTTTTCTCTCTCAGAAACAGCCTCGATTATCCGTCTACCAAGTTGCTACAGATATGCGACTGCTCTGAAGTCTAGTCTCTCCATAGATTTTTTCTTTTCTTTTCTTTTCTTTTCTGAAACAGTCCCGACTATTCGCCAACCGAGTTTCTATAGAGACCCGACTGGCCCTGCACTGAGCCGCGAGAGAACCAAGTGGGTTTTGTCCCCTGGCTGTGTTGTCGGTCGCTGCCCGAGGCCAGAGGTGCAATGATTGAACAACGTGCCTTGCTGGAGCCTATTATTAGCCCGGCAAACCGTCTCTTTCCTAAATCTCCCAAATCTGTTTATTTTTCAGGACAAAGCGAACATGAGTGGCGAACTAGCCAGCCACGGCTCTGGCTGCGGGGCCCGCCTGGTCAGCTAACAGGTCTATCAGAGATTACGCTAATGACCGCTCCTAACCCCCTCCCCTCCCCCCCCCCCTCCCACCCCCCTTTTTTTCTGGGTGTATGTGTGTGTGGGGGGGGCGGGGGGGTATGTTGTGTGATTAAGCGTATGTCGGAAATTAGGTGTGACAGTGCCATATGGATCTGTTGGCAGGAAATTAAACAGTGTGTAAGACTTGTATTAGAACAGTAACAGAGTTTTCATGCTCAGTATAATTCATGAAGGGGATTGCATAGAGTTGCTGCCTCCTCGACCGTTCAGAGTATGAACTAGTACGGAGCGCTGTTGTAGTCGGTAACGGCTGAGCTGCTTCTGTAAACCTGGAGAAACCAACGTTGCGACAGTTTAACCGTATCAAAAAACCGTTGTACTGTTGGGGCCGTCAGCATCTAAAAACTGCCTCGCAGAGAGGTTTACTTAACCAGAATCGTTCATTTTGAGTGTGTTCCACATGAGCATCATGCAGCATGTCGTAAGGACATATTGTAGGTGTGCGGGAGGTGATGTTACCACGGACTTCATTACG
>JABMCL010000958.1:967500-970000 GCA_018857735.1 Alviniconcha marisindica | reverse complement strand
AATTTTCGACCTGTGATTATTTCTCAGACTGATTTAGGACAATAAATCTTTTTTATCAGCTCACTTTTTTCTTCTTCTTTTTTTAAAGAGTTTTGTGTTCTCTTCTTTGCCTTGATTGAACAGTGAAGTAAAGTTAACTAGTAATTCATTTCAGTTCAGTTCAAGATGGTGTCTATGTGCTAGGAAAAGTCCATATGCGCTGCACCCTGTCTGTCACAATTTTCTCTAACAATGTCTTTGAATTAGAGTTTCGATTTGATTGACGATGTCCTTTTTTTCGTCCTTTAAGTTTATCGTCGAGCGCTGCCTCTTTCTACGCTTCTCATCCAGAAAGCCGACGGTGCAATGTCCTTGGCTTTGCGCCTCAAAACGTCAGATCTTCCTAGACGCAAGCCACTTGTGATGGTTGAGTTGCCCGCCAGCCTATCTGCTGGACCATTTCCCTTGAATCCTGTGTCTTAGTCGTGTCCTGTCAACCGCACAGGGTCATCTCGAGCGACAAAACGTTAACCTTATTTCATATCTGAAACCAACATCCTTATTTCATGCCTCAAACCACACTAACGAATCCAAAATACGGTTATGTCCATTTGTTCGAGAGTTGGACACGTGAACACGTAGTGATATTTGATCCAAAGTTGCACATCATCGGCAGAAAACAAAGTGTTTTCTTCCAGCGAGAAAACGAAAGACGATGTTACAATACCCAAAATATCTTCTTCTTCTTCTTCTTCTTCTTCTTCTTCTTCTTCTTTTCTTCTTTGTTGTTGGTCGCTTTTATATGGCGCCATTCTCCGCTCTCGAGCAGACTCACTGCGCTTCCATGTGATTCTACACGAGTGATTAGATTTTTTTTATAGCGCGTTCTTTGAATATCCACCGAAGTGATGTACGTACAGCGCTGATATGGCTGGTGCCACATGAAACTGATGCCGTCTCAGCGCGTTCTGTGTACACCGTACAACCATGCACCATGTCACTTCATGCAAAGCCACCTACGTATGGTGTATGCGTGATATAGCTGTAACCTGCCACCAGCACCTTTGGCAGAATGACCGGATCTTTTACGTGCTACTGCGGTAGCACGGGGGTGGAACGGATACCGAAATAAGAAACAGCACAGAAAGTTGACTATCGTCTTCTTCTTCTCCTTCTTCTTCCTCTTCTTTTTCTTCTTTTATCGATCACTCAGACGGAAACTGGTTCTCTGCAGGAAGGCTGCTCTACGCTGCATATCGTTCAGACTGCCGAAAGGTGTCATCGCTATCTGACTTTCCACTGGCCAGAACTGGCGCCTGATGTCGTCTTGTATCGGCATACCTGCAGCAGATGTTCTGTTGTCGTGCTGTTGGTGAACCGCTACTTAGTATTAATCACAAGGTACGCTGAATGATGAATTCTTTCCACATATGTAAGCTTCCGTCGTGTCGTCATTCGTTTTCGACATCACTATAAATATACCATGAGTATTAGTTCTTAGCATGAAGCAAAGCGTTTCTTTGAGGTTGGTGTCCAGATCCCACGTTGCGAGGCAAATATCCGCTAATTAAACCATCGATTAACTACGCAAATAAGTAAATAAATAAAAGCACAGAATATGTGACCTTTCTACGGATATAAAGAGACCGAGTTACTTGCGTAAACCATCGATCCAAATCTAGTATTCTAAGCAGTTCAGCACTGTGACCGTCTGACTCATGCGTCGCGTTGCTATGATATATCAGATTATGTTTTGTTCTTTGATCCCGATACCTGTGTCCTTTTCAGGAACACACTTTGTGATGTATACTTTAATCATTGTGATGTTCTCTTTGTTTGCTGTGTTATGCCATTGTCAACGTCTCCAAGGAAATCAACACTGAATTGCCGAATACCGAATTGAACAACACTTTCAAATTTAACTTAATAACCTTTAAAATTGTAATCTAATCACTCACGCTTCAGTCGCAAAATATGGGGAGAGAGATAAATGGTTTGATTTTATTTAACAATAGTTTTTCGCTTTGAAAATCCATTTACCAAAACGACCACAAGGGCTATTCACAACCTTCCGATCGCAAACACTTTGTCCTCGAACGGTCGGATTCCCAAACAACCTGCAGATTATTATGGGCCTTAGGCTACATCCGGTTTTACTGTTCTGCCTCTACGTTGTGTTTGGCATTACGTGAAAGACGCTGTGCACATGAAACAGTTTCAAAATAATTGTCTCGGTGGACAAAAGATTCGCGGAGCTGCTAACTATTACCTCTTTGTGTGGCATTGTCTGGCGTCTTGTGGAGTCGATAAAGGGGTCCACATGAACATTCCTTCATAAACAGTTGCTTGTGGTCGAAGCAATTAATGCATTCGAAGAAAGTTGTTCAGTTTTCTCTGATTGTAACTCCAGCCGTGGACTGCAGAGCTTGCACCACTACTGCTCTTAGATCTAGATCTATATTGCATAGCATCTTCTGCCTTCGCCCTAATATAACCGTACTGGTTGACTGGGCGTAAAACA
>JABMCL010000958.1:960000-962500 GCA_018857735.1 Alviniconcha marisindica | reverse complement strand
TCGCGGATGTATCGCTCTTAAAACCGGAAGATTTGTTCAAGGCAATTTTTGATTCGGTATCATAGTTCAGAAAACGTATGAACTGCGGGATGGTTCTGTGGTGATTTTACTTGTAACACTGAAACTTGTCAACAAGAACAGCTCTTTAGATATGCATTGCTTTGCTAAAGGCCTGATGACCGCATAACACTTCGGGAAATCACCAATTACGAGACCACTGCTGTTTTTGACAGGAGGGTCAGCGCCAGTGTGTCTCTTACTGCTTCCTTCCATTGTTTTCTCATTTTCTTTTTGGCTGTTGTTTTAGTCACTTTTTGTACGTGCGCGTGTGTGTTTGTGTGCGCGCGCGCGCGTGTGTGTGTGTGTGTGTGTGTGTGTGTGTGTGTGTGTGTGTGTGTGTGTGTGTGTGTGTGTTGTGTGTGGTGCGTAGTATGTGTGTGTGTGTGTGCGTATATGTGTATGTGTGCGTGCGTGCGAGCGTGCGTGCGTGCGTGCGTGCGTGCGTGCGTGCGTGCGTGCGTGCGTGCGTGCGTGCGTGCGTGCGTGCGTGCGTGTGTGTGTGTGTGTGTGTTGGTTAAATATCAGATGACCTCAGTTCTACTCAGAGAACGGTATTATATAATCACTTGTTCTAAAGTGACTGTGCGGTAGACATGACATTATATATTATTACTTTCTTGTTATCACCGCCATCACTTTCTTCATATTTTATCCTATTGTTATTATTACAACTATTATTGTTAATGTTGTTGTTTTCTCTCTCTCTCTCTCTCTCTCTCTCTCTCTCTCTTCTCTCTCTCTCTCTCTCTCTCTCTGTGCTTAAAATGGACCCAAGGCCTAATCAAGGAAACATTCAGCGTTGAACGCTCTCTCTCTCTCTCTCTCTCTCTCTCTCTCTCTCTCTCTCTCTCTCTCTCTCTCTCTCTCTCTCTCTCTCTCTCTCTCACCGCGTCTCTACCAAACAATAGCTCTAAATCTTTGTTCCCTACGAAGAATGAAAACACCTCCAGTCGATTACCTTAAATCATCTCACTAGCACAAACGTGCCTACCAGGCTCAAGAAGTGTGAAGTTTACGGGCCGCTGATGACAGTGTAACTTTCCGCCAGTGACACAAACCTATCGCTAAGGTCATAAATGAAGGTCTGGAGCCTTACTCCGCGGTCTCTGCAGCTAGGCCTCCAAACGCTGCTTTAATCCTCCAGGAATCCTGCAATCAATAGCTGAGACTCCGACTGCCAAGCCGGCTTTGATTTACCGCTTCGTAACCTTTCGTCATCAAAGATCGAGCAAGGTTCCTTTTCCCCCATGGAGAAAATTGGCTTATTCCACAGAAGCTATTGTCTACAGGCGCAGAAGCCTTGATCGACGTTCCGCGCAATCAAGGCTCTCTGATGCCTCAGCGTACAGGTGCATGACAGCGATAAACTGGGAGGAGAAGGGAGTGGGGGTGGGGGAGGGCGGGGTGGAGAGGGAGTTGTTTTTTGTTGTTGTTGTTTTTGATTTTGTTGTTGTTGTTCGTTTGTTTGTTTGTTTGTTTGTTTGGGGTGGGGGGGTTGTTTGTTTTGTTTTGTTTTCTCTTAGGCCTAGCGTTCTGTTCCTTTCATCAACCCTGCGATGGGGCATCGTGGACGCAGAAATCGAGGTCCCCCTTTCTGAGGACCAAGAATTGTCAAGTTACAAAGAGTCTCTACTGTTCAAGCCTCCAGTACGTTAGACTATTATATTATTGCTTTTTGTGCTTAGTCCGGTGCCAGAAGTTTCTGCAGTTCTTATTTCTCTCTTCTCGGTTCATTCGACTTCATTGTTTCCTCACTCTCTGTTTGAAAACATAATAAAAGTATTGTGGGTAAGAACAGTGAATCAGACTTTTAGCTGACGACTTGTTTTCGGATTTGTAACGACCTTCGATGACGATGATGTGGGGCTTAATGTCCTCAGATGTCGGGCTGACATATTAGGGACAACTTACAACTAATGATGATGATGGTGATGATGATGATCATCATGATCATGATGATGATGTGGGGCTTAATGTCCTCAGATGTCGGGCTGACACATTAGGGACAACTTACAACTGTGATGATGATGATGATGATGATGATGATGATGTGATGATGTGGATGATGATGATGATGTTGTGGGGGCTTAATGTCCTCAAATACTGGGCTTACATTTTAGGGACGGTAACGAACTTCGAGGTTGACAGGGCGTTAAATATGAAGAATAAATCGAAGCCCTCCGTCATACGAGCTGCCTCAGTCCGATCCGCGCCGCAGCCGATTTATTCCAACGATTCTCCATCCAACCTTCCCCTGCACCCCCCCCCCCCCCCTCCCCTCCCACCACAGCCCACTCCTGTAGAAACAACAACACCCGGCTGTGTAGGGAGGGGGCGAGGAGTATCCCGACCCGTCTTTTCCTAATTCGATTGTTTCCATTGCTGCCTTAGAGAAACTGAAGCCTTTACTTCATTCCAAACTCGCCTTGCATCGCACAAC
>JABMCL010000958.1:940000-955000 GCA_018857735.1 Alviniconcha marisindica | reverse complement strand
CCCGCAGTGTCGCTCGCTCGAGCGACGTGTTACATGACAGGCAACAACACGAGTGAAAGTGAAAATCTCTCTTACCTTCAGAGCTGGAGAGAAGCAGATCCGATGCTCAAAGTGCGGCTGAAGTAAAAGGAATCAATGAAAACTGCTGGGAGCTAGAGAGATCACATGCAGTGACAGTTCCACTGGCCCCAGACTACAACTTTTCTCCTCCAGTAGCGTGTGCGTGCTCTCTCTTCTGGAGCTGGCTCATACATCCCCGAACTGCACGCTCTCTCTCCTCCCCGACCCGACTGCATGCGCACGCCATTTGCTCAAGGGAAATAACTGTTGCGGCTTCTCTTCCCAGAGCAGCAGACGCAAGAGCCGAGAGAGTGGTGGACTATACGCACCGACAGCGTTTTATCTCATCGATAAACTGGGAGCTCGGCGTTTAGGAACACGCCTGTTTGGGCCCCCGGCTGTGTGTTGGTAAAACATGCAGGTCGTGGCTTTTTCCCCTCATCAGCGGTCGAAGGGCAGATTGGAAACGATGTCTGAAAACCAACGCAACACGAGAACCGGTGAAAGGCATGAAAAAAACTCGGGTCTTTTTCTTCTTCTTTTTTCTTCTCCTTCTCCTTTTTTATGTAGAGGGCAGGCCGACTTTCTGATCGACCTTTCTTATAGTTACAGGTCCATTATAGGGTCGTCGGCTTCCTGCCCAGACTGTGAAGTGAAGTTTGACCGGTTCTTTCAATTTGGGCTAACGAGAAATCGATGAGATGTTCGACACGACAGTTAGGGGCAGGCGCGTCGAAAGCCACATCATTGTGTGATGCTGTCAGTTAGTCCTGTTCCCACTTGGGACCGATGGTGAACCGAGTAAATAACACCACGTCATTTTCTCGTGTCACTCTGTCCCGTTCCCATTTGGGACGGATGCTGAACCGAGTAAATAACACAACGTCATTTTCTGGTGTCAGTCTGTCCCGTTCCCACTTGGGACGGATGTTGAACTGGGTCACCAAAACCACGTTATTGTCTGGTGTCAGTCTGTCCCCTTCCCACTTGGGACGGACGTTGACTACGTGACAGGTGTCCCATTCCCATTTCAGGCGGATGTTAAACCGAATCACTGACACCACATCATTTTCTGGCATCAGTCTGTCCCGTTACCACCTGGGACGGATGTTGAACTGTCACTAAAAGCTTCGTCATTTTCTAGTGTAACATATCCCGTTCCCCTTCTGGAGGGAGGGTAAAATGAGTCACTTTCAATATTTGTCTGGCCCATTCCCACTTGGGACAGATGTTGAACCCTGAGGTTCAGTCAAAATGCCTCCTTGTGTCATGTCCTGTTCCCATCTGGGACGGGTACTGAACTGGGTCTCTAAGACTGGCCACCCTCAGTGTCGTAAGTCTGTCCCGTTCCCATTTAGGGGATCTGACGTTGAAATGAGTCGATAAAACCACTTCATTTTTCTCATGTCAGCCTGTAAAGGTTTTCCCTTGGGGCGGATGTTGAAGTAAGTCACCAGATCCACCTTTGTTGTGTCAGACCATCTCGCTCCCATTCAGTGGGACGGACGTGGAGTTGTGTTACTAAAACCTCGCTATGATGCTGTCAGCCTGTCGCACGCCCACTTGTTGGGGATGTAGAACCGAGTCCCTAAAACCACCTTCCATTATGTGATTTCAGACTGTCCCCTTTCACATTCAGTGGGACGGATGTCGAATTGAGTCACTCTGGGGTACGTCGTAGCGAGGCTTTCACGGCTGACTGAACAACCCATGTTTGCTGCTGGAGACAATTCCGAAAATTTGGCCGATCGATGGTCGTCACCACAGGTATCTGATGATCCGTCATCCTCTTCTCGCGCGATGTCACTTGGTCGATGCTAGTTTTGAACATTCACACCTTCACATGCAAAACACATCAAAGGCAGACGGTTAAACCTCAGGGGAAATATGGGCCACGGTTCGAATGAAGATGTGTCCGTCTCTCTTCGGGGTACTTTCAGCTATTACACCCGGTCGGTGGAGGCCCACGCATGCAAGCATCAACTAACTAACCACGCGTGCAAGACTAACACGCCAGTGGCAGCTGGTGACTAGGTTAGAACTAGTCAGATTCCTTGTACTAGACTTTCCACTGTTGGTTCCCGCGCCTTCTCTGTCTTCGGTATCTCTGCATTCTATGACCTTCCCCTTCCTCTCCGACAGAAACCCTCTCTGTGCTCCTTGAAATCAAACCCCAAGACATTTCTTTTTTCAAAGCAAACCCCAAGACATTTCTTCTTTTTTTCAAAACAAAAGACAAGCCATGTTTTCCGTTCACCGCTGCTTTCTTCCTCCGTTTCAAGTCTCTGTGTCTGTTTAAGTTGCATGTAAATTAAGTTTTGTATAGTTAATATACTCGTGTGTGCGGTTGCCTCTATGTGTGTGTGCGTGCGTGCGTGCGTGCACGATGAATAGTCTCTACGGACACGATTTTGTGCTTATCATTATTAATTTTTTACTGTAACCGCTGTCAGTTTGCAACTTCACACACCTTCAAACTTCAAGGATGCAAACAGGCCTTGCTGACTTTGACACATTTCGCGGCAAGCACTACAGGATGCGCTTCGCCCAGCACTTCCGGGACAGTCGCTCGCTTTACAGCTTTTTCCCGCCTTCCTGACAGAATTTCTCGTTAACAGTCAATCAGAAACGAGCTGCAGGTTTTCATCCTTTCCCAAGTGACGTTGTCCTTGTCGGATGAAGACAAATTTACCTTCATTGAAATACTGCACAGCCCCATCCGCATGGACCTGGGACTCCTCTGTGGAGGACTACCGCGGCAGGAACACAGCTCACGAGAGCCACATCTCCGTTGCCTGTGAAACGGGCAATGGCTTCACAGGCAAGTTTGTTTATAAGCTTTCTGCCGAAATATTTGGAATGCGGTACGCTTACACACACGTACGTCAAATGGCCAGATTAGCTGGCTTTCAGTTGCCTTCGTGTGCTGAGATGGTGTTGCCAGGCACGGGCAAACGTTTCAAAGGCAACGTTGGGGAAACATCTGAGAGGCAGGGTGCAGCGCATAAGGGCTTTTCCGAGGACATAGATATCACCTTGAACTGAACTGAACGGGGAAATGTAAAATCAACAAACAAAGTAGTTAATGAAGACGTCACAACAACACAACAACAAAGACTGAGCTGAGCCTCGGTCCTACGGTAACTGTCACCTGGCATGCGAGGTACATAAACTCTGCCAGAGGTACATCAAGCGCGCGTGGCTCAAAATGAGTAAATAAAATGTGTTATATAACGCCCAGTCAGTCGTGTCGGTCGCGTCAGGGCGGTCACAATCAGTAACCAACACTAAAAGCGTCCAACTCAGTTTCAAGATCTGTCAGTTCTTGAAAGAAAGAAATTGGGGGCATAGGGGCCCTAGCCTGCGTACTTTTTGCTGCATGCTCGCCGTAGGCTAAGTCGGAAGCAGCTGAGCAGCAACAGAACACTGATTTCAGTTTGTAGAATGCATTATGCACTCGTTTTCCTCCCGCAGTCATACAGTCTGCATCTGATAGCCAGACACGGCCAAACCTATATATACACACAGCTCAACCAAAACAAACCAGCACGAAACGATGGTTTCCTGTGGCACGCAATGTTGTACTTTGACATCATCAACAGGAAAGCCGTTTTGCGAAATCTGACAACCATCTTCGTCAACACGCTGGCGGTGTTCATCAGCAGATGCCGCAGCTTCACTTTCACTTCAAGACCTAATGGGCAGAAACCATCACCAACGCCAGTCTGGTGTGGAAATTATTATCCAACACGTACAGTCCATCAGACAGAAAAATCTTTGAAAGCTAAGGGGCTGCAAGTTGTTCAGCGTGTGTTGTGTCACGGAGAAAGTCGGCTGCATACTCATATCAAACAGTAAACATACATATAGTCACACGCGCGCGCGCACACACACACACACACACACACACACACACACACACACACACACACACACACACACACACACACACACACACATACAAAACACACACACACACACACACACACACACACACACACACACACACACACACACACACACACACACACACACACACCACACACGCACACACTCATACACACACACAAACACACACACACACGCACACACACACACACACACACACACACACACCACTTGCACACACACAAACAAACACACACACACACACACACACACACACACACACACACACACACACACACACACACACACACACACACACACACACGCTGTAACTCTGTTGACCAGCCAGTGATGTCCTACTTACACGCCATCCCAGGCGGGCAGACTGACAACAGCGATAGAGTCGGTTTAAAGCACCGCTTAATGCCGGACCCCTTGACCGTAAATTGCCACAGTAGGGAGGGGAGGGGGAGGGGCCGGGGGGCAAAGTGATCGGACGGTGGTCATGGGTCTGGCAGCGGAGTGATCCCATGTCGATTTGCTGCCAGGACTTTGATAAACTGCCGCGTCTGAAAAGAGATCCCGCCTTGTCGCAACACGGGCCGGCAGCTTCTTCACTTTCTCGTTAGACGCTCTCTTTGTGTTTTTAAAGATGCAGTGACACCTTCCACCGACAAAAAGCATGTTATTTTAAGGACAGAGGCGTAATACTGGTACACAGGTAAGAAGTATCAATAATGTCATATCCATAAAATACTGTGTAAGTGGAATGCGATCAAGAACTTGGCATCTCTCTCTCTCTCTCTCTCTCTCTCTCTCTCTCTCTCTCTCTCTCTCTCTCTCTCTCTCTCTCTCTCTCTCTCTTTTGCAGACGACATTGTTCTTTTGTCAGATACAATAGTTGGTTTGCAAAACCAGTCAGATGTTCTTGTTCAAAATTATGTCAGACTCGATCTCCATATTAACTTGGAAAAATCAAACACTGTCATTTTCAGAAATGGGGGGTACATTTCAAAGAAAGAAAAACGGTTCCATGATGGGCAAGACATTACAGTTGTTAACTCTTACAAATACGTGGGCTTTTTCCTTACGACTAGAATGACCTTCTCATATTCTCTGAACGAAATGGCCAGTAAAGCAAGGAAAGGGGTTATTGACATATTCAGAACGCCATGGAGGGTGCGCTTGAGGATTTATCGACAACAATATTTTTTAAGATGTTTAATGCTCTAATTAAGCAGATGTTCTGTACGGTTGGATGGTCACCTCGCTACTCGAGAAAAGTAATTGTATGGTAATGCAGTCATTAAAGTGACAAATGCATATAAGTATTTGGTTGTGATTATTATCACAAAACTGAGTGTGAGTGCTGCTTTGTCTGGTGTGCGTAGGAAAGGAAAGAAGGGTGTGATGGACAATCCGAAATCAATTAGAAGATTAAGTACAATAGATCCATGTTTGTTTTGGAAACTCTTTGACGCTCAAATCACTCCTATTTTCATATAAGCAGCAGACGTTTGGAGACTACATGATGCAAAGCAAATTAAAAACGTTCATATTTTTGCCGTCAAACGATTTCAGAATGTTCCACTACATTCGCACCCGCCATTTGTTTTTAATGCACATCAAATATTTTTCAGCTTCGAAAGAGCATTTAAATGAATAAACACCATCTGTATTTATCGTCACTTTCTATCTCCGAATGTCAGTTTTGCTTGTAGCAGCAAATAAGCATGTCTTTAAATTAGGCTATAAAATGTGTCTCACTTTGGCATAACCAAACAATGTTCAAACAAAATTATATACGTAGAAAGTGGCAGATATCCGATGTTTATCACAACATATGACAAATGTATTAAGACCAGTATTGCTGGAAATCGCACGTCGGAAATTGCTCACGCTGCCGAAGTAGATTGTCTTCTCCTTCAGCCTCGAAATTTCAACTTGTTTTTTCTTCCCTCTCTTCTTCTTCTTCTTCTTCTTCTTCTGCTTCCTGCTTTTTTTCTTCTTTGTGTGTGTGTGTGTGTGTGTGTGTGTGTGTGTGTGGTGTGTGTGTGTGTGTGTGTGTGTTTTGGCCACAGGCAACAACAAAAAAGTCACCAACGGTCTCTTCCATCATTTTCGTTATCTGATTCCCCAGGCCTACAAACGACGTACGGAAAGATACAAACGGTAGAACTAGTGGTCGTATTCATGGCTGCCGACCCTCTGTTTAATCAAGCGCGTCTTTCACGTTTTTCTTTGCTTTGCAGTTTGGCAGACAAACGCTCGATTGATCAGACGCATTTGCACACCGGGCTCCTTTACGGCGGAACCGAGGTGGGAATGGGGAGAAATTTAACCAATAGGTCGTCCAGGCTTTGTGTCGTTAGAGACACGAGAATCTGGACTCGCTGAGCCAAATGAGTTAATTCCTGTGACAAACGTTAACATAGCTAGGAGGAGGGATTTGCTTTGGGTGTCATCCTCGTGGTCGAACTGCTCCAAAGTGTCTGTCCTGTTTCATCCTCAATCGATAGTCCTCACGTTTTGAAAGAGCTACGTGGAGTTTCTGTGTGTGTGTGTGTGTGTGTGTGGTGTGTGTGTGTGTGTGTGTGTGTGTGTGTGTGTGTGTGTGTGTGTGTGTGTGTGTGTGTACGTGCGTGCGTGCGTGCGTGCGTGAGTGCGTGCGTGCGTGAGTGCGTGCGTGCGTGCGTGCGTGTCAGTGTGTATGTATGTGTGTGTATGTCTGTGTGCGTGCGTGCGTGCTTGCGTGAATGCGTCCGTGTAAGTGAGAGAGAGATAGAGAGAGAGAGAGAGAAGAGAGAGAGAGAGAGAGAGAGAGAGAGAGAGAGAAAGAAGAGAGAGAGAGATAGAGAGAGAGAGAGAGCGTGTGTGTGTGTGTGTGTGTGTGTGTGTGTGTGTGTGTTGTGTGTGTGTGTGTGTGTGTGTGTGTGTGTGTGTGTGTGTGTGAGTGAGAGAGAGAGAGAGAGATAGAGAAAGAGAGCGAGAGAGAGAGTGTGTGTGTGTGTGTGGTGTGTGTGTGTGTGTGTGTGTGTGTGTGTGTGTGTGTGTGTGTGTGTGTGTGTGTGCGTTTGTGTGTGTGCGTGTGTGTGTGAGAGAGAGGAGAGAGAGGGAGTGTGTGTGTGTGTGTGTGTGTGTGTGTGTGTGTGCTGTGTGTGCTGCGTGCGTGCTGCGTGCGTGCGTGTGTGTGTGTGTGTGTGTGTGTGGTGTGTGTGTGTGTGTGTGTGTGTGTGTGTGTGTGTGTGTGTGTGTGTGTGTGTGTGTGTGTGCTACATCAGCAAAGGTAAAAACTGACGGGTTTTCAAGACGATGGAGACCTCAAAGCCAAACACAACGGACTGTTGCTGACCTGCGACAGACGGTCCAGTTTGCAGTTTTTATCGAACCCAAATCGTCTTTCCTAAACAGTGATTGTCTGTGGGAAGCACTGGGGTAATAAGAGGTTCGCCGTGCTATTACCTGACAGCCCACACTGCTGCCCATCTGAATGTAGACTCATTCTGGTGGTGATTGTAGCCTTATATATACACTCCCTCTCTCCCACTTCCTCGATTTCGGTCTTTTCCAGCAAAGCGGCAATCTTGCACGCGAACCATTTTATTGATTGTAGAGGTCAATGTCTCTCTCTCTCCTCTCTCTCTCTCTCTCTCTCTGTCTCTCTTCTCTCTCTCTCTCTCTCTCTCTCTCTCTCTCTCTGGACTATCGTATTCAACAATAAAACATCAAAGTCTCTCTCTCTCTCTCTCTCTCTCTCTCCTCCCTCTCTCTCTCTCTCTCTCTCTCTCTCTCTCTCTCTCTCTCTCTCTCTCTCTCTCTCTCTCTCTGTGTGTGTGTGTGTGTGTGTGTGTGTGTGTGTGTACCTCTACCCGCATTTCCTGTAACTTCGGTCCCAGTACGTATAATGAGTGCACACGTGCTCATTAGATACCCTAGGAAAGAAGCCTAGGACGTTTGCTTGCAACTGAGTATCACGTAGCGTGCAGGAAAAGACAAAATCCACCGTAGTCATAACATATGCCCCTATTGGTTAGGCTTTTGCTTAATACGGAAACGAGGAAGCGACCTTGGTGGATTCTATCTACCTTGTAATTAGTTGCATGCCAGGTGGTAGTTGTATGTATATCGTGAGCGTTTCCGGTCTCTTGCTGTGTCCTTTGGTATAGTGTGACGCCAGACTGTTATCTCCCTTTTGACGCTTTCGCTGCGAAAGCGTTTCACTCTTTCGTTCTATGCCTCGGACAACTCTGAAATAATCATACCTCATACATCTGTTTATTGAAACCGCATGTCCTGAAAATATAATGGAGATAAGGGTCATCAACAAAAGAAGAAAAAAAGGAGAAGAAGAAGAAGAAGAAAAAGACAAAGAGCGCGCAAGTTCCAACAAACAAATAAACGCGGAAATAGCTTTTGCGTGTCAATGTTTCATTAGTTCGCTGTCACCTAGGCCTTGTCCAATCCGGGAGCGCGCGCAGCCATTGGAAAACAGTTATTGGTGGGCCTGTCGTCTGTCTGGCCGCAGTTTGCAAGGGGGGGAATAATTTGTTCATTACGCCACTCCGCCGCATGTGAAACTTGATATCAAGACGAGAAAGGAAATCAATAGAGGCGCTCCATTTTTTTGGTGTGATACGACCACTCTTCCCTTTCCGGATGTGCCTACTCTGCCTGCACGGTACCGCACGCCAATGTTATGGTGGTGAGCACAGACCTTGGAGAGGATGAGGGTATCTCACCAATGCATGGGGGAGAAGCATTTGCCGGTAGAGAGAAAGGGAGAGAGGAGTATGAAAGAGGACGAGTTGGAGAGAGAGGGAGAGAGAGGGGGAGAGAGAGAAGAGGAGAGAGTAAGAGAGGGGAGATAGGAGGGGAGAGGGAGAGAGGGGGGAAAGGGGGGGGGGAGAGGGCGGAGAGAAAGAGAGAGACAGAGGGCGGAGAGAAAGAGAGAGACAGAGAGATGGCCGAGAGAGGGAGAGAGAGATATGATTTGTTTTTAACGCCCAGTCAATCACAGAGAGAGAGGATTACCACGTGAAGATCGATTATCAAGAAACCTAACTGGTTCTGCAAGGACGCTTTATTTTGAATACAGAGCTGCCATTTTGATGACATCATTTCGCAGATTTTCTAAGCACATCCATTACATTGGAATTTTCGATTCGCAGAGTCTATACACACCTGATAATGAATACCTCTGTTTGCATATCTTCTATACACTATATAGCCACTGAAAACTTCTTTTCGCAGCCTACACACTCCTGACAGTGCAAACTTCATTTTGCAGAGCTTAGATACACTCTTCACGTTGAAAGCATCTTTTCGCAAATCTTCTCCACACAGCCCTAACACTGAAAACATCTTTTCACAGTCACGCTCGCTGGTTAAATAAAGGGACTGATTTAAACGGTTGTTTTCCGTCACTGACTGATTCTGCGTGGACATGGACAGTAACGCTCTCCACACAGATAGCCTACTGACCGGAAACACCGAAGATCTCCTGTTGCGTTGCGGAGGGGTGGGGCGTGGGGGTGGGGCGGGGGTGGGTGGGGGGTTAGGTTACCAATATCTAGCGCTGTGCTGTTGCCACGAAAATGATGGAAGGCATTGAGGGAGGCCATTTTGCGCTGTTTCAGTAATTGCGGAGGGCAAAGCAGGAGACAACGTCCATAAAACCACATGTTGCGTGGCTGTGAAAAGATAAAAACCACGTGTTACGTGGTGAAAGCTAGAAAGCTAAGTTCAAGCGGAATCGCAGTCCATTTCCATGTGGGCTTACTCTGTCGGTGAGTGTCGCGTGAGTTAAGGTTTAGGTCCCTAACTTCCCCCCCCCCCCCCCCCCCCCCGCCCACCCACCCCCTCCTTCCACCACCACCACTATCACCTCTCCACTGACTAGGTATTTGGAGTCCCGCTACTACCAGAAACAGTCTCTGCTATGAAGAAGAGAGAAAGAAAAAAAACTACGGAGAGGGTTGCTGTCCGTGACTTTGTTCCGTACAACAACCGAACGGTCTCCCTAGGCTTACGTCAGATAGCAACAAGTCACGTGACTTCGAGATTGTAGTCTCGGTTAGCGTACAGATAATAAAATCGGTAAAACCTTTTTATTTTTTCTTATTTTCTTCGGTAAATTTGAAGCTAGTGTTTAATTTGTCAGCCATAGCGATGGTCATTTTGCATATTTTAAAAACCTTGGACCAGTTTTCTCTTGAAAGAGCAAGTCGCGGAGTACACAAGTTGCTTCGCACTGGCGAGGTCCCCACCTCCTTGGCAGCTATTGTTCTGGCGGAGGCTGACGGGCTCCTCGGTCTTTGCGGGTCGGAGCGCTTGAGACGAACTATTTATAAGTACCTGATCCTGCCTCCCCCCCCCCCCCCCCTTTCCCGCCTTCCCCCCTTTCCCCCCTTCCCCCCGTCCCTAATAGACCGTAGGAGGTCTCTGTGGACGTTAAGCCCTACAACCACTACCTTGCTGTCCGTCTTCATCCAGAATCAGTAGGGTGGTCAAAATGCAGCGTTAGAAATGCCCCCTCCTTCCTCCTCAAGTGTCTCTATGAGATCAAATCACCTAGTGCTAAGTCCAACAGGACAAAAATAAGAATGATACAACCACAGTACCTTCCTTTACTTGGCCAGATCCGTGGTTACGGGAACCGCGGACGCACAAAGTAAAGTTCCATCTGCTGAGAGTTCCAGAGATAATTTACTCTCTTTCAGGCCTGCACTGCGACAGATTATAATGTCCTGCCAGTAATTCTGCACTTTTCCTGCTTCGTTCAGCTTCATCGGTTTCCCAATCCTCTTCCACTATCCAGTAACATGTGGTATGAACAATGAATCAGACTTTAGTCTGTGGCTTGGAAAATTGTTCCGCTCTCATATGATCTTCGCACCTGGCTGCCCGTTAGGTGGAATCAATACCTGAACGAGTCTTCTGGATTTCAATTAGGCACTGGAATGATACACGGAGACTGATTCGAACGTGGCTCTGTCTCCATTACCACTGGGCCAAGCTGGCTCTCTCCGTAATCCGAGCGAGAGGTAGCGATCGACTCTTGATATTTAATACCCAGTCAGCTGTAGGGGTCATATGAGGTCGAAACACAGTTTATCTTCCCAACTGTAAATATCTCCGGAACTGTTCACGTCACATGTCATTCTGCGTTGGAAGAGGACTGAGAGAAAATGAATCCAAGTGACCGGGAAGATGAAAATGAGAACGGTGCAATTTCTGACTGCACGCCAAGCGTGCGAAGCTATATTCCAAAACTACTTCAGGGTTCAGAGACAGAACAGTTGACAGCTGTGGGTTCCCTGCAGAGGGGACCTGCATGTCTGTGTCGGTAGTCGCCGGACCACTGCTGGAGTGTTAATTCAAACGAAACGGAAATGTGAACGGTACGACCACGCTACCCTAGATTATGCATTTAGATTTGTATTGTTTACCCAGTTGTCTTGCTTATTTTGACAGACAGTTGAATTTTGGACTTTATACCCAGTTTTCTTACTTATTTTGGCGACAGTTGAATTTTAGATTGTGTACCCGATTGTCATGCTTATTTTGGCAGACAGTTGAATTTTAGACTTTATACCCAACCGTCTTGCATATTTTGGCGGCCAGGTGAGTTTTAGATTGTGTACCTAGTTGTCCTGCTTATTTTGGCAGACACTTGAAATTTAGATTGTATACTCAGTAGTCCTGCATACTTTGGCAGCAGCTGAATTTTAGATTGTATACCCAATTGTCCTGCTTATTTTGGCAGCAGTTGAATTTTAGATTGTATACCCAATTGTCCTGCTTATTTTGGCAGACAGTTGAATTTTAGATTGTATACCCAATTGTCCTGCTTATTTTGGCAGACAGTTGAATTTTAGATTGTTTACCCAATTGTCCTGCTTATTTTAGCAGACAGTTGAATTTTAGATTGTATACCCAACTCTCCTGCTTAGATTAGCTGCACTGAGTGTGGTCGCCATCTGTGAAGTCGTTGCACCTGTGCCCTAGTGTGAGCGTTGTTGCATGCATACATAGAGCTTGTCCTTTTTATTGCATGTAATGATTTTGTTCTTGTTTTTGCTGAAAGTGCACAGCGCAGCGAGCTCGTAATTGTTCACACGTTATCTCGCTGTACAGTAATAATGGAAGACGCCTACCCTGCAGCTCAAAGCACTGAACAACACAAACTTAACAGAACACACATGATGCACATCGAGATGGGGACTGTTATTAATCTGACCAAAAATTAACATATAATGTACACATCAACCCTGGGTTCAAAAATAACTATATGTCTCCACACACACACACACACACACACACACACACACACACACACACACACACACACACACACACACACACACACACAACACAACACACAACATATATATATATATATATATATATACATTTTAAAAATAAATAAATTAAGAGTTGGTGATAGTACCAGTAATAACTGAGTGAGAGACTGTGCTATAGAAATCCACAGTAGCAGTAGTAGTAGCTGTTGCTGTAATCAAGTACTATGGATTTGAACAAACAACGGTGCACAGTGTCTGGTACGACCTCGGGTCCGTCTGCCCGCTGAGCTACAGTGGTTCTGTACGAGACACATATGCTAGAGAGGGAGTCTGGCCGTGAGAGCGGCCGGTACTCAGAGACAGCAGCAAAGACGGTGGACGTCGGTAAGACTTTTGCCGGAGTGGGGGGACGGTTCCAGACAGGGCTTGACAGTTACACGTCCCGCCACTCTATCTGCCACAACTCAGGCCGTGTCCGCCATTAATAACGCCTTCTGTCGGCATTCTGCTTGACACGTCTTGCGAGTGATTGCCCCTGCCGAGCTCTTCTGGGTCACCAGATCCGCAGCTACGACCAGACTGCGGTGAGTCGGGGAGGGCCCCACTGAGCTTTTAACACTTAGTGACTCTGTGAACACCGGGGCAGTCACTCGGCTTTTGGTGCGCCGTTGTCGCCAGTAGGCTACGTCATCATTTCAACGGAGCTTACAGTCAGTCGATGAAGAGTCAAAGAGCTTTTTTCACAGATTCGGTTTTTAATAAATTCAGTGAGCAGCCCATGGGCTTTTAATGATTCGACAGCCGTGACACAGCTTTCAAGGAGCAGATTAGTAGCAATTTGGTTCTAAGTGCAGTATTTAGTGAGGTTTTAGTGAAAGAGTGTTAATGGTTATATACTGAGCACTAAGTGATCTCGCCGTTTGGTTCGTCACAGTGGGCTTTGAACGAATCAATAATAGGCAGTTGGTGCGTTTTATCGCTAGACAGTCTTAATGGTTGGTGGAACTCTGTGTACTAGAGCGCTGTTCACTAGACGTTAGGTCTCTGCACTTCTCAAGAGAGAAGTAAAAACCGACAGAATGTTGGACATGTTTAGTGACCTTGTACACTTCTGCGTTTCTTCACACTTTCCATATAAACAGTAGCGCGCGCTCACACACACGCACACACACACACACGCATACACACACCCACACACACACACCCACACACACACACACCACACACACACACACACACACACACACACACAGTGTGTGTGTGTCTTCCGAGCTTTTACAGAGTTTCGATCAAAAACGAACTGTAACACAAAACTGGCAATTAAGGCGCGACGAAGCCATCTGCGGTGTCTAATAGCCACATATAGCAGAACCAAAATAAGATTGGCAATGGAGAGAGAGGTGGGCGTGTGAAGGTCCCCATTGAGCACCTCGCCTGGAGTAGAACGAGGGAAGCGAAAAAAAAATTTTTTAAACAACTGCTCAGCATCATGGGCTGAAGGGAACGTCAACAGCACTGAGGTCAACTGCGCGATTGGAGCTGGCCAAATTCCTGATGTTGGGGCAGTGAAGAAGAAGCGAGGGGAATTTAATGGCAGAAGTTTCAAACTCGGGATCTCCTAAATCCTTCACGAGAGTCACCCATGCAGGAGGACAGAGTAGCTTCCCTTCGACGGTGCTCTTTTAATGGCGGAGGACAGACTAATTCGTCACGACGATAAATCGTGCGCAGAATCACGTCCTGCAGAGGCGCGTGCGACCAAGCGTCACGTGCCATTGGGCAACTGATGGATGGACCACCTGCGTGACTCTACAAGCTACAGTCTGCCTCACAATTCGTTCCGTCTTTCCCCAAAAAATATTCTCCTCTTATCTCTCTCACATTCGGCAACTTGCTGCTAGTGCCCGGCCGTGCCTTGATCAGATCACGCACATTTCCAGTTTTGATCGGATGGACCGACTAATCTTCACAAATTGAGTCTCAAACTGGCGATGAAATGTGAATGGATTTGCGTGGTAGGCACTGTAGCGTTTGATCCTTCAGCGCTGATCTGATGCTGCAGTGTTGTCCTATGCTAATGCTTGTCTGGCCTGTGTTAATGTCGAGTCTGCGAGATACCAAACGACACCCCTGATACCGGTTTGTATTCCAAAGGCAAACAGCTCCGCCGTCATACACTGCCTGTATAAGCTGTATGCGGCAAGGCAGTATCATCTTCGGCGCTTTCTTGGCTGTGTGTCAATACGTTTACATTTTGGTTTTGAGTTTTCTTTGCCTGCGTCCTCCTCGGGTCAAAGGTTGTGGTTCATCCAGATGAGCAGCCTGCTTTTTTTTGTTGTTACTGTTGCCATTGTTGTTTTTGTTTTTGTTGTTGTTGTTGATGATGATGATGATGATGATGATGATGATGATGATGCCAGGCTGATGACGGCGGACTGACGCAGTCATGACGCATTGTTCAACTGAAACTCGGAGTTCACCTTGGATCAAATGAAAGTTTGCGCGTGTAATTGTTTTTGAGAATATATGTTAATATCTGTATGTATGCCCAGACTACATAGGTGTAAATTATGATGCTCAGAGTAGAGGTTGGTGTCATCTGTATTAAACTCTCCGTTCCCGTCCGTCCGTCTGTCTGTCTGTCTGTCCATCTATCTGTCTGTCTGTCTGTCTGTCTGTTAATATGTGTGTATCTATGTATGTGTGCGTGCGTGCGTGTGTCTGTGTGTGTGGCACAGCTCCCTCCATT
>JABMCL010000958.1:910000-937500 GCA_018857735.1 Alviniconcha marisindica | reverse complement strand
CCTCGACTTTCACACAGCTCCTGGGCTCTGAGATAGTTCACTGTTGATTTACGTCCACAGAGACCATAACGGACTATTAGGGAGGGGAACCCAGGACGGCCACCTCGACATTCCTGAGCTCTGACCGGAGTTCCTGTCTGAGCGAACGTTTATGAAGGAGATGGATGGACCACAGCAAGGAAGGGAAAAGAAATCAAAAATTAACGGACTTGAAGAGATGCTGTTTTGTTGTTGTTTGTTCGTTTGTGGTTTTTGGCAGGTGCGGTGTGGGGCAGGGGAGGTGGGGGGGGTTCGGGGGGGGGGGTAGTAGAAAGCAGGAGCAGACCAAGGGTAACGAATCCCATTGGGCTGGATCACATTACTGGCGCCACTGTTCATACTACTGCCTGAGGCCGTTTTAAGCACAAGCTAACACGACAGACACAAGACGTGGCTCCAGCACTTTCTCTCTGTTTTGCCCCCAAAGGATAACAATGTGATCCTGTTTTCCAGGCTTTTTATGTCTTTTGTGAGGACACCTGTCATTTTTACAGCCGCAGCAAGTCAGAGTTTTTAAGTTGGACACTGATCACAAAAGTTAACTCCTTTTGCTTTTCCAGGCGGAGACACTAACGCAGGTCAGTGACACAAGAAGCTAAAGCATTTATATTTTCGACAACAAAAAATGATGTCCAAACAACTCAAACCGACAAAACGAAAAACTTATCTACACACCAAAAACAAGTCTGTGGTGAAGAGTGGGAATGTTCATTCTTTTGGCTTTGAAATCTTGTCTGTTGGAAATGTTGACTGCGCGGCGCTCTCTCTCTCTCTCTCTCTCTCTCTCCTCTCTCTCTCTCTCTCTCTCTCTCTCTCTCTCTCTCTCTCTCTCTCTGTACACAGATGGCAAGCCAGACCAACAAAAGGCAAATATTGCTTTTATATACAATGAGCTTTTGCCGACGTAGTAGTTTTCTTTTCTTGCCGTATGTGTGTGATGTTTTGTTTTGTTTCTGTGTTGTTTTTTGTGGATGTTGTCTGCTGCAGGGTGAATGATTACCAACACAGTCTGGTACTCATTGTCAACTGCAGCTGTGTAAAACTGCATCAACAATCCCTCTCTCTATCCTCTACACTTGCCTCGAAGGGAACAAAACTGGGGGGTGGGAGAGAACTCGGACTCGAACTTGAACTCGAATACTTTAATACTCAAGGATAGTAGCGTTAGGTCCATTTGGACCTATCTAACAGCCAGTCCTTGCTATACTACAAACACAAAGAGAGAGACAGACAGACAGGCAGACAGACAGACACAGAGACACAGAGACAGAGACAGACAAACAGACAGACAGACAGAGACAGACAGAGCGAGAGAGAGCCTGGGGAGAGACAGACAGACAGACAGACAGACAGACAGTCAGACAGAGACAGAGAGAGACAGAGAGACAGAGACAGAGAGACACACACAGAGAAAAACATTACAAGCGACTGCATCGCAGAAAAAAACACCGACGACTTCCTGAGAGTACTTCGGGTTCTACCATGATGCAGCTTGGAGTGTCTCCTGCCTGCCTTGTCTTCTAGGCTGTCGGCACATCACTCGGACACATAACAGAAGCGACAGGGTTTCTACTCACTTTCCTTCCATTTCTCTTCAAATGGGAGCTAGCCGCTCTCGTAAAGTCTGGCCCCTTCATCAAGGAGCGGAAGGCTCGTTACATTAAAGCAGAATACACACCTCTCCACGTCCGCCGAAGAGGTGGTGGCCGTCAGAGGCAGGGTGACGCAGTGAGACGGCGGGCAGACACTAGCCTAGGAGAGTGCGAGGCAGACGTTGAGGATACAATGAAGCTTAGCCTAGGTGCTGAGGCTGGCCAGAGAATGGGGTATTAATGAAGCCTAGCCTAGGTGCTGAGGCTGGCCAGAGAATGGGGTATTAATGAAGCCTAGCCTAGGTGCTGGGGCTGGCCAGAGAATCGGGTATTAATGAAGCCTAGCCTAGGTGCTGGGGCTGGCCAGAGAATCGGGTATTAATGAAGCCTAGCCTAGGTGCTGAGGCTGGCCAGAGAATCGGGTATTAATGAAGCCTAGCCTAGGTGCTGGGGCTGGCCAGAGAATCGGGTATTAATGAAGCCTAGCCTAGGTGCTGGGGCTGGCCAGAGAATCGGGTATTAATGAAGCCTAGCCTAGGTGCTGAGGCTGGCCAGAGAATCGGGGGATTAATGAAGCCTAGCCTAGGTGCTGGGGCTGGCCAGAGAATGGGGTATTAATGAAGCCTAGCCTAGGTGCTGAGGCTGGCCAGAGAATGGGGTATTAATGAAGCCTAGCCTAGGTGCTGGGGCTGGCCAGAGAATCGGGTATTAATGAAGCCTAGCCTAGGTGCTGGGGCTGGCCAGAGAATGGGGTATTAATGAAGCCTAGCCTAGGTGCTGAGGCTGGCCAGAGAATCGGGGGATTAATGAAGCCTAGCCTAGGTGCTGGGGCTGGCCAGAGAATCGGGTATTAATGAAGCCTAGCCTAGGTGCTGAGGGGTGGCCAGAGAATCGGGGGATTAATGAAGCCTAGCCTAGGTGCTGGGGCTGGCCAGAGAATGGGGTATTAATGAAGCCTAGCCTAGGTGCTGGGGCTGGCCAGAGAATGGGGTATTAATGAAGCCTAGCCTAGGTGCTGGGGCTGGCCAGAGAATGGGGTATTAATGAAGCCTAGCCTAGGTGCTGGGGCTGGCCAGAGAATGGGGTATTAATGAAGCCTAGCCTAGGTGCTGAGGCTGGCCAGAGAATGGGGTATTAATGAAGCCTAGCCTAGGTGCTGGGGCTGGCCAGAGAATGGGGTATTAATGAAGCCTAGCCTAGGTGCTGAGGGGTGGCCAGAGAATGGGGTATTAATGAAGCCTAGCCTAGGTGCTGAGGCTGGCCAGAGAATGGGGTATTAATGAAGCCTAGCCTAGGTGCTGGGGCTGGCCAGAGAATGGGGTATTAATGAAGCCTAGCCTAGGTGCTGGGGCTGGCCAGAGAATGGGGTATTAATGAAGCCTAGCCTAGGTGCTGGGGCTGGCCAGAGAATCGGGTATTAATGAAGCCTAGCCTAGGTGCTGAGGGGTGGCCAGAGAATGGGGTATTAATGAAGCCTAGCCTAGGTGCTGGGGCTGGCCAGAGAATGGGGTATTAATGAAGCCTAGCCTAGGTGCTGGGGCTGGCCAGAGAATGGGGTATTAATGAAGCCTAGCCTAGGTGCTGGGGCTGGCCAGAGAATGGGGTATTAATGAAGCCTAGCCTAGGTGCTGGGGCTGGCCAGAGAATGGGGTATTAATGAAGCCTAGCCTAGGTGCTGAGGCTGGCCAGAGAATCGGGTATTAATGAAGCCTAGCCTAGGTGCTGAGGCTGGCCAGAGAATCGAATATTAATGAAGCCTAGCCTAGGTGCTGGGGCTGGCCAGAGAATCGGGTATTAATGAAGCCTAGCCTAGGTGCTGGGGCTGGCCAGAGAATCGGGTATTAATGAAGCCTAGCCTAGGTGCCGAGGCTGGCCAGAGAATCCGGTATTCTGACTTTGGATTAATTCTCTTCCAACCTACACTCAGCTACTACTAGGTTATGGAAGGCTGCTGAGGTGGTGTGTGCGTGTGTGTGTGTGTGTGTGTGTGTGTGTGTGTGTGTGTGTGTGTGTGTGTGTGCGTGCGTGTGTCTGTGTGTGCGTGTGTGTGTGCGTGTGTGTGTGTGTGTGTGTGCGTGTGTGTGTGTGGTGTGTGTGTGTGTGTGTGGTCTGTAAACATGACTCCTAAATCTGCAAAAGCTTACACGTCTGTTGTTCTTGATAGGGGGCAGGGGACGGGGGGGGGGGGCGATCAGTTTCCCAAGTACCTGCTGGTAAAACCGAGCACACTGAATAGTTCAGTTCAAGATGGCATCTATGCCCTCGGAGAACCCATATGCGCTCGACCCCGTCACTCAGACGTTTCTCCAAGTGAAACAGCAGCCATCGACTCAAAAACTTGCCCGTGGGAAGAGGAGTAAGGCTACATGCACTGGAAGAAGAGCGAGACTATACATACGGCGCCCAAGTCAACGAGACTATGACTTGCCTGGCTTTGATTATTCTGTTTCCCGTGTAGAGCGTCGAACTCGTGATCGGAAGGTAGCAGGTTCGATTCCCGGTAGGAGGGGCGGGAGAATTTTCTTCTGCATTGTCAACTTTCCGTGCTGACTCTTATTTTGGCATCCGTTTCACCCCCCGTGGAACCGCAGTAAGACGCAGAAGACCCCGACCATTGTGCCAAAAGTGCATGTGGCAGGTTACAGCTGAACACGCAGACACCTTCTCAGTATGACCTTATACTTCTGTCTAAAGAAGCTGATCTCCTACACAGAACAAGAACAAGACGAATACCTTTTCTGCGTCCACACCACTGATCTAAACAATACAGGTTTACAGAGTTGCGTACGGATGGTGAGGTAACTGTGATTACAGATCTCTGTAAGGACAAACCTTTTGTGTTTGGGATGGCGACGCCAAAGAAGAAACGCCCAAAACAGTGGAGGTAGCTCGGAGGCGATGGGGCGGGGGGGGGGGGGGGGGGGCAGGAATTGGGGGGGGGGGAGGGTGTTACCGAGGGACGGACGAAAAAAAGTATCAAGAGCGGACATCAGAATTCTCTGACAGTAATCGAATGAAGCTCATATCGATCTGCCAACCCCCTCCCCCTCTCCCTCACCTCCCCCCCCTCTCCCACCCCATCCCCATCCTTCCCCTACTACAGCCACCACCACCCTTCCCCATCAAACCCCCACCAGCACACCCAACCCCCAGTTCCACACCAAGACCTACTTCAACAGCGGCGGTGGCGGTGGCGGGCAGGAAGGCCAAGCCTCTCACAGAGGCTCGTTGCGTTCGCTGCAAAGCGAGACCGAGGGAGCAACGGCAATTGCACGATGTTATCGACAGCGACGTGGTCTCTCTTTCTCTGCCCCTTGCTTCCAGCTGCAGATACATACAGGAGACGGGTCGGAGGAGACTGGGTCTGCAGCCGGAGTCTTCCTTCCCAGCACACCGCAAAGAATGGAGAAGGAAGGAGGGAATGGCACGGGATGGGGGACGGGGCAGTGTTTGATCAAATTGGGAGTAAATAACGGATGACACTAACTGATACGGAGTCGCCCGTAAGGCTCCCCGGATGCCGCGTTCCATTAGGCTATTGAGAGGTTGGCTTGAAAACTTTCCTGACTTGGCTTCAACCGTTCCCCCCACCACCACCACCACCACCACCAACACCTCACCACCCTACCTCTTTGTTTTTTCTTTCTTTCCTTCCTTTTTTTTTTTTTTTTTTTTGACAGCTTGACGTGGACTCAAAACGAGAGTCAACTACCAAATGAGTTTTGTGTCAGTATCATATGTTGACTTCACGAGCTGGTGTGGCGTGGCGGTGTCCTTCTTCTGTTTCTTTTTCTTCGTCTTCTTTCTCCTCCCCCTCCTCTTCCTCCTCCTCCTCCTCCTCTTTCCCCTCTGCTGCTTCTTCGTCTTCTTCGCCCCCAGGGTACAAATGACGCACATATTACCGCTCCCTCTTCTGAAAATTCAGAGCTATTGAAGGCTCCTTCTTTTATGCATGGAGTAAGTCAGAATGTAGCTTTGCATGCTTCGCTTGCTGTCTGGAATTGTGCTGTTTTGTCTTTCGGGTTCATTAAACTTCGGTTTTGTGTTTGTTGGTTGTTGTTGGGTTTTTTAGGTCCTCTCTTCGGGCACACTGACATAGCAAAAACAGTGAGTCTTCTGCTTCCTTCTGCTCGTTGGCCGGGGGCTGTGCTTTGTCAGCAGCTCTTGTGATGAACTCGTCTGTCTTCTCAGAGCGTCCACAGGCCCATACAGCATTTTAAAGAACTGTGAGCGAGGCTCGATCCTTATCTAATAAATGTTTCGTTCCTTCTGATATAGTAATATTAATAATGATACAGACATACATTTTTTCTATAATGCTATTCTCTGCTGTGTGAGCTCAACGCACATATTTACATACCTGTGCAAATATCAATTAATTCAAATTTACAAGCATATTTTTCACACACAATCACATAACAATACATATCATACATATTGCATACTTACTACACAATGATTTTTTTTTAAACAGGTACATTCAAAACAGCAAACTCTCTCTCTCTCTCTCTCTCTCTCTCTCTCTCTCTCTCTCTCCTCTCTCTCTCTCTCTCTCTCTCTCTCTCTCTCTCTCTCTCTGACAATCGCTACCAGACAGAAACACCGGTCATCACCCTTACCGCTCGATCTCATTCTAAACGGGGCGAAAATTGATCAAGTGTCAGAACACCGTCTTTTAGGTATAACCATAGACAATAAACTTCGCTGGGACACACATACTAATAATGTTTGTATAACAGTTTCAAGACGAGTCTTCCTTCTTTCGAAATTAAGGTACATCGTAGACATCGACACCAGGAAACTGTTCCTCAATGCTCACATTAAATCTCACATTGATTATGCGTCAGTCGTGTGGGACGGATGTAGTGATGTCCTCAAAAAGAGATTAAATTCTCTGCACAGAAGATCTGTCAAGTTAATCTTTCCAGATACAACTCTAACTACTGACCAGAAATAAAAACGAGATGAGAATAATGAGCCTACAAAAACAACTTGAATATAACAAGGGTTTGTTCATGTACAGAGTTCTTAGCAATGGGGCCCCAGAGTATATATCTAACCTGTACACACACACTTCCTCACGCTATTCCAACTCTAGGAACTATCAGCTTAGTTTGCCTAGGCCAAGGATAGACATATTCAAAACAAGTATATCCTTCACTGGTGCTTATCTATGGAACAATCTACCTCTGACAGTCAGATCTTGTCAGTCACTCATCTCCTTCAAGCGTAAACTTCGTGCACACCTTGAAGTAGTTACGTAGGATGGATTGTGACATAATACTGCTAGGGAGAGAGAGAGAGAGGTTTTCAAGTGACTGCCATTACAATGACTGGTCATTTGAGACCTATTGTATCCACCCACATAACTCCGCCCAGTCCTTCCGACTGCTTGTGAGAGCCCCCCCCCCGTCTCTGTCTCTGTCTCTCTGTCTCTCTCTGTCTCTCGTCTCTCTCTCTCTCTCTCTCTCTCTCCCCCCCTTACTGTTCTTTAATTGAAAAACATTGCTTTTGTTTTGTTTTTTTGCTTTTTCCGCAGTACTGGTGTTGAATTGATCAAATGTTCTACTGCCCTATTTACTGGTTGTATGCTCATAATGTATAACTGAGTGATGTGTGCATGTGTACATCTGGCACTGTCAACACGCTATGCTTTGTGTCGAAATTCTCATGTATCAAATTTCACTCACACATTCATGCCAATATGTATATAAATGATGCCTGTAATTTTATATTTATTCATCAGTAGCTTTGCAAGGACTAGTTGCTAGACGGGTTTTTGATTGAACCTAAACTACAACCCTTATAAAATAAAGTTTTAGAGCTTGGGTTCGAGTTTTCTGTCTCCCTCAGACACACAGAGAGACTGAGGTTTTCGATTGATTGCCATTGCAGTGACTGGTCATTTGAGACCTATTTTATACACCCATAAAACTCCGCCCAGTCCTTCCGACTGCTTGTGAGAGTGCCCTCCCCCTCCCCCCCTCCCCCCCCCCTTTTTCCCCCCATCCCTCTCCCTTACTGTTCTTTATAAGATAAGCATTGACTGCTTCTGTTTTCTTTTCCGATACTAGTCATATGAACTGATCAGATGTTCTGCTGCTTTATTTGCTGGTTGTATGCTCATAATATGTAACTGAATGATGTATGGCATGTGTTCATCTGGCGCTGTGAACACGCTATGCTTTGTGTCGAAATTCTCATGTGTAACGTTTCACTCACACACTCATGCCTATATGTATATAAATGATGCCTGTAATTTTATATTTGCTCATCAGCAGCTTCGCAAGGACTAGTTGTTAGACGGGTTTTTGACTGAACCTAAACTACAATCCTTGTAAAATAAAGTTTTAGAGCTTGAGTTCGAGTTCTCTGTCTCTCTCAGACAGAGAGAGAGACTGAGGTTTTCGAATGATTGCCATTGCAATGACTGGTCATTTGAGACCTATTTTATACACCCATAAAACTCCGCCCAGTCCTTCCGACTGCTTGTGAGAGTGGCGCTGTGAACACGCTATGTTTGTGTGTAAATTCTCATGTATAACGTTTCACTCATTCATTCATGCTTATATGTATATAAATAATGCCTGTAATTTGATATCTACTTATCAGTAGCTTGGCAAGGACTAGTTGTTAGATAGGTTTTTGACTGAACTTAAACTACAATCCTTGTAAAATAAAGTTTTCGAATTCGAGTTTCTCTCTCTCCCCTCTCTCTCTCTCTCTCTCTCTCTCTCTCTCTCTCTCTCTCTCTCTCTCTCTCTTCTCTCTCTCTCTCTCTCTCTCTCTCTCTCTCTCTCGCTCTCACACACAACACACACACACACACACACACCACACACACACACACACACACACACACACACACACACACACACACACACACACACACACACACACACACACACACACACACACACACACACACACACACACACACACACAATACAACACACACACAACACACACACACGCCGCACACACAACACACCACACACACACACACACACACACACACACACACACACACACACACACACACACACACACACACACACACACACACACACACACACACACACACACACACACACACACACACACACCACACACACACACACACACACACACACACACACACACACACACACACACACACACAACACACACAACACACACACACACACACACACACACACACACACAACTCACAACACACAAACACACACACACACACACACACAAACACACACAAAACTACACACACACACACACACACACACACACACACACACACACACACACACACACACACACACACACACACACGCACGCACGCACGCACGCACGCACGCACGCACGCACGCACGCACACGCACGCACACACAACACGCACAACACACACACGTACACGCATGGACACATCGATTCACAGGCAGACAGAGAAAGAGATACTCTCTAGTGGCCAAGGTTCGACCTCTGTACGCTTCAGGGTGGACGGCGGTGGTTTTTCAGTTCACTGTGGAGACTCGTCACCGTCTGTCGCCTTTGCGTGCACAACACACACTAACGTCGATCTTTGCGCACGTTAACGATCCTACACCTTCCGAAAAGAGAAGACCTAACGGCAGGTCGAAAGAAACAAAACACTCAGAGAACGCACACCGATAGCAAAATAAAAAACCAGCATTTCGATTGTGACCGCTTCTAATGTAAGAACGGGTGGCGGGTGGTGGGTGGGGTGCTTACGGCTAAACCACACCTTGGCAACACCGAGGTGAAGCATGACCCTGCCGAACAGCGATTGTACGTTATGGAAGATTTGGGCAGTAATGGTAGCAATAAGTGTCAAGCCGGGAAGTGACAGGCAAAAAGCCATTTTCATGTCTAAGAATTGTCTCCTTCGTTCCCCGCCAAGCTCAATTAGCCTAGAGAGTGGAAACAGAACAAGGAAAGTGGAGTAGGGTGAAAAAGAACTTTGGGAGTCGTCGTTGCCGTTGTCGTTGTCCCGCACGCACGTGGGGGTTCCTTGTGTCTCACCGCCGAAGGCTCAGAACAAATGGAGGTGTTGGTCGCCATGACGTCTCTACTGCCCCTTCTGTCGAGAAATGCAGCGCCCCCACCACCACCACCACCACTACCACCACCCTACTCTACCCCTCCTCCCGTTCTTCTGTCGTGGTCAGACCGCAGATCCGAGTCCGCTGTCCCAGGCAGACTTCTGACACACGGCCGGCAGCCATCGGGACAAATTTGTCGATGGGCAATCATATCTGAAAACGTATTTCTGCGGCACGCCTGGCCCTGGCCCCGAGGGACGGGACGGCGAGAGAAGAGTGGATTAGAAACCGTGTGTTGATGTCCGACTACTGTGACACTGGGGGGGGTAGGGGTGGAGGGAGAGTCTTTGGGGGGTAGGGCTAGGCCGCAGAAACAGAAGGAAAAGATGTGATATTTGACACCGGGAGAGACGATGTGTTGATTAAAAAAAGAAGAAGAAAAAAGGGGGCCGTGTCATTAGGGTTAAGAGCAGAGCGTGACACAGAAGAAGAGGTCCGCTGATACGTGTTTGAGAGGAGAGACGGTTAGAAACCTTGTACTAGGGTCTGGCTGCTAGCTGAGGGAAAACAGAAAGGTGGGCGGAGGTGGATAGATGCTACAGGACAGTACGGGGGAGGGGAAGGGGAAGGGGTTGTTGGAGGTAGTGGGCGGGGGGGGGGGGGTCGTAACAACGAAAGAGTAGGTTGTGACGTGTTTTCTGCTAAAACTCTCGCCGTCATCAAGACCAGAAAGTGGAGGTGGACAGAAGAAAAAAAATGTAGCACGATATTCTGTGCCGTGAGAGGGGAGAGAGGCGATTAAAAACCTTGTGTTGAAGCCCGGCCTCTGTGACACGGAAGGGGGTTGGGACAGTCCTTGGGGGACGGGTCAGGACGTAAAAACAGAAGGAAAAGATGTAATGTTTGACTCCCACAGAGACAGTACGTTGATTAAAAAATAAAAGGTCGCTGTCATCCAAGTTATAAGCAGATGGGGTGCAGGGAGGCTCTGGCAAGTGCTGGAGAGGAGAGGTGATTAAAAACTTCGTGTTGGGTCTGGCAGCTGTGACGTTGTATTTTGGTTTTGCTTCGGTTTATTTTGCCGTTTTTTTTCTTTCCGTGTGTATGTGTGTGTGTGTGTGTGTGTGTTTGTGTGTGTGTGTGTTGTGTCGTGGTGTGTTGTTGTGTGTGTTGTGTGTGTGTGTTGTGTGTGTTGTGTGTGTTGTGTTGTGTGTGTGTTGTGTGGTTTGTGTGTGTGTGTGTGTTGTGTGTTGTGTGTGGTGTGTGGTGTTGTGTGTGTGTTGTGTTTGTGTGATGTGTGTTGTGTGTGTGTGTGTGTGTGTGTGTTGTTGTGTGTGTGTGTTGTGTGTGGTGTGGTGTGTGTGTTGTGTGTGTGTGTGTGTGTGTGTGTGTGTTGTGTGTGTGTGTGTGTTGTGTGTGTGTGTGTGTGTGTGTGTGTTGTGTGTGTGTGTTGTGTGTCTGTTGTGTTGTCTGTTGTCTGTGGATGCTGTCTGTCGTCGTCTGCTGTGCTGTCTCTGTTGCGTGCTGTGCTGTCCTGTGTGTGTGTGGTGTGTGTGTCTGTGTGCGTGAAGTCGTGCGTGCGTGTGCGGTGCGTGATGCGTGCGTGCGCGCGTGCATGCGTACGTCGTGTGTGTGTGTGTGTGTGTGTGTGGTGTGCGTGCGTGCGTGCGTGCGTGCGTGCGTGCGTGCGTGCGTGTGCGTGCGTGCGTGCGTGCGTGTGTGTGTGTGTGTGTGTGTGTGTTGTGTGTGTGTATTTGTGTGTGTGTGTGTGTGTGTGTGTGTGTGTGTGTGTGTGTGTGTGTGTGTGTGTGTGTGTGTCTGTGTCTGTGTCTGTGTCTGTGTCTGTGTCTGTGTCTGTGTGTGTTTTAATAAAGGGCTTGGGGAACGGGGGATCCTGGAGTTTGGTCGTGAAAACAAAAGAGTGAGTTGTGATATATTTAGCGGTTAACTCTCGATCGCCGTAATCAAAACCACGAAGGCAGATAGGAGACAGAAAATGTTCAATACATGTGCGGTGAGAGGACTGAATGTGGACTGGAAACTGTGTGTTGACTAGTGGGATATTCCATGAGGTCGATTCGCCCTGATATAACCGCTGCACGTGTGGATGGAGGGGGAGGGGGGGGCAAGGAAAGTAAACCTGGATCGTGGAAACATAAGGTGTGGGATTTGACATTGAGGAGGAGGATACTTCATTCTGATTAAAAGCCCTGCAGATACCAAGATCGTCAATAACCATGGACGCCCACAGACAATGCAACGTCCTTGTGTCAAGCACACCGCAAAGAGCGTCGAGGGGCGACAGACATCAGTGAAGTGGGTCAAATCCTGAGCGTTGTCCAAGGTCACGCAAAACGAATCGGACAGAAGACGAGGACCACGTGCTCCGCGGCTTCAGACTGATGAATCAGCCGTAAAGGTTCTACACCGTCGCCCTGGAGGTCGGGAGACAAGGAGGGAGGCGGTGGAGGTTGGGGGGGACGGGGTTGGGGGGTGGGGAGAGACACACACATAGAAGAATGGATTAGCAACCGTGTGCCGATGCCTAGGTGCTGGAAGAAGAAGCAGACGCAAGTGGTGATGGAGATACGGAGCTGGAGGCTGGTAGTCAGACCGAGGACGAGCGAGTTAGGTGAGCTTTAGCTGGGATTAATTATTCAAACGAAGGGAGATTGGGTTATGGCGGGATTCACCGCCCGTGGCGCACAATGCTCCACAGCCTTCTTTCAATGGGAAACAATGCTTCAGCCCACGTGAGACGATGCACAAACTGTTTTTGATAAAAACTATATTCAAAGAAGAAGAAGAAAAAAACCGCTTTTCAACCGCGATGAACAGTATTGGTTCAGCGTGTGAAACTCATATTTTCAATTGTCTATTTTCTTCTCTCTTTTTTCTTTTTTTCTCTTTTTTTTTCCGGCTGGCTGTTCATTGCAATCCTGGCACTTGTTTGCTTGATATTTAACAGCCATGAAGGCAATATGAGAGCGAAACGTAATTCATCAAATAATAATGATAATGGACATTTCTATGGCGCATGATCCCTAATCAAATCTAAGGCACAATGCGCCGTACAAAAAGATGCCGAAAATGTATAAACACATAGTTACAATGGACAAATCACAACTAATACGTCTGACGCGCTGTTCGGGACGCATTTCGCGTTGTTTGACGAGGACTGGGAATACTGAGTTTGACTGAAGGCAGGAATCAGAACGAAAACAGTTCTGGGGGTTATGTGTGCCACCCACATTTTCCTTTGAAGAAAATAACGATTTTTTTTTTACTTGACTTCACCTGATTTGACTTGACTTGAAGGATGCAGAGTTCTACTCTGACCTTTACAAGCTTAACAGGAGGGACCTTCCATAGCTCTTTATTCTCGACAAAGGGTCGTTCATTTCTGCGTCCTTCGTAACCCCACCGCGAGACAATTCTGTCGTCGTTTGGTGGTGGTGGTGGCGGCGGTGGTGGTGGTCGTCGTCGTCATCGTCGTCATCATCGTCGTGCCTTAAATCAACGCCACCAACAATCATTGACATCTTCCCTGGACTGCTTGCGAATCCGGAAGTCTGACTGAATCTCAGATAGATCGGCATCCATCTCAGATCCCTCACTAAGTAGCTTAGTTACTTGGTTCACGCACACACACACACACACACACACACACACACACACACACACACACACACACACACACACACACACACACACACCACACACACACACACACACACACACACACACACACACACACACACACACACAACACACACACACACACACACACACACACACACACACACACACACACACACACCACACACACACACACACACACACACACACACACCACACACACACACACACACACACTACACACACACGCACGCACGCACGCACGCACACGTACATATATACACACGGGCCCGCGCCCGCACGCACACATTACACACACGTACGCACACACGCACGCACACGCACGCACACACGCGCGCGCACGCACGCACACACTCGCACGCACGCGCGCGCGCACGCACGCACGCACGCACGCACACACACACACACACACACACACACACACACACACACACACACACACACACACACACACGCGGCAGCAAGGATGACAAATGACAAAATGGCTACTGACACCTTTCATCATTGTACCTCCTCCGCCAAATAAAAAATCAAATGACTGATACCAACACATCCTGTCACTGCCAGTTTTGCATGCAAATGACATTGCTTCATATATTTGGCTTCGTAGCAACCCTGCAAAGGTTCAATCAATGCTGACGTGGAAACCAGAAAAAAACGAAGAGACCGACAGACAGTGAGAGACACAGAGAGACAGAGACGGGTAGAGAGACAGACAGACAGAGACAAAGAGAGACACAGAGAGACAGAGACGGACAGACAGAGAGACAGAGGCAAGCAGACGGAAACAGAGACAAAGTGAGACACAGAGAGACAGAGACAGACAGACAGACATACACACAGAGAGACACACACACACACAGACAGAGACAGATAGACGGAGACAGAGAGAGACAAAGCGAGACACAGAGAGACAGAGAGGCAGAAACAAACAGACGGAGACAGAGACACAGAGAGAGACTGAGACAGAGAGACCCAGAGGACAGAGACAGACAGAGACAAGAAGAGACAAAGAGAGACAGACAGAGACAAAGAGAAATGCAGAGAGACAGAGACAGACAGAGACAGAGAGATACAAAGAGAGAGAGAGAATAAAGCACTGCAAATGGGATATTCCACATGTTCTCTTCCGACCTCATCATACACGGTAAATAATAACTTCCATAATGCACGATGCGCTACATCACGGAGGCAATGTATCGGCAGTGACACATACATATATACGCTATAAAAATTACTCAAAGGAATTGATAGATTTTTAATGGGATTCCTGAAACTTCGCTGTTTCCATGCATGTGGCTGGCAGATCCTTGGAACTACAGCTACATGCATAATAGAGTACAAGGGATGTATAGACGACTCTCCTGTGGTTTGATGCCGCGGTGTGGTGAAGCTACAGAAGCGGCGAGAATCTAGTCAATAATTCAGCATCGCGCATCAAGACTAGTTGTGACCAGTTGTTTATCTTGGGACTGGGCCTACTAAATTTGCGGCGTTCATCCCGCTCCAAATTGCGCCCTCTGGGTATTGTCTGTTCTATAACCCCCTTCCCCCTCATCAACCCCCCCCCCCCCTCCACCCCACCCCTCATTTCCCTCAACCCCCTCAACCTTCATCCCCAAGTAATTGAGGCGTTGACGAGGCAGCACGACCACGTGCATGCCGTTGAGTGCTGGGTTTTCCTAGGTAAAAACAACAACAACAAAAACACGACCCAACTGAATTTCACGCGTTAAATTCACTAGGGCAATAACTATTGTTTTCTTCATTTTGGATGATATCAGACATGGTAACTATGCTGTCAGGAACGTCCATTTGTTTCACCATGCCCCTCTGACACTTTTTAGTGCATGCTGGGCTTAGTTTTGTGTTTCGCTAATCCATCCACCTCTGACATGGACTACAGGATCTTTAACGTGCGTATGTCTACCTTTTGGCATGGGTAGCTGCTCGCGGGGGAACCTCGGTTTATGGTCTCATCCGAAGTACTTCTGCCAGTTTATGTGTTCATTACCTCGACTCCGGCCTGTCCAGAAGTTTGGACCTTAAGAACAAAATGTCACACACCATTTCCTCCATATCAGACCTTTTCATTATGTTTCGTGCCAGCTGATTGACTCTCTAAATATGATAGCACGCGCTTCTTAAAGCACTCTAGCAGAAAATGTTATATTTGTGAACGCTTCCATTTCTATTGTGAAATCGTACGCTGTATACTTATGAGCGGCGCTGTCTTCTTGAAAGGTGGTCCAATATATACAAAATTGTTAGTCTTCTTCTTCTTCTTCTTTTCTTCTTCTTCTTCTTCTTCTTCTTCTTCTTCTCTCTCTCTCTCTCTCTCTCTCTCTCTCTCTCTCTCTCTCTCTCTCTCTCTTCTCTCTCTCTCTCTCTCTCTCTCTCTCTCTCTCTTCTCTCTCTCTCTCTCTCTCTCTCTCTCTCTCTCTCTCTCTCTCTCTCTCTCTCTCTCTCTCTCTCTCTCTCTCTCTCTCTCTCTCTCTCATAGGTTCCTACAGGTTTCTGCTCTAAGCAAAGACTATACAGATGTACTTCACTCTTAGGCTGCTGAATATCTATACTGTCTCATTAAGCCGGGAAATGCACTTTTTATGTATATGAACTGCACTATTTTCTGTGATGTCTGACCAGGCGGATGAACATGCCATGGACTGTTATCTGCCACGTTGTTCTAGTCATGTATGCACAAACATTTTTTCTCAACTACAGTCTTTTTCAGCCTGTATACCAGTATTTCCATTACCTTGTTTAGCAAAAGGCATAGCAAATCCCTGGCAGTAACTTAATCAACAAGCAACACCAACGACCAAACGTGTGCTGAAAACATCAGGGACGGTCTGCACTGCTCTGTCTTTTCCGGGAACAAATAATCAGTTGTGCGTGGATGCACCCACTGCCATAACAGCAAAAACGGAAGAAACAAATCTGTTCGAGTCGATCAGTCGTTGTTTTCAAGAGCACGCGCTCAAACAGAACGCGCCTGGAAATACGAGCACGCATGCGCAATTACACACGCGGAAAAACACAACTTGCATAAATCGACAGCGACGGAAGAGAACAATACCCACAAGAAAACCCACTGTTGGGAAAGTGGAAAATTCATAAATGTTCCACGAAACAGACGACAAGAGGAGGAGTTGGGTTGATGGGGGGGAAGGAGGGCGGGAGGAGGGGGGCGTTAATGTAAATGTCAGTGTAAAGTTGTGTGAATACTGCTCAGACGTTTCCGCTTCGGCTGCACATTCATCGACGTAACGCTAACACCCGCGATCGGGTTTCGCGGTAAATATTGAATAATTCATCGGCTGAAAGATGGGACAATATCTCTGACACTGGCTTCAAAACCGTTCCTGGTGCATGGGTGTACATTTTCACCATCCACACAACGGGAATTGAAGCATAGACAACTAAGCGACAACACAAGCTTTTACAGGGCGATAATGCAAAGGGATTGTTTGCTTGCTTATAGCGGTGTGTGTGTGTGTGTGTGTGTGTGTGTGTGTGAGAGAGAGAGAGAGAGAGAGGGAAAAAAGTGTGCGTGTGTGCGTGTGAGTGTGTGTGCGTACGTGCGTGCGTGCGTGCGTGCGTGCGTGCGTGCGTGCGTGCGTGGTGGTGTGTGTGTGTGTGTGTGTGTGTGTGTGTGTGTGTGTGTGTGTGTGTGTGTGTGTGTGTGTGTGTGTGTGTGTGTGTGTGTGTGCCATTGTGTGTGCGTGTGTGTGTGTGTGTGTGTGGCATGTCGCAGGCTAACGACAAATGCCATTTCAAGATCAAACTGCACGCTTACCAGACAAACTGAACAAGACGTACTTGAGAAAATAGCTTCAGAAAAACACGCACACATGCACACACACACACACACACACACACACACACACACACACACACACACACACACACACACACACACACACACACACACACACACACACACACACACACACACACACACACACACACACACACACACACCCCACCCTACCCACCCTACCCTACCCTTCCCTAGCCTAGCTTACCTTACCCTACCCTACCCTAAGCTACCCTACCACCACCAGGACCCCACACCTCCGATTGTAAAAGCAGGCCATGCTGAAAGCAAAACGATGGACATTGATTTCTGCGTCCAATACTCTGTCCCGGTCTTCATATTCCTGTTTTACCGCCATATTTCACGAACCATCAAGCAGACAGGCAGGAAAACCATTTAGAAACGAGCTATAAGCCAGCGCGCGCCGTTCTGCAATATCTGCCAACAGCCGCTGCGGCTGCTGATACCCACCCCAACAGCTCGTCATTTCAAGACGCGGGGAAAATCTCCAGCAACACGGATCCTAGGCGCTCATCTTCCCGGGCTCTTTGGCATGATGAGGGACGGCGGAGTTTTATGGCTGGCCGACGGAGCCATAAATGCCTGGATTGAAACATCGCGGATGAAACATTGAACGAGCTGCACGTAACGGGAGGTGACGTGTGAGAGATTGGCTGCCGGATTCTACTTACTTTCCGTGTGCTGTGATAAAATAACAAACGAGGGTCTGATGGGCAGCGAACTTTCATCTTTTGAAGCAAAAGTCGTCAAGTGTGTGTCCTAGCTATCAATACTTGTTGCTCACGAAGCCTTTCTTTTATGATGGCTGAGGAACATTGATAAACCATTGAGAGATTAGAGGGCGTGGATGATAGATATGTTGTCCTACAAAAGGGTACAAGGCTGTGCTCTTTCTGCCGTAACTGATTTGATTGACTGATCAACTGACTGACTGGTTGATTGACTGAGTGACTGATTGACCTATTTACTTTTTCTTTCTTTTTTGTGCTAAATAGTTGGTTGATTGAGGAACGTTAGCTAGGTTGAAGAATATCAGGGGGGAGGGTTGTTAGTTTTGTTTCATTGTTGTGTTTGTGTATGCGAGTATGAATGTGTAGGTGCGTGTTCGCGCGCGCGTGTGTGTGTATGTGTGTGTGTGTGTGTGTGTGTGTGTGTGTGTGTGTGTGTGTGGTGTGTGTGTGTGTGTGTGTGTTGTGTGTGTGTGTGTGTGTGTGTGTTGTGTGTGTGTGTGTGTGTGTGTGTGTGTGTGTGTGTGTGTGTGTGTGTGTGTGTTGTCTGTGTCTGTGTGTGTGTGTGTGTGTGTGTGTGTGTGTGTGTCTGTTGTCTGTCTGTCTGTTTTGTCTGTCTATCTGTGTGTGTGTGTGTGTGTGTGTGTGTGTGTGTGTGTGTGTGTGTGTGTGTGTGTGTGTGTGTGTGTGTGTGTGTGTGTGTGTGTGTGTGTGTGTGTGTGTGTGTGTGTGTGTGGGCGTGTGTATGTGGCTTTGGCTGCGCGTTCTCGTCTTTTTATTCATTGATTTTTTTTTTCTCTTGGCCAGAGGTACATATCCATTTCCAAGCATTTTCTGGACTCTGCTTGCAAGCGTACATTGGTCATATTCCAAACTATTCATTTCCTCCAGGAAACTTGTAATTTGCACCACTAGTAGAACCTATTAACTTCAAATCTTGCGGCCTCTGATTGCCTTTAACTGACGTGAGAGGCCGAGTTAAGTGCGTCTCTGAGTCCAGAAAATTTGCAGCAGTCATATATTTTTCACACATGCGTATTTTTAAACGTATCGACAACATTGCTTCTCTAACTGGAACTCACAATAAAATTCGACCAGATAATAATTTGGACCCCCTCCCTCCCTCCCCCCCCTCCCCCTCACCCCCCCCCCCCCACCCAAAATTGGCGAGGACGAAAAACAAGGAAAAGCACAGAATATCTCTCTTCGGCTGACTAGGAAGTGTAAACATAATTATCTATCTATCTATCCGTCCACAGAAACCACTCGCACTGTCGCAACCCTTTAGTGTCAAGTTGGAGGTGACGCATTTTGGAGACTCGATACGTGGCGCTGCGTCCTGAAACGCGACGAGAGAGGATCGAGGCACGTATCGATCGATCGAAAGCAGCGTCACGTCCCGTGTGACGTGTGTCGGCGTCCACCTCTCTCCGTGACTTTACGCCCCGATGCGCGAGGATACGTATCGATTTTGAACACCGTTACGTCCCACGTGTTTCGGGGCTTGCCCGATACGTGACTTGACGCCCAGCTACCCGAGGCACGTATCGATTGGTGGAAACAGTGACGCCCCTGGTGGGCCCGTAAGGTCCGAGTTGTGACGGCTTGATCCTCGCCCCCATCCCAGGAGTGCTTCGGGTTTCCTCACTTTGTGCCAGTGGAAAGAAAGAGGCAGCAGAGAAAGCACGCGTGCAGAGTGGAGAGGCGGTTTGGCCACAGTTGTGGTCCAGTCTGTGGACACTGTCTTGTGACTTTGTCCCTCGCAATTAATGAAACATTATAATGCCTGCTCTCATCACTGGCCATCTTAACGCAAAGTCGTTCTGGTGGTGACAGTGTAGCGTTGGGAATAATCTCCCTTTTCGCCCTCCGCCTGGGATCTCGGTCGCCTCCAGTACCTCTTCGGAGACAACTCGGCGTTAAACGTATTTAACCATCCAACCACGTGTGCAGAGGCTGCGAGCGAAGGGCAGTCAGAAAATGAAAGAGAGATACAATTCTGGAGAAAGGTCCGCTGGGAGGGGAGGTGGGGGGGTTGCTTGTTTGTTTATTTAAATCTGCCAATATCAGGTGCCTGTGCCACTACCCACCAAAAAAAACCTAAAAACTACCAAAAAAAGGCTGAAAGTTTGATACGTGCACAAGGAGAAGGGGGGAAAGCATGGGTGTACATGCAGCGCAGCTAAAGCAGGGTGAATCAAGCACGACCATTCGGGGAAAAAGACCTTCGTCGCTTCTGGGGCGCTCTATGGACGGCTGATGCAAATTGCTATCGATTCGCGGCAATTACAAAGCCATCCAACCCTCTTCTGACCAGTTAAGCCCCCCTCCTGAGGATTGCACGTTTTGGGTCATTTTCGGTCTTACGGCGGAACGACTACAAGGTTTGGGGGTTGTTTACGGTATTGCGATGCAGGCTGCAAAAGTTTGGAGTCGTTTTCGGTATTGCGATGCAGGGTACATGTACATGAACAAAGTTTGGAGTCGTTTCAGGTTTTTCCGTGTGGGCTGCCAGTTTGGGGTTTTGCAGTGTGGACTAACAGTTTGTTTGTTTTTTAGTTTGTTGTTGTTGTTTGTTTTGTTTTGCCGTGTGTGCTGCCAGTTTTGGATTTTGCAGTGTGGGCTGCTAGTGTTGGGTTTAGTGTGGGCTGCCAGTTTTGGGTTTTGCCGTGTGGGCTGCCAGTTTGGGGTTTTGCCGTGTGGGCTGCCAGTTTGGGGTTTTGCCGTGTGGGCTGCCAGTTTTGCCGTGTGGGCTGCCAGTTTTGCCGTGTGGGCTGCTAGTGTTGGGTTTAGTGTGGGCTGCCAGTTTTTGCAGTGTATAGGCTGCCAGTTTGGGGTTTTGCAGTGTATAGGCTGCCAGTTTGGGGTTTTGCAGTGTGTACTGCCAGATTTGTGTTTTGTAGTGTGTACTGCCAGTTTTGGGTTTTGCAGTGTGTACTGCCAGATTTGGGTTTTGCCGCGTGGGCTGCCAGTGTTGGGTTTAGCGTGGGCTGCCAGATTTGGGTTTTGCCGTATGGCCTGCCAGATTTGGGGGTTTTGCCGTGTGGGCTGCCAGTGTTGGGTTTTATTATAGTGTTGGCTGCCAGTTTTGGATTTTGCAATACCTGCTGCCAGTTTTGGAGTCGCTTTCGCCTTTACGGTGCTCGATCGCTACAAGGTTTGGGGTCAACATTGGTTTGACACGCGTAGTCGGGCTACACTGTTTGGGGTCGTTTTCAGTTACGACGGATACAAATTTCGTCTTTTTCTTCGTCCATTAGAGGCTACCCCTAACTGTTGCTACCACAGTCATCATCATTATAATTCTGCTGCCGGTACGATTATTCTGCTGCCATTATGTGTTGGTTTAAACAAAGTTTATTTACATTCATGAAAATATGGACAATCAAAATCATTGTATGAGCATTAAACAAGCTAAGCTTATAGTAAATGCTCACAAACATAATTTACTACTTAATTCATTTTGCAACAACGGGTATGTATGTTTATATTAAATCGAAAATCAGAGAGAGAGGGAATGCTCTTATGCGCTGCCAGTAACTATTTAATTGAGTTTGTCATTCCATGGAAAAACGGCCGGACTGGGTAATGAAATCTTGGACAGCTTTAAATATTAATGAGTTCATATTGTTTGATATGTTTGGATCCCCTTGCAGGAGGGTAGTAATGTTTAGCAAATTTGCAGGGAGTCTGAATATGGTGTTTTGACGTACGTGTGTAAAACGTGGGCAGTGTAGAATGTAGTGTTCAGATGTTTCTTTTCTTTCTCCACAATCACAAGAGCTATTTGTTGTTAAGTGTCTGTTTAATAGGTCGTAATTTAGGTCGCTTATTCCAAGACGGAGTTTGCAATGTGTTATCTGTGCTTTTCGACTACCGTTGTAAAAGAAAGGCGGGGGATTTGTGTCATTTCTGGAGAGGAAGTGTTTAACTTGACTAATTGATTCTGTTCGCTGTATGTTTTTGGTAAATTATTCCACAGTGTAGTTGTCGATGGGAAAAATGATTGCCTGTAAGTCTCAGTCTTATGTTTTGGTACCTGTCGTTGGAGTGGTCGTCGTCGATGGTATGGATTAGTTGAGGAAACAATTGGGGGTAAATGTTCTTTCAAGTAAGTCGGGGTATTTTCTTGAACAATCTTGTGGTACATAATAATTTTGTGTCTGAAGCGTCTTTCTCGTAAAGTCGTAAACCCTGATTCAGTGTATAGTTTCTGGTGACTTGTTCCGCGAACAGCTCCTATAATGGTTCTTATTGCATCGAGGTGTAAACTTTCCAGTTCTTCTGCTAATTTCAGACTACAATTATCCCAAATGACGTCGGCGTAATCTAACTGCGGTAATATAAAAGACCTATACATGGTTTCAAGAGCTTTTCTGCTAAGACGATATTTAAACGATCTTAGGCAAGCGACTTGACATCTACATTTTGCAATTAACATTTTAATATGACTCTCCATTTACAGTTGTTTTGAAAAATGATTCCTAAATGTTTATGGCTATAAGTGTCTTCTAAAATAGTCCTTCCAAAATTGAGTGATTGAAATTGGTGGTTTTTGTTCCTGGTTATGTTCATCAGTTCTGTCTTCCTTTCGTTAAACTCAATTTTCCATTGCATTATTTTTTCAAGATCATTGTTTAGAATTTCAGCTCGGATGTGTGGATTTTCTAAACACAAATACATACTAGTGTCATCTGCGAAAAGCTTAATAACTGATTTAATGTCTTCAACAATGTCATTTATGTAGATAAGGAACAGAAGAGGTCCTAGGACATTATGTGTTGTCTATGTTTTTCCGTGCCGGGGACCGTACGACCTTCTCTTATCGAAAGACATAATTATACTGGATCTTTAACATGTGCAACGATCTTGTCTCGACTGGGGTTCTTTGTGCTGCTCTAGGGGTGTGTGTGTGTGTGTGTGTGTGTGTGTGTGTGTGTGTGTGTGTGTGTGTGTGTGTGTGTGTGTGTGTGTGTGTGTGTGTGTGTGTGTGTGTGTGTGTGTGTGTGTGTGTGTGTGTGTGTTGTTCACCTTATTGTGTGTGTTTCGTGTGCTTCAGGCTCACGTTAGGTGTAAGTGCCTTCTAAATACTCTTTTACATTGAATTGTGTTTTATGGACCCCCACCCCCACCACCTCCACCACCATCACCAGTGAATACAACATTAAAATGAAAACGGTTCACACGCCAGTCCATCTCAATGAGTTATAGTGGCAGTGACATTTTCGCGTTTAGCGAGTGAGGGAGTGAGTGAGCATGAGGTAGTAAGACAAATGCTTTCCATTCTTCACTCCTTCCTTGTGGTAACTCGCGTCACCTTCGGTCAAAGCTTAGCAACAATCGACGCCGTGGTCTGGCTTATTAATACCTACAGAAGCCTCTCTCTCTCTCTCTCTCTCTCTCTCTCTCTCTCTCTCTCTCTCTCTCTCTCTCTCTCTCTCTCATTTTGAATTTAACTAAGACGAAAATTGCCACGAGAGAGAGGGAAGGAGAGAGAGGAAGGGAGAGAACTTTAAGTAAACATATCTCTCTCAGATTCCGCAGTGAGTGAGCAGGTTCTGAGCCACAGAAAAAAAAAAGTGATCGATATCACGCTTCTGTGGGACAAACGAGAAGCCTCTCGCACCTACAAAGTCACCCTCCGCCAACAAACACGGCACAGGAAGCATTCGTAACGCAAACACCCCTCAGCAAACACCGGCGCATCTAACGAGCACCGCCTCAGAATTGAATTAGCACCAGAATCGATGTCTTAGCGAGTTCTGCTTGCACGTTAGGCACGCATAAAGAGGCCGGATGGTTTGGAAGCGAGGGGCGCCATACAAAACCCAGCTGTGATTCTCGCTTGTCAGTTGACACTGTTAGGAAGTTCGCGGTTACCCTGTACGGGAGCCTTCTTTGTTTTTTTTCTTCTTTGTTTTTTTCTTTTTCTTTTTCGGCCCCAAACATGACACCTTTGCTGGGCTTCTGACGCTGTATGTCTCCATTGTGAGGTGGGTCCGATCTTTGTCACTGCACAGTGGTGTGGTGTCTGCTCTAGTCTTTTGTTGCCTCCTTGATCAGTCAACCACTGCATTTAAAACCGGAAGTTTTTACCCTACACGGGAGCCCTTTTTTTTTCTTTTTTTCTTCTTCTTCTTTTTCGGCCCCAAACATGACACCTTTGCTGTGCTTCTGACGCACTATGTCTCCATTGTGAAATGGGACCCATCTTTGTCACTACACTGTGGCGTGGTATCTGCTCTAGTCTTTTGTTGCCTCCTTGATCAGTCAGCCAACGTTCTAAAGACCCATCGGTTTAAAACCTGCTACCGCCAGCAAAATTAATTCTCTAACCCCCTGCACCCCCAGCTTGTTCGGAAATAATTTCAGTTGATTGATGTGCTCTGTGTGTGTGTGTGTGTGTGTGTGTGTGTGTGTGTGTGTGTGTGTGTGTTGTCTGTCTGTCTGTCTGTCTGTCTGTCTGTTGTGTATGTGTGCGTGCGCGTGCGTGCGTGTGCGTGCGTTCGTGTGCGCGCGCATGGGTGTGTAACGTAGGTCTTGCCTTTAAGTTTCTTGTGATTTGAATTGTTTGTACGACAATTCTTATTGTTTTCTGCGTGAGATGTCTCAGCGTGGATGTAGTTTATATTTGAACTGAGCTCGATATTTACGCACCCCAAGTGGCATATATACCCTCCATTTCAGGCACACTCGGCGACACAGCTGTGCACAGGCATAAGACAGAACCAGCTTTTACTTTATTTTCCTGTTCTTCGTCCTGGAATGACCCCATGCGGCTGACATGATGTTAAATTCAAAAACTTTTCCGCCCTTTTTCTTGATAATAATAATAATTAGAGTATTTGCAAAGTGCAAAATCTTGTCCATAGAGACTATTCTAAGCGCAGACACATACACACACACACACACACACACACACACACACACACACACACACACACACACACACACACACACACACACACACACACACACACACAGGCACCCGCACACACGAGCATTTTTCTGCGTCTCCAACTTCTTTTTCTTGTTCTTCTGATCTCCTTCCTTTCCTTCTTGCGTCCTCTCCCTTTGTTCTTCTTCTTCTTTTTCTTCTTCTGCTTCTCCAACAACTTCTTCTTGTTCTTCTTCTGCTTTTCCAACAACTTCTTCAGCTTCTTCTTGTTCTTCTTCTGCTTTTCCAACAACTTCTTCAACTTCTTGTTCTTCTTCTGCTTTTCCAACGACTTCTTCTTGTACTATTTGTTCTTCGCTTTCTTCTGCTTCTCCAACTTCTTGTTCTTCGTTTTTCTTCTTCTACTTCTCCAACTTCTTGTTCTTGTTTTTCTTCTTCTACTTCTCCAACTTCTTTTTCTTCTTCTTCTTCTGCTGTCGTCTTCGTCTTCCTCCTCCTCCTCCTCCTCCTCCTCTTCCTCCGTCCTCTCCTTTTCTTCTTCGTCATCTCCTTCTCCTTCTCTTCCCCCTTCACTTTCTGTCCTCCACTTTTATGGCTCGACCACCTGCTGTCTACAGCAAGCTATATAGCACTGAGACGACAAGCGGAGGGGGTGCAGAAGAACGTTGGCCAACAGACTGGTTCCAGAGCAAATACTCGTGCTGGGCCACAAGGACCCGGTTGACAGCGATACCGATTGTGATAGCTGGCGTGGAGACGTCAGGACGCATTTGCCTGGCTTCCCTGCACACTGCCGAGTACTGGGTCACTGAGAGGCGAGGGATTTATCGAGATATGGCTGCCATGATGCAGTGGCCCTGTGTGTGCCCGCGTTGTTGTACTTCCTGAATACTGATCCATACACGCGTAGGGTTCGGAAAGAAGGCCAGTTTCAAAATAGCGGACAACAGAACAATAGTGCGTTCTTGGTGAATACTGCTAGAACGATATCTAAAATTAGAAACAAGCAAAGAAGCCAGGATTTCAGAAATACGTACTTTTCGCTAGCGGGCAACAATGATTGTACTGGTTTTAGTGCTACGTTAGCAAAATCAGTACAGTCCCCTTGTTGCTGCTGTTGCTTCTTGTTCTCCTCCTTCTCCTTCTCTTCCTCCTTCTCCTCCTCTTGCTCCTCCTCCTCCTCCTTCTCCTTCTCCTTCTCCTCCTCCTCCTTCTCCTTCTCCTCCTCCTCCGTCTCCTTCTCCTTCTCCTCCTCCTCCTTCTCCTTCTCCTTCTCCTTCTCCTCCTCCTCCGTCTCCTTCTCCTTCTCCTCCTCCTGCCCTACCCCGCCGATCCTCCTCTCTCTTCTTTTCCTCCTCCTCCTCCTTCTCTTCCTCCTCCTCCTTCTCCTTTTCTTCCTCTTCCTCCTCCTCCTCCTTCTCCTCCTCCTCCTCCTCCTCCCCCTTCTCCTTTTCCTTCTCCTTCTCCTCTCCTTTTTCCTCCTCCTCCTCCACCGATCCTCCTCTCTCTTCTTTTTCTCAACTTCGTCCTTATCTTCCTTCGTCTTCTCTCTCATCCTCCTCGTCTTCTTCCTCTTCTTCCGCCTCCTCCTCCTCTTTTGTATTCTTCTCGTTCTTCTTCCTTTCCTCAACTTCATCCTTACGAATCTTCGTTTTTACTCTGCTTCCTCTTCCCCCTCCTCCTCCTCCTCCTCCTCTTCTTCTTCTTTTCCTTCATCTTCTTCATCCCCGCCAAACAGATGAGTGGGGAAATAAACAGTGCCAATGCAACAACAGCGTCACCAGTTATGACAGTTTGGAGGAAGGATGCGGGAAAGCCAGGCTTGGAGTGTGATGTCCTTCCTTCCCCCACTTTCTGAGGTCTTTGTCCCGCCCCCCCCCCCCCCCCCCCCCCACCCCATCCCTCCCCCTCCCCCCACCCCCACCCGCTTCATCCCTCTCCCCATCCCCTCTTGATTGTACTTCTCCGCGGGACAACGCGGCGTTAAGCCAGTCTTTCTGCGTCCTTACGTCAAGCCGAGGTGTGTCTGGGTGACAAAGACCTGGGCGTCTTTTGCAACGGACCGTTGATTTAAATATATTTGCTTGCGTTCTCCCAGCTGAATACTGTAGACGGACCAGAAGAGTCTATTTCGCGTGACAAGGGAAGGTGGTCAGCTTGAATTACTGTAAGCTCACGCCTGCCGCAGTTGGCTGTTCATAAAATTGCACGTGTGGCTATACGCATGGAAAAGGGAAACAGGAGAGTTTCTTTTTATTACAGCGCCGGTCAAGAAATGGAACATGGAGTTTGGTTCAGATTTCGACTTTCTAGTGTGTCTGTATGTCTGGCTGTGTCTGACTGTCTGTGTGTGTCTGTGTTTGTTTGTTTGTTGTTTTGGGGGGTGTTTTGATTTGTTTTGTGTGTTTGTTTGTTTGTTTGTTGTTGTTGGTGGTGGTGGTGGTGGTGGTGGTGGTTGTGGTTGGGTTTTGTTGTTGTTGCTGTTTGTTTGTCTGTTTTTTGTTTTGTTTTGGGGATTTTGGTTGTTGTTATTGCTGTTATTGTTGTTGTTTTTGTTTGTTGTTTTTGTTGTTGGTGGTGGTGGTGGTGGTGGTGGTGGTGGTGGTGGTTTGTTTGCTGGTTTGGTTTTTTTATGGGGGAGTGGGGGAGGTGTTAAACATGTACTAACTGACATAGATATCA
>JABMCL010000958.1:900000-902500 GCA_018857735.1 Alviniconcha marisindica | reverse complement strand
GTGTGTGTGTGTGTGTGTGTGTGTGTGTGTGTGCGTGTGTATGTGTGTGTGTTTGTGTTGTGTGTATGTGTGTGTGTGTGTGTGTGTGTGTGTGTGTGTGTGTGTGTGTGTGTGTGTGTGTGTGTGTGTGCGTGCGTGCGTACGTGCGTGTGCGCGCGCGTGTGTGTGAGTGTATCAACATCAGCATTATCCAGACGAGCCATCAAGGCGACCTTTAGACAATTACCCCCCCCCCCCCCCCCTCTCCCCCTCCCCGCCCCCCCTCCAAGTTAGCTATTTCCGTCAACTTCCCGCAGTGAAATATTTATGTGAGAGTCTGTCCAGAAGGAATTAACCGATTACTGCTTCGTTCTGGATTCGGCAACCGATCATTCATAGTCAAATGGATGACCATGAATGACCTTCACTTTCTGTAATCTCTGTCCTTTCCGCCATTAGTGGCCTGCGGACATTCAGCTTAATGGTGGAAGGAAAGTTGGAGGAGGCTGCGGAGGGGAGGAGTGGGAACGGAAGCTGGTAGTTACTGTTCTCGTAGTGGAAGGTTGAAGTCGTGGTGTGTATACCGCAGATTCATCGCGCTGGGGTGGAGGCGTGGGAGGTGGAAGGTAACCTGCTTTGGGACTGCCTGCCTGCCTGTCTGTAAATGTCTTCTGACAGCGTGAACATGATGGTATAGTTAAGTTATAAAAATACTATTTATTAGGACAAAACACAGCATGCGAATTTTGGATCTTGTTTTAGAGCGCTAGCAGTCATTCTTGTTTCAGATTATTATTTCTTTTAAATGCTGCAATGCTCGGCGTCTTCGGTGGTTTGCTACGGTGCTGATACTGATAGGTCAAAACTAGGTACTGACAGATCAGAACAAAGTGTCGTACGACTACGCGCTGACGCTTAGGTGTTAGTATATTTAGGTCGAAGTGTAGGATAGAAAAACAAACAAGCAATTAGTATTTTGCGTTACACCTACGCGGAGTAAAAAAAAAATATAAAAAAAAATAAAAAAAACTGGTCATGATTCCAGCTATATATGATGGCTCAATAATTAACGAAAGGGACATATGCTGCAAAATTGCCCGCCCTACAGAAATCCTTTGTGTTTCTTTAAAGCCTCCTTTTCTAAGCACCAAATTACAGCTTTACCGCTGAAGCAAGCTTTTATTCAACTGATTTGCATGCACACTTCTTCCTTTTTATTTAAAGTCGTTTCTCACAAATGATATTAGACTGATCTGACAATTATCTAGCTAACAGCATATGTTAGCAAGTTGTACCAAAACAATAACAGACCTCAAGAAATTAAAAAGAAAAAGAAAAGAAAAAAAATGAAAGTATACTCTTATTTGTAGTCCCAAAAACAAAACAAGAAATTTCAAAAGGAACCACACATAGGTGTATGGAATAACTAAATTTGCCACCCCTTAGAGCTCATTCCAGCTTCTAGAGAGCACAGTTTTTAAACGTACGTAAGTGCGCCTTTGGTTTACGAAGCCGGGACTAGCCTCGTGCAGCCAGACATCCCGTGCAAGACAAGACTGTCGTGAATACGCCAAACTTGGTTTACCCAACGCCGGACGCAGCTGTTCTCTTTGTTGTTGCAGACGGTGAAAACAAGCACCTGTCTCATTCAGTTTTTCGAAAAGCGATATTTTTTCTTTCCAATTTGACTGTTGCATTACTTGTCCCACGTGCATTTAATGCCGGCCGTAAGTTCGGAACCGGTAGCTCATCTGCTTCAGTGACGTATGTACAGTGCAAAATGGCGGATCCTGAAAGATGTTCTGGAGGGGAAACAGTGTCTGAATAAATGTTTTGCAAAGTTAATCAGAAACGTAAAAAAACAAAAAGTGCTTCCTGAGACTGAATGGCATTCCTGAGAGTAAATGTAACCCAAACGTAAGACAAAATAGCGGGGGAGGGAGGGGGAGGGGAATTCGGATGCGAAAACAATGTTACTCATAGACTGGTGCGTTTTGGGCGTGTATATATTATGTGTGTACTGAGGTTAAGGTGTAAATGGTGAAATTTGTTTGACTTGCTTGCGCCATGCAGTAGGTACGAAAACTAAAGTAATGCCAATGTGTACGTAGCAATACTAATTCATCACTCCCATGTGTAGTTGCTAAAAGAAAGCAACTGCAAAGAACATGAAAGAAAAAGAGCTCTTTCGGTCCACCGGTGTCTGCTTTTTCAAACTCCTTTCAGTCGAAGAAAACGCAGAGAGAATCTCGAACCATCCTGGTCACATTCATTTTGTGCATTCCATTTTTGTGGTTCACAGTCGCGTAGCAGGCAAACCCCTTATTCAGTCAAAGTGCAAGCATCGCAGTTGCAGAACAAAATTTTATGAGCGATATGATGGTAAACGTGTATTGCTGGGATGAAGGGACAGAGGTTATGTCCTGTGTATGTTCCAAAAAGCTCGCCTGTTGGGTACCAACATCTTGCCCGCCATTTTGATCTCTTTCTAATTGGTAATGGACATTTTACTTTGACTCAA
>JABMCL010000958.1:810000-895000 GCA_018857735.1 Alviniconcha marisindica | reverse complement strand
CCCAAACTCCTCTGGTCGAAAGCCAGAAAGTTAGCATTTTTTTTGTCCATTGGCGCGCATTCTGTTAGCCTGTATTTTCAGTTTCAATACGCGTATGTCTTCTGAACAGATTTGTGTGTGGGAGAAATACCAACGGTAAAGAGGTATCAGGCTATTTTGACATTTAAAAAAAATGAAACAAGAATGACTGCTAGCGTTCTAAAACAAGATCCAAACACATAAAAACACTGGGCAGTAAAACAACATAGCTCAACCAAAAACAGATAAATTGCTTAGCTTTTCACTTCATTTGTCATCGTTTTTTACCATTTAGCCGTTGTTTAAGTGTCGTTTTGTAGCTTGACAAAAAGGATTACCCCAAAAATTTGCTGGTTTTGTATTGTCCTAATAAATAACGTTCTTTTGAACCGTTTATGTGTTCGGATCCTAATTTGCAATAGCCGACTGGTCTCAAGTCATACTGTATCAATCTGATGCTCGTTTTACACGAAAACAAACGATATTTAGCGAGCTGAAATATCCGCGATGTCTCGGTGCATGTGCGTGCTTGGCAAGCCGCCAGGTCGGAAGCAAAGTCTGATGCTCCCAGTGGAGTTCTCCTAACTCTTCAAACCACCAGGCAGCGTCCTTAGGCCTCGGGCTCTGAAGTTTCCACAAGTCTGGAAATTGGATTTTTATGAAACGGGACGTTCGTTGCGTGACCACAGTACCAGTGGGACATTCCAACGCGTCCCTCTCAACCCTCTTATCTTCTCCTTCATTCCCCCCATCACCAAAACGCCACCGTTCCAAATGTCACATTCCCGCGGTGGCCACGTTCCTTAGACAGATGAATGTCACTGGCTTTTTTTTTCTTTTTCTTTTCTGTGTCCGAAACAGTGGGTGAGGAGGAGTGGAGAGAGAGGGAGGGGGTATGGACCACTGACATTTCTTTTCGACACATGACTGAGATTTGTTTAATTTTGGGGCAAGTGAGTTCGTGTGTCGGTGTGCGTTAGGGGCATGCAGGAGAGAAAAACGATCGGCACAAGAAGCGAGGCAACAACAAAAAAAGAGAGAGAGAGAAAGGTTCTGCACAAGAGAGAGGAAGCCGCCACCTCGTCCCCCACAAGACGCCGCTGAGCGAAGAGAGAAGAGAAACTGTCTCGGTCTTCTTGCCCAAACTTCCGATCAATACCCGGACATTGCACGGCACAGAGATGCAGCGGGACACCAGTTCAGTTCAACTACCCGCTGACAACGGGGGAGAGGCAATGCGGTCAAGTGTGTCTGTAACCGCGATCAAAGAAATGATGAAAACGACTTCTCGATCATACGGAAGTATCGGTGCAACTGTTAAATCTGTTAGTAGGCTGATAGAAAAAGCATTCACCCCGTTGTGTGTGTGTGTGTGTGTGCGTCGTGAGGAGTATGAGAATGTCAGGACTTGAGGGGAGTCTGCCATCAGTTATTTCAGAGAGGGCAACGGATCTCTTTCAGTTCGAATGTCATAAGACATCAAGTGTTTTGTTGTTCTTAGTGGGGTCTTGGTTTTGTTTTGGTACCTTTACGGCCTCTGGTTTCACAAGACAGATGACGAGATCTTCGGTGGTGCATGAAGGTTTGTTAGTTCTTAGTTTACGAGTATTTTGAGTTTTGTCGGTCGTATTATTAAAGTATACATTGTTAATGAATGAATGAATGAATGAATGAATGAAAATTTATATATAGCGCATAAAAAAACTTCCACACCTGTTAATGTTATTGTGAATCTGTGTATGATTATGAATACTCTCAACACCATGCCTCATTCCACGTGCATGCATATTTTACTTGATACGTGGCAATAAAGATATAGACTGATTGTGATTCTTGGAGTTTTACGCCCCGTCAACCGCAGAGGATCACCTCAGGACGACTCACACATTCACAGTTACTCTGTGTCAGATCGAAAAGCAAGTCACCAAACCACGAATAATAACAATAACAGGCACAGTCACTAAGTAATCAGTAAGAATGACACAAAGATTTAGTCTTTCATTCGGCTGTGTTCGCCGTTTGAAGTCGTCATGCTCGTTTTGACAAGTCTTCAATTCTTTTATTTCTGTTGCGGTTGTTGTTTGCTTGCTTGCTTGTCTGTTTTGTTTGATGTTATATTTTGTTGTAGATTTTACTCGGTTTAGAGAGAGAGAGATAGAGAACAGCAGCATCAACATCTATTCGTGTTCTCGCACTGCACTTTTCCACGAGAAGTGGGACACCAAAGTAGGAGGGAACGGTAAGAGCAGAAATTTGCTGTGGTGTCAATTCCTGGTTCTGTTGCAATTTGCTTCTGTCGGCCTGAAAATATTTTCCGACGCCGTGGTCATGATGGTATTCACAAGCTACAAAACTGCTGAAGTTTTCAGTGTCTTCTGTGACTTGTTACCGTCTGGAAGCTGATAGATCACATCCAGAACACAAGGATGGGCCATTGAACAGCCTGTTAGCGGCTACTTTTCTCCAGACTCAGTATGTTCATTGATTCGTGTAGTGAGCACTTGGCTTTTGAACACTACACAACACGGAACTTTATTTTATTTTTCACCACAGCGTACAAGTAAGCAAACTACTTCAGCGTTGTGTTGTCAGCCGCTACCGTGACTCATGGCTCATCAAACATCTGGCAAACTTCCTACAACCTTTGACAGACTTCGCACTGACAAGATCTAGTCCATTTACGGCAAACCATCGTAAAAACGCTTCAATGGAAGCGAAAAAACCTAGAGCGCCCCGGAACGGAAAGAGGCCTTTAAATATACATTTCCCGTCGAACGAGACCAGGAAGAAGCCGCGGACCAGACTCTGGGAGCGGGACACGCCGGGCCGTCCAATCCCTTCGTCTGCGGCCCCCTCACGCCGAGCCTTTCAGAGTGCAGAGCCTGTCGTCTGCCGGCTCCTGGGTGAGATTCGGTGTATGCACGTGCACACCGCTCCGTGCCTAAGGTCTGTCGCTGCTCACCTCGCGGTCGGCACGTCCCCCAGCTTAGGAGCGCGGGTCGGGGGATGCGGGGAGCACTCTTCATTACAACACCGCCAACATCCACACCAACGGCTACGTTTCAACCGGGGTTCTCTTCTCCCCTGAACCCCCCGCCTACATCTCTCTCTCTCTCTCTCTCTCTCTCTCTCTCTCTCTCTCTCTCTCTCTCTCTCTCTCTCTCTCTCTCTCTCTCTCTCTGTATACATGTATATATATTATATTGCCCTGATATAACCGTACTGGTCGACTGGGCGTAAACACCAAATTAATTACTCTCTCTCTCTCTCTCTCTCTCTCTCTCTCTCTCTCTCTCTCTCTCTCTCTCTCTCTCTCTCTCTCTCTCCTCACCTCTCTCTCTTCTCCCTCTCCACCCCCTCTCCCCTTTCTCCCCCCCTCCTTCTTTCTTTCTCTACCCCCATCTCTCCCCCCCCCCCCCCCCTTTCTCTGTCTCGTCGTTGCGTCTGTTTCTTTCTCCGCTCTCTCCCTTTCTGTGTATAGCCGTTTCTGTAGCGGGTGGGGGGCGTGTTAGTAGTGGGGGTGAGGGAGAAGTATCGTCCTAGATGCTCCTTTGTAGTTCACGTGGCTAGTGTTTGAGGCATCCCCAGGGGGGAACTCGCATAGGAGCGACTGCTAGTCTGGTAATTACGTGCGCAGTGTATCTGGGATTGGGCAGTGGTCTGGGCGTGATGAAACTTACATTTTTCTCCCTTTCTAGAGGGGCAGGCGGGGAGGGGGGGGGAGTAAGGGCTTGGGGGGGCATATTTGCTCATTTGGAGTCTGCAAACGGCTGTGCAAAACCGTCAGAGTATTCCGTTGCAAGCTAGAACCGTCACTGATACCCGGTTAAGCTTGACATTTTCACTTGTACTAGTTGCTGGCTGCTGGGGCTGCTTTGGCCAACACAAAGCCTAGGGTAGCTCTAGACTGCAATGTATTTCGTTGCAAGCTGGAACCGTCACTGGTACCCGGTTAAGCTTGACATTTCCATTTGATCTAGCTGCTGGAGCTGCTTTGTGAAACACCCAGCCCAGGATAGCTCTAGACTACATGTAATAACACATAAAAGGTTCAAAAGAACGCTGTTCATTAGGACAATACACAACCTGCTAATTTTCGGGGTAATTCCCTTTATCAAGCTACAAAACGAGACTTAAACAACAGTTAAACGGCGAAAAACGATGAAAAATGAGATGGAAAGCTAAACCACTTATCTGTTTTGGGGTTGAGCTATGTTGTTTTCCTGCCCAGTGCATTAGAACACTAGCAGTCTAATTAAAACTAAATTAGAACACTAGCAGTCATTTTTGTTTCAGATTTTGTTGTTGTTGAGTGTTGCTTTACGTCCACAGAAACTGTAGGCTTATTAGGGACGGGAGCCCAGGACGGCCACCTCGACTTTCACAGCTCCTGAGCTCTGATTCAGTTTTTATTTCCCTACATGTAATAAATATTGTGGGTTAATTGAAAGCCGAGGTTTATTACTTGATATCGCTGCCTGCTGTACGCTGCTGTTGCCTTCGCTACACGCTTCTTGTCTCTAATAGTAATAATAATAATGGAAATTTGTAAAGCGCCTACCCTGCGGCTCAAAGCGCTGAACAAGCATACACACATAATGTACATCGAGATGGAAAATGTTATCCAAACAAAATAAAAAATGTATATATCGACAAGTGTTCAAGCATAATTATATATATGCATATAATTATATACATACATATAATTCTGTATATATGTATACTTACATGTATGCACTGTGTGTATCTGGCGCTGTGAACACGCAAGTTTTTTATGCGCTATATATAAATTTTCATTCATTCATTCATTCATTCATAATTATGCAAAAGATGCACACACACACACACACACACACACACACACACACACACACACACACACACACACACACACACACACACACACACACACACAACCACACACGCACGCACGCACGCACGCACGCATGCACGCACGCACGCACACACACACACACTGTACAGACTGATGGGAGTGAAGGACAATGTGGTTTAACTTAAGTATTCTGAGAAGAGAAATGTCTTGAGTTGACTTTTGAAGGAAGAGAGAGTATCAGAGTGAGTGCCTGATGTCTTGGGGGAGATTGTTCCAGATGGGCAAAGAATATCTCTCTCAGCCCTGGGAGGGAGCCTCGTTTCTTTGTTTTCCCGTGATTACTTCTACAGACAAAGGAAGAACTCCACGGGAAATCAGTTACCGGTCACATCTCGAATACGTGCTTAACTTCTCTTGATCAACTTGTTTAAGCATAGTTTATTTACATTCATGAAACTGTGGACAATCAAAATCATTGTATCAGCATTAAACAAGCTAGGCTTGTAGTAAATGCTCACAAGCATAATTTACTAAATTCATGTTGCAACAACGGGTATGTATGTTTATATTCAACAACATGAAAATAACAACAAAAAACAATCAAAAGTCAAGAGAGAAAGAGAGAGAGAAGAGAGAGAGAGAAGAGAGAGAGAAAAAAAATGCCAATAGCCGTTTAGTTGAGTTTGTCATTCCGTGGCAAAACGACCGCACTGGGCAAGGAGATCAACTTATGTTCGTTGTGCATCGACTTGACTTACACGCGTAACAAGGAAGATACACCGCGTATCCGTGAATTCTGAAAAGTTTTGCCCACACTCCGTCAGGTTGTTCTCTTCTTCTTCCTCTTCCTCTTTTTCTTTTCTCGGCAACGTTCTGACGTGCTCGACAGCGGTTGTCACTTCACGGGTCGATTCTTCGTGTCGGTCGGGATGAAAATAAAAAAAATAGCAGATAACGAGACTCAGAAGGTTAGGAGTACAGAGAGACAACTAGAACAGGATTGGAAATATTTCAAATAAGTTCACATGTTCTCTGTGTGAGGTGGATGCTTTTGTTTGTGTGTTTGTTTGTTTGTTTGTTTGTTCGGGGAGGTTTCTTTCTTTCTTTGATTCATTTCTCTTTTGGGAATTAGTTTGTTCATTGTATAAAAGAAATTACGTTTAAAAAAATCTTCCGGGGTTTGTTTTGGTTTTATGTGTAACTTAACTCTGCTAGCTCTTGTTGCTGCTGTTGTTGCTCTTCTTCTTCTTCTTCTTCTTCTTCTTCTTGTAGAAAAACAGAAGTAGGACGTTCCAGTCACCCATCTGTATCGGCAACGGTTCGGCTAACTGGAAACCTTCCTCTGAATACGATGACCAAAGACTGACGGAACAAGAGTCTCGTTCATCTCTTCCTTTCTCTGAAGCGCTGTTCTCAAATAAGAGTACAATTTCGAATTTTGGGGGTCGTCCTCTTTGGCACCATTCTACACCAGTACTTCCTGAAGATACTGGACGCAAAAGTGTGTGTGTGTGTATGATGATTGAGAGAGATTTAATTTTATTTCTCAACAGTACATACATTGAGCACAAGCGACGACTGACGTATCTACCGTTGCTTCAGTACTACAGAGAGACAACAGAGACATACAGGCAGGCAGGCAGGCACACAAGCACGCACAGAGAGAGAGAAGCAAACAGGCAGACAGTGACAGAGAGCTGGAATTAATCATGCGGGTGTTAGTGGCCGTATCACCACCCTGACTACACACAAAAGGTTCTTCGCTGACAAATACGGCCCACATAGAGCCCGGAGACAGTTCAGAGGTCCATCATATCCGAACTGTAGAGATTCCAGCGCTCCATCATAGCAAGGAGGTGGTGTCGCTGTAAAAGCCTCCATTCTGCCCTGATACCAGTCCCTGAGGCTCCTTGCCCCCGGGCTTTTTCATCACCGGAATGGAAAACGTCACCTCTCTGCAACCGACTGTCATGGCAAAAATGAACGAGTTTCGCCCTTATCGTTTCCCAGACCATCTCTGAGACCTGTGCCGCGCGGGAGAGAAGTTAAAAAACGAGGCTCACAATGCAGAAGACAGCTCCTGGGCAAAGTGAAAGCCGCGGTGGTGTTCACCTTCTCACTCTGCAAGACGTGTTCACACAAGCCGCAATTGCGGTACAAAAGACTGGGACAGCTCGTCCTTTTTTTCCTTTTCCTTTTCTTCCCCACGTCATCGTGAAGCTGTGATGACCTATCGAGTGCGGGAGAGCCTCTGAGCACAATAGGGGCATGACGGGAAGGGTGCATCCCGAGATGCATTGCGACATTATATCCAGTGCTCAATGGGAAGTTCTCGTTCTCTCGGAAAAGCCGCAACCCGTTAAAAATTGTAATTCATTGAAACCGCATTTGCTTCTTTCTCCTTTCTTTCTTTTTTTCCACTGGATCGCCAGCAATTTCATTTTCTCAACATCTCGCCCTCCCATCCTGCAGCTCCTTTTAAAGGATTGCTGAAAATCATATGTCACGTCGAATTCTTGCATGGCACCGAAATAAGGGGAAAAATCTTTTTAAAGGAACTAGCCCTCCCAAAACGTTCTGGCCTTTTTTAGGCCGGCCTTTTTTAGGCCGGCCTTTTTCCAACGAGTAAAAGAGATTAAAATGAAAACACGAAACTGAAGATTTTGCTTAAAAATATCCGTTGACTTAGATTTTTAATTCTGTATCCTCTTCCCCCGTTGGCGATTAGCGAGTCTCAAGTGTTTAAACAAAAAAACTAAAACTAAATTTCAAAAGTCACAGCTGGCCCAACCGCTATCCGCGGCCTCAGTGGTCTTGTTCCTCGCGCAACGTGAGCGAGCACCTTTCCGATTGGCGGCAAGTGGTGACTGGAAAGATTCCAGCTAGCAACACTGCGGAATGTTTATGTATCTTCTAAGTACATCGGTCCGCAGGCAACAGTCTATCCCGACTGAATTTCCGTACAGCGCAAATATTAACTGCATTCGTTTTCAACCGTATCGACTACCGACTGCGTGAGAACGTCTCGTTCGGAAGTCTCCTGCTGACCCGGCCAGACCCGATTCAGGTCAGGTCATGAGCACGTGAAGTTGTGCACATAGACCAGAGCTGCACATGACGTGTTCTCTGCAGATGACGTCAAGTTTTGTTTTCCGCTTCTTCTCGTTGGATAAAATTGAAATTCTTTCACAGTACATTTTGCCTTGAGCTATGAATCGAATGCAGTGTTGACCTTTCCAGGCCTCGACATGCGTTCTCAACTACGCCGACGTCACCGAATGCACTGTGTGGTCCGAGCTCTTCCGAGGGCCAAGTTCAGCCAGTTCAGTATTCCTCGCTCTGTGTGTGCATAAGCTCGGGGTGTTGTCTTATCGCTGACTAATAGGATAAGCAACGAACACTGCATTGTGATCGTTTATTTTAAATGCAAATATTGAGGAATCTGAGGTTGTCATCATTATAGGTTTCCAGTGCCTACACAGCAACTGGTTGGACAGATTTGGCAGGGTGAATGTTGGAGGTCCAAACACATGAAAGGTTCCAAAGAAATCTATTTATTAGGACAAAATACATTATTTATTTATCCTAATAAATAGCGGTTTTTGTTGTTGTTGTTGTTGGGGTTGGTTTTTCTTTCTTTCTTTTTTTTTCTTTTTTTTGGGGTGTGTGTGTGTGTGTGTGTGTGTGTGTGTGTGTGTGTGTGTGTGGTTTTTTTATTGTTGTTGTTTTTTAGGGGGGGGGTGTTCTTGTTGTTTTTAAACCTTTTATGTGTTTTGGTCTTGTTTTAGAACACTAGCAGTCATTCTTGTTTCAGATAAATGTGGGAGGGACTGATAGTTTGAATCAGCAAGTAATAGAACTAATTATTAACAGCCAGCTGTCAGTGCGATTTGAGCGACTTGCGGCTTTCCAGCAAACCACGCAGGGATGTAGGAGATAATTATTATTTACAGGAAATAAACTCCAAAGAACAAGAAAGGAAAGGAAATGGCTTTTGTTTCTCTTACACCCAGTCAACCACGGCGGTTATATATAATGAAATGTAAAACGGTATTTATAAGGCGCTTACACCTAACGTGAGCCCAAAGCGCACAAGGGAAACACGTTTTGTCAGGACATAATAAACGATACGATTCTTTTTATATAAATGCTAAATTGAGTACCCAAAAAATGAACCAATTAAAACGCACAATAAGTTATATGTAAACGCTTATTGTAATGAACAAGACAAAACAAAGTGAAAAATTTAGGGTAGACCCTTTTTTGAGGCAGCGAACAGACAGGCGTTATTAAAACGACGAAAGAAATGAAATCACTCAGCTTTCGCTTGTCGCGGGGATGGGGGGGGGGGGGGGGGGTTCCCTGCTAAAACGCCAGCATGATGCATCAATTTTGTCAAGATATCAAGAAAAGTGATGACTGCAAGCAACCAGGCATTCCGTTTTGAACTGCCCCTGGTAAATCTCACCGAGACCGGCTGTTTGATTACTTGGCACAACTTCAGACAAGAGCAAAACTTTGCTTGGTCACTTTGTACAGATTCCGAAATCAGTACACCTTTCTCCCTTCGCGAGGCCATCCACGCTCTGGTTTTACTTAGCGGATTTGTCTCCTCCTGTGTATCTGCTCAGCTCTGTTAGACCTATTTAACGCTGAAGATTTACTGGCGGGAACCAGAATCCCAGGGAGGGTGGGGAATGGAGAGGGGTGTGTGTGCCTGGCGCTGCAGTGTCACCACCAGAATGATTCTGCATTAGGATCGGTAGGCATCATCCTCACAAATTCACTGAGCTTGCTACAGAAATGGGCAGCGCAGACTGGCATCTTTCAGGGTTCGACATCCTCGGCTTCGAAGTCTCCTATTGATGTACCGTCCTATCTGCATTATAATTATGTACTATAGATGTACTGTCCTATCACAGTGTGCACTATAGATGTACTGTCCTATCTGCATACTAAGCACTATAAATGTACTGTCCTATCTGCATACTATGTACTATAGATGTGCTGTCCTATCTGCGTACTATGTACTATAGATGTACTGCCCTATCTGCATACTATGTACTACAGATGCAGATAGACTGGCGTGGAAAGCTGCCGTCGCTAGTGGCTTGTGTTTCGGAAGAGCTGAAGTGCTGGAGGCATGAAAGCACAGGACTCTTCTACTCTCATCTACACGTACTAAGCCAGCATACTGATTTGGGCAGGGGGCAGAAACGAAACTGTTAATACTTTCAGACACGACTCATTTACGGGATACTGACAGTTTTGCGCTGGCCACTCTAGCAGATGGCATCTCAAATCTCCACTCCGTCTTTCTATGAAAGGAGGGGATGATATCCAGTCTTGTGAAAAATAAAATCAACGGAGAGTTCTCGCAAACTATTTGCCGTTCCGTATCCTTCCACTGGGAGTGCTGGCTGGCAGGATTTCGGAAGTGTAAAGAGAGGGCAAGAAAAAAGGCGTCAAGAAAGTGAGGGCCAGAATAGGGACAGGATGGGGTGTGTACGACTGAAAAGCAAACATCCACGCTTTCTGGGAATGACTTCCATACACACGGCAGGAGAAGATGCCATCTTTATGACCGCTGGCAAATGCGGTCAGTAGTGGATAAATCCCACGTTGTATTACTTCTGCTCAATCAGGTTTACTTCCCTTTCAGGGTTGTTGTTGAAGCCCATTTTCACTGAAGTCCATCGGTCCTGGCTTCCAATGGCCACCCCAGGGTCTCCCTGGACCTGGTCAGTCAATCTTCACGCGGCCCGAGACATACATCAGCCGGGAAAGACCCGTCCTGAAGATTGCGTGTATGGGAGGCGGGTTGGGCCATTACCAAAGAATCTCTATGGGGGGCCGGTGCACCCAAAATCCCTGGATGCTTTGTGGATCGATCATAGCCGGGGATGAATGGTGCAGTCGTAGGAACGTCAGCAGTATTGACCTCCCTCGACACTGATTCCCTGAGACACACAATCCAACTTTTTAAGGCTGAGCTGTCGGACACCGGGAACGAAGTCTGTGTGCTGAAGGTACCGATGTTCGTACAAACTTTAGATGAACAACACTCTTGAAGCACGTTGTTTCAACTGGAATTATTCAGCCTGTTCTGTAGCTACAGCGATTCTCCGTGTATCATTTCCAGAGGACGAGTTGTTGTTGTTGTTGTTGTTTTCCCCAAAGACTATGTCACAACAATCTCCAAACGCAAAACCAAAAGTTCTCAGGCAACAGCCGTCGTTGCGGCGGAACTAAGCGATGCTATTCCCCGAAAGTATATATGACATGCAGCCTTTCATTTTCTGCTTGCTTTGTCGAAGAGCCGGTGACTCACTGCCGGAGAACGTCGCTCTGTCACTACAGAATCTGGGACGAAGCAGGGCGTAAGGAGAAAGTGTGGCCGGTAATGACCTCTTCGAAGATGTTTGCGAATCAAATTCTCTTTTTTTTATGTTTCTTTCTGTGCATACCCCTAGTGCCCCCGCCCGCCCCTCCCCCCTTCCCCACCCCCACCCCTCCCAGCACACACCCAACCCCAACTCCCCATCTCACCCCACACCCCCTTCGTTGCCCCTTCTTTTCAGCAAAATATCGACTTTTTCTCCGCTTTTGCCGTGAGCGGGATCTCAATGGTCCTTATGCCTGCGCATCTTCTGTTTTCATTCTTCATATCTGGGTCCTTCCTGCTCAGTGCATATGCCTAGGCATCAGTGGTGGGCACGTTTGACCCGTGTCAACTGCGCGAATATAGTATTGTTTCATTTGCGCTTCGGGGACCAACTCTGCCTGTTGATTCCGTGTAGTAGAATGGCCTCGAGTTGACCTTGGAGCTAATATATCTTCAAGAAAGATATATATGCAGGTTTTTGGAAACTGTGTCTGCTGGAAGCCCGGGTAACTTGTTTTGGGTACTTCTCTGTTTTATCGCTGAAATAGCATATGTGTTTTTATATGTACAAGGTTGACCGAGGGGTTACATGCGGACTCGATCACACACACACACACACACACACACACACACACACACACACACACACACACACTCACGACACACGACACACTGACAAACACTACGCAGCCAACAGCAATACCACTTTACATACGCCCCTGACTGAGAAGAAAAAAAATTAAACTGTGGGTCTATTCCGTCCTGCTGCTGTTGATGTGTAACACATCATACACTATACACACTTGGTTCCTCTCAGTTTCACCGGTTATTTAAACCAGAGGGGAAACAAAAAAACAAAAAGAAAAAGACATAACTTAAAACACCCGTAACTGCACCAGGGATCAACAAAGTTCTGTAATGAATCGCACATGCTAAAAACTGGACCCCAGAGATGAAAAACTGCGTATCGGTCTCTGCGCCCACCCGCGCCAAGGAGCCAGGGTAATCCATTGTGTGTTTTGGGCCCGCTGAGCAGAGCCGTGGAGAGCAGCACGTGCACCACGGTCACCCCAATTAGCACGTGCTCCTGGCCTGCCGCCTGCTGGGCGTCACTCAGCGGAGAAGTGCTTCGAGACGGCGGATGAGAGACTCATCAGGCTCTTCCAGGCGAGAAACTGGCGTAGCCTGTTGAGCTGGCTCCTGTGAGGCTTAGGCTCAGTGCTAGTAGTCTTCGCTCGGCAATTGATGGATGTTGGCTAAGCCATGTTAGAACCAAATGCTCCGTTTTTTATATATAAAACATTGTGTACACATACCTGTTGCATATACAGAGAGAGAGAGAGAGAGAGAGAGAGAGAGAACGAAAGCGCGACTACGAAAGGGAAAGAACTAGATCTAGCTACGCCAGAGAGTAACGCACTCTTTTTGATGAGGTAACTCTATCTAGTACGTTGTGTGCTTCTACATCCAGTCGGTAAACGATCCCTTTAAAAGCTGTCTGCACATTAAAGAGCCAGAGAGAGAAAGGAAAACTATATGGGCCCTTTCTTTACGCTAGGTGCAATCTATCCTAACTGAAAGCCTGCGATACGTTTTGTCACCAAGCTAGGTGTTACCAACGAGAGAGTGACAAATCGTGCAGCCTATTTAACTTTTTTAAGTTGGATATCAGTACATGATACTCTGTGTGTGTGTGTGTGTGTGTGTGTGTGTGTGTGTGTGTGTGTGTGTGTGTGTGTGTGTGTGTGTGTGTGTGTGTGTGTTTGAGAGAGAGAGAGAGAGACAGACAGACAGACAGACAGACAGACAGACAGACAAAGAGAGACAGAGAGAGTAATAGTATTGATTAATGTAAGAACGGTAAAGAACAACGAAACAATGCACAGTGATTAAAATGTTCAGCACCTGTAGTGTGGATGTCGTTGAACTTCAGAAACAGTAAATTAAACGTTTCTCGGCAGAATGCTCACAGTTCTTTTAAAACTTGATAAGTCCAGCGAATAATAAACTAATGACTCTTCTTTCATTTTCTTTGCTTCGCGACTATGTCAATGATGTTTTGTTACAATCAAAGTGCCGCACCCCTTTTGAGTTAAATAAACTGCATTTAAAAACAAAGCTGACAGCCAAGAACGTTTGTGTTTTTTCCACTTTGAATTAGCAAACTTCAGTCAGGAACCGACTTTCTGCTTTGCTTGTAACGCCATTGTGCGGTGCAAGCAGCAAGGTGTACACAGTTGTGCAACCTCCTATTATTAAAAAGAAATATCGGCGGGTTTTTATTTTTTGGCAAAGGATCCAAACTGGTCTGAGTCAGTAGTGACGGTTTGCAAAAGAAGTTCAACCACAGGGCCTGACAGAATAGTCAGCGAAATAATAATAGATAATACCGAAAACTTGTTAGACGCATATTACATGTATTATGCTATAAACTTTACTAGGCGCTGTACAATTAAACATTCTAAGCAAATAAACAAAAACATCATCACACTCAAAGTTAGTCCACGTTTACCTTCAGCCTCGTCAAACCATACCAGTCATTCAATCAAACATATCTACAGGACACACACAACACACGATCAAACCACATGATCACTCGGTGTCTATATGACCATTACTTGACATAGTTCACAAACAGGCCAGCAGTAGCCTTGTAGTCTGCCCACGGCAATACAAAATTTCAGTTTAACACTGACTGACGCGGGGATAATAACACACACACACACACACACACACACACACACACACACACACACACACACACACCACCACCACCACCACCACCACCACCACACCACCACCACACACCACCACACACACACACACACACACACACACACACACACACACACACACACACACACACACACACACACACACACACACACACACACACACACACACACACACAGACTATAGTCGTGCTGGCGAAGTGACATATCGTGCAGCGAGTGAACCTTTTGGCACGATTTGTCACCACGTTGTGATAAAGCCTGCCGGTGTGACAAAATGTGCAGAGAGTGCATCATATTTGACAAAACTTGACGCAGCAAGGGGCGTACCACCACAGGAGTGACTAGCGACAGAACTGAACCCGAGAAGGTCCGATTTTGGTTTTTGATCGCCAGCCAGACCGGTTTCGCTGAAGGAGGGCTCATCAGTCACTCAGCAGTGATCGTGACCGGAGAGAATGTTTCAGTCCATAAATGTTTCATCTCCCTCTTCCCCCACCTCCATACCTCCTCCCACTCCCCTTCTCCCCCTCCCTAACAAGCTTTGTGGTTTCTGTGGACGTTAAGCACCATGTTTACTACTCCAGTCCATAACCATCAAAGAAAGAAAAAAGTCTGAAACAAGAATGACTGTTAGCGTTCTAAAACGAGATCCAAACGCACAAAAGGTTCAAAAGAACTCTATTTATTAGGACAAGACAAAACCAGCAAATGTTCGGGGCAATCCCCTTTGTCAAGCTACAAAACGACACGTCAACAAGAACTAAATGGTCAAAAACGATGAAAAATGAGATCAAAAGCTAGCTAAACTACTTATCTGTTTTTGGTTGAGCTATGTCGTTTTCCTGTCCAGTGCTTGGAAGAATCTTGGAAGAAACAAAAAGAATATCGTGTGACTCAAAATATTAGTTCGACCGTGGATCTTAACGTCACGTCAAGCACACTCAAAAACATGTGTTGCACTTCGGAAAGACGAGCGGATGTGGCACTGACATCTTGCGCATGTTCAACGTGAAGATCGATAGACTGGTTCTCGATATTTAGTGCCCAGACAACCGTGAAGGTGATACCAGGGCGAAATCTGAAGAAGAAGAAAAAAAGAGGGAGTTGTATTGTCCTAATAAATAGCGTCCTTTTGAACCTTTTGCGTGTTTGCATCAAAGAAAGATCACTTCTTTTCGGTATACCGATTTCCGGTATGAAGAATTTTTGCGCTCACTGGCCCGAATTTCTGATGGGCCTGTTCAACCTGCTAATGAGACACTTGTAAGCCAATTGAAATTCAACTTGACTTTTTTTTTCTCTCCTGGTTTGGTTCGCCTACTGTAAGGAATTGCACCTTTCTCATATCTGCCTGAGTGGTTCATTATCAGGAATTGCACCTTTCCCATTTCTGCCTGAGTGGTTCATTGTCAGGAATTGCACCTTTCCCAGTTCTGCCTGAGTGGTTCATTGTCAGGAATTGCACCGTTCCCATTTCTGCTTTTGTGGTTCTTTTAGCTCTGTTTTCCTCGGTCATCATTAAACATAAAGTGACATGTTACGTGGATGGTGAGTCGGAGTTTTCACCTTGGATTTGATGCCTTGCGTTTCGCCCTGGTATCACCTTCACGGTTGTTTGACCCCTAAATATCGAGAACCAGTCTATTGATCTTCACGAAGAACATGCGCAAGGCTTCAGTGCCACATCCGCTCGTTTTCCTGATGTGCAGCATATGTTTATGAGTGCGGTTGGCGTGACGTTAAGGTCCAAGATCGAACTAATATTTTGAGTCACACGATGTTCTTTGTGTTTTACAAGGACAGAGGCTGTTTATTTTTCAGATATGGCCGGCGGCATTCAAATAATCTCATGCCAATGCATGCGTTTGCTATGTATTGTGAAGCGGGAGGATGGGGGTGGTGGGGGATTCCCAGCTTTCAGAAAAAGGGAGAGGGGTCAAAACAAAGGAAAACTATTCCCAACAAAAATCACTTCCTCTAATCCTGTGTTTTCGCCAGGCAGTTCCTTTAAGACGCCGGAGAAAAGCATGTAATGAATCGTAAACTCGTCTGTCAAAATGCCAGCATCGTGTTTAGATTAGGACTAACCCTGAACAACCAACCATCAAAATCACCGGACAAAGACGTCCACTAATGGCTACAGTAACACAATATTGCCTGATCAGCTTTTAGACACTGGGCATTCGCAGAAGATTAAGAGCCCAAGAGCGGAACTTTGATTTGAATTATTGATTAGAACAAAAAGGAAAGTCTCGCCACGGTGCTGTAACTGCCCAAGACTTTCGTCCCTCTGTCAGTGAAGAGACTGTGACGTCGACAAAACTCTTTAGCTGGTTGTGGCGGGGAGTGTGGAGGACAGTGATACTGACCATTAACTTCTACTTTCCTTGACGCGGCGGTGTTCAACAACAGGCAGGTACCGTGTCGGCGTTTCGCGTGCCCTGGGCTGTAAATGAGCAAGTATAGTAAGCTGCACGACGGCTCGCTTTGGTCAAGTTAGCTTACAGACACACTGCAATGGCGTCAGTTCTTGGATGAGCGTGGTGTCCTGGTCCGCTTGCGCCAAAGAACGGGTGTGTAGACACCTGGGCAACCTATGAACCCCCGTGACCCAAGAAACGAGATGCAGCAACCGGGTTTACATCACCGACCCCTACGCCACGATTTACATCGTCAACGCCCCGTATACCCCATCGATCGCCTGGAGGAGAGAGGCGTAGAAAGGGGAAGCGTTCAACGATCTTTCTGGAAAAGACAAACAAGAGGCATCGTCAGTCAGACAAACATTGAAACTGTTTCAAAGGCAACACTGGGGAAACTTCTGAGAGACAGCGTGGAGCGTATACAGGCTTTCCCGAGCGCGTAGATAGATACTTGAACTGAACTAAACTGCCCAACAGGTGCCATGTCCTTTTGTTTCCGATTTTAAGTTTTCTTTTGTTCAGCAACACTTTGCTTCCCGTCCGACTGCATTCAGGCTACATTCACTTACGGATCTCATTCTGAAGTCCGTCCCTAATAAGCCTTGTGGTTTCTGTGGACGTTAAGCACCATGTTTACTTACGTTCTGAAGTGAGGCGTGTGGTTATTACAGCAGGCAAACCCATAGCATACAGTTAATTGGTCGGTCTAGCTTTGAACTGTGGAATATGCCGATAAAACACCACTCTCAGTCAGACGAACATTGCAACTTCCAAACATTTCAAAAAATGAAAATGTACTTATCCGGTTTCAGTTGTGGTGTTTTCAATGCCTGATTTTCATTTTTCACCGTGTAACAGTTGTCTAACTCTTATTTTGTCGCTTGAAAAGGGGGGTTACCCCGAAAATTCGCGTATGTTTTGTACTTTCGTATTAAATTGGCGTTCCTATTAACCTTTTGTGTGTTTGAACATTGGAACTGTTTCAAAGGCAACGTTGGGGGGGACCACTGAGAGACGGGTTGGTGAGCATAATTATGGGCCTTTAATTCCAAGCACGTAGATACCATCTTGAACTGAAATTAGCTGAACTGTGGAATGTGCGTGGTTATAGCTGCGGGCAGTTAACCCGTTATTGATCTGGCTCTGAACTGTGGGAGGTATGGTAGCAGGCAACCTGATTACATAGGCCTACACTTACGGATCTCTCTCTCTCTCTCTCTCTCTCTCTCTCTCTCTCTCTCTCTCTCTCTCTCTCTCTCTCTCTCTCTCTCTCTGTGAACTAAGAGATGTTTGGTCAAAAATATAATAGCAGGCAACCCTAATTATAATACACACGCTTCGAATGGGAGGTAGACCTGGGCTCTCATTCCCTCCCCCCTCCCCCCCCCCCCCCCCCCCCCCCCCCATTCCCACCACCACCACCAGCCCCCCCAAACCCCCTCTTCCCCCATCCCTAATAAACCAAACAATTTCTGTGGCCGTAAGGCATCACTGAGTCAGTCTAACGCGTTGTTATTGCACCAGTGTACAACTGAAGGATTGGGGTTTGAACTGCAGAAGATTCGCAGTTTTTGTGTGTTGGGCGTAAGCATCATTTTATGTGAAGCGAAAACTGAAACTGAAACGACTGGAATTTGGATGTCCATTTTCAGATGTCCGGTTTGACTGATTGTCTGGTTGCATTCTGGAAGAGTCCAGGCTTTCCCTTCGGTCGAGCATTCCAAACAGGAAGGCAGTGCCCAGAAAAGAAATAATTATTAGCGAAGGGAGGACACAAAAACAATACGTTTTTGTTTCTTGTTTTCATTTACCTTATTTATCAAATTGTTAACTTGTTTATTTTTGTGACCAACGTCACAACATGGCAGTTTTTTTATGGAAAGGTTGTTGTTTTTTAATGAAATTGACAAATTCTTCAAATTATGCATTGTTATTTTGAACAAACCAAAAATCGTAAGCCGAAAATCACTCACAATTTTTTAAGAAATATATCAATCTTTAATGAGCAAGTAAAATATTTTCCTTGCATTATAATACATTTTTGTCTTAATTTTTGCCTGTTTCATACAAAAAGAAATATGTGGAGTGCTAAATTTTGTTAATTTTTTTTTTAAGAAGGCTCAGCTAAAAAGAAAAAAGGCTCAGCTAAAAAGAAAAAATTCAATTTTGCCTGCGTCATGTGCAGGACGTTCGTGTGACTTGAACGTGCTGACACTTTGACACCTCTCGCCTCCTGAGCTGATTCCCTTCATTTTCCGATCCATATTTTTGCCTGACTGGCCGTGTAGGCAGGAAATGGTTCCGTTAAATTAGATTCGTGGAAAATCATGTGAAACAATCTTATTATTACCTTCGCGATTTTTTTCTTCTTCGTCTTCTTTTTCTTTTTCAATTGGATTTTCAGGTTAAATTCGGGAAAGTGAGATGAGTTTTGTCCGTTGAATGGACGGCAGTATTGTTGCTTTCATCTCTCACGCTTTTTAATGAATAAATGAATCAACGAACTCGAGCTTCTTCCTCTTCTGTATGGTGGTCTGCTTCAACACTTTGAAGACTGCTGACACTTTTAGTGCATGCTGGGTTATTTTGGTGTTTCCATAATCCACTGAACTGTGACATGGACTTCAGGAGGAGGAACTTGGTTTTTAACGCCGTCCATCGGTATGATGGTTACATGAGGGCGGCACGGACTACAGAATCTTTTACAGGTGTAGCCTATGTGGTCTTTTTGTCTGCCTCTAAACACGGGGGACCTCGGTTCATAGTTTCATCCAAAGGACTGTTGGTCATGTCCGGCCGCGCAGAGTCTGACTCCTGGAGGGCGAGCGCAAAGCCTTGCACGTGACGATCGCCCACGCAAGTGTTGACCACGCTCGATCTTGCTTAGCTTTTGGTTTTCAAGAGCGGGTGCTCTCGCCCCACGCTACCAATTGACTCTCCTTCGACCTGGCCCCGTCTACTGCAAATCAGTCAAACTCCAAGCACTGATTTAAGACATCTTTCCTCCAACCACTGCCATAATTGATTATGCCATAGGTCTGGAAAAACTGTCAGCTAACGAACAGATTTTCGTTGGTGCTCAAATGAAAGTACGCTTGTAACAGACAACTCAAATTATATCAGGCGTTTCTTTTATAACCGCTTATGTTGCTTACGCCAGCAAAATATTTTATAAAACCAAAATCGTTGGAATCAAGACGGAACTCTTTTTTTTTCTTTCCCCCTCCTGTTTCTTTTCTTCTTCTTTTATTTTCATCGCGGAGAACTGGCTCAGTCTCTACAGACTCTTGGCCATAAACAAGCATAACTGAGAGATTCCACTGAAACCAGATGAAACTAAATCAAATAATGTCGGATAGAACAAAGAAACTATCAATCTAAATCGGATATATTGGTATTTAATGGCATGAACGTATCCCACAAGTAAATTAAGAGGTAAGTGAACACAGAAAGATTGTGCAACTGTACACAAAACGACATGACTGTACATAACGTAAATGAAACAAGTCTTGCAGTAACGTTTATACGCTGACCTTCGTGTTGTTGGCGACTTCCGATTTAGTACTGCTTTTCTGTCATCATCGCTGAAATCCAGTTACCAACTCATTATAGGTACGTAATGAATCAGTACGTTCAAAGAAGTTGGGGCGGTGAGACAATAGGACAGAAGAAAGATGAAAATGAAAAACTAAAGAAAGTAAAAACAGACGAACGAAAGGGAAGGAAATGATGAACACATGGGGCCGGGTGGGGGGGGGGGGGGGGGGGGGGGGGCGAATTCACTTCGTTCCTGGAGAGGTTCCCTTTTCCCTTTTCACTTCCCAGCGACAAGTGTATGGGAGGGCGGAGGGGTTGTAGGGGGTGGGGGGAGGGGGGGTGGCTCGTCGATACCACACAAGTGAAACCGACGTAAAGCCAATTTAAGAAGTAGTGTATGGACAGGGGGTGAGGGTGGGGGGGCAAATTACCTTCGTTTCTGAAGTACTTTCCCTCCCCTCACCCTTCCCTTCCCCTCGACTCAAGTGTATGAGGGGTGGATGAGGGAGGGGGCGCAGATAGAGAAAACCACAGAGTTTTTAAAACAGTGTTGCGAAGCTCCGCTGGCATTCGGAGTCTCACCACCAGTAAACAAAGAGAAACACTAAAAATACATGTGCACTAAGCAGCTGTTGTCAGATTCGGGGTGGCGCTGCCGTCGACTTGTGGACAGATCCACATTTTTGCCGCCAGCAGCGACCCGATGACACATCGTAGAGCCAGCGTGTGTCGAAGTGCTGACGGGTTGTGTCGTAGTACCAGCCGCGATACCGCGTAGTGCTGATAGATCCACTTTCTTTACCTGAACACAGCACTTGTCGTGATCGCAGACACTGGAATTCTTTTCTGTCGAGGTACAACGGTAAACAAGATCCAAGCACACAAACGGTTTAGGAGAACGCTGAGTTTAATGGGCAATACAAAACGTGTGGAAATGTTCGTGTGTGTGTGTGTGTGTGTGTGTGTGTGTGTGTGTGTGTGTGTGTGTGTGTGTGTGTGTGTGTGTGTGTGTGTGTGTGTGTGTGTGTGTTGTGTGTGTGTGTGTGTCTAGTTTTGTTGTTTGTTTGTTTGTTTGTTTGTTTTGTTTGTTTTTTCAACCATAAGCAGATTTTGTTTTCGATTCTTTCTCCTCCAGTTTGATTCATTTTGATGTTTTCTCAGCTAATCTCATTCAGTTGCTGCTGCTTGATGGCTTAAGCTTCATAATGTCAGAATTTCGTGAAAGCCCACACACCAAAAACACTCTAGAGCCGGGGCCTTAAAGGAACTACGTGCACAAATCGCGTTTTGTCCGACGGGTAGAAGAATTCAAACTAAGAACTCGGAGTAATGAACTTTGCTTAAAATGCCTTGTTGGTCTTTTTCGTATAGTTTAAAACAGAAGTATTTTTGTTGTTGTTGACCCACTGACCCGACACCAGTGACGTGTTCTCGCGGCGCTCCAGGCCAAATATAAAAGATGCCTCGGTATGTGACATATATGCTAGCTACGACTGTGTTTTGCACATCTGAAACACTTAATTGTCAATCGCGAAATTAGTTTTCTGAAGTCTGTTTCAAGTTAATGGGATATTTGAAGGCCATATTCTTCATTTATAAGTTTGTATATATATCGATCTCTACAGGGCATTGGACAAAAGAAGCTTTAAAAAGGCTAAGTTCCTTTACACGTCCGATTGTTTTAACACTCACTAAACACGAAGTATCGGCCGGTTTTTGGCTATGACGTTCAAAAGTAATGGTTTTAAAGTGTTGTTTTGTTTCGTTTATTTTTTTTTAAGTACGATCTCTTGTCGAATAAAACTGTCCTTCGTGTAATTAGACTACGATTGGTTTTTTTTCTTTTTTTTTTTTCTTATCTATAACTGAAACAAGACTTTGCATGTTATCCGAACAAGCGCACCGCCATAATGTGCTTGCCTAAAAAAAAAAAAAGTGAGGTTAAGCTTATTTTTTCACAAAAATACCCGAGCCTTCCCACTCGTAGAGAATTCACAAGTTCCTGGACCCTGAATAAAAACAAAATTGCCTTGAACATTTGGTGGAACGTATGTTCCGGTTCAATCGGCGATCCCTGAAAATGGTCGGGCTAGAAAGAGAGAAACAAGTCAGTACAACACCACTAAACTCACTCAACCAAGGCCGAAAATAGCAGCACCTTTGCATCGAGACACGACATGTGAAAAGGTTGTGAATAACATGTGTGTCTGTGTCGAAATCGTCTGCTATGTCATTGAAACGATCGATCAAGAAAGGGAGAGCGAAACAATCGACCACAGTGCCTGCATGAAGTTTCAAGCATAAAAGCATTACTATCAAAATTTCGAGTTAAACTCGTGATGATGAAAGTCGATCGGCTAAAATGACACTCCAGCTAAAAGAGGACGTAACGACAGATTCAGGTCAGTTGCGCCGTTCCTTAAAATTGGCATTTATTACACTGCCCTGGCTGTGTTTCTTTCCAATGAAAGCAAATCCAATAATGTCCCAACAAGCATTCGTTATGATTGCGGCGTCGATTTTTATGATCAAGACGAATTATTTCCTCTCGCGAAATTAAATTCACATCTCTCTCTCTCTCTCTCTCTCTCTCTCTCTCTCTCTCTCTCTCTCTCTCTCTCTCTCTCTCTCTCTCTCTCTCTCTCTCTCTCTCTCCTTTCTGAGGGATACCGATGACGCAGAAATCGATCCTCTCCACTAGAAAATCCAAAACAATCAAAAGGTTCTCTCTTTTAAGACTGGAGTTGTTGGAAAATCGCTTTGTGTGCTTCCACAAATGCCAATATGTGTGTTTTTATAATTTCCGCTTTCCCGGTTCATTCGACTGCATTTCTTGCCCCAGTCATTCCCAAATAAAGTAGCGTGCGACATGTAAGTGTGAGTTTTATATGTGCCTTGATGAGTTGTATTTCTTCCTTTACGATAATAATAATAATAATGAGAACTTCAGTGCGCCTAACCACACGTTAAAGCCCTAAGCGCACGCATAATCAAAGCAAACTATAAGGCATACAACGGAGACCACTACACAGTAATCACAAACCAAAACACTACATTAGGCTGCATTATGCTAGCACTCTCACCAACAACAAAGTTACAACAAAATCGCTCTTAAACACTCTGTCTATTCACACAAACACACTCACACGCGCGCGAGCGCGCGCACACACACGCGCACACACGCACGCACACACACACAGGGTTTGTTTTGATTCAACGTTTTTTGCTTTGTAATGAGCTGCATGCTCCAGTCTGGAGAAATACCGTACCATATATAAGAGAATACATTACTATTATTATCATTAAATGCCTGTCTCAGTGGAGCAGAGGTTAGAGACCATCTTTCAGTTACTTCCTTAAAGCGTCGTCATGGGTCAGTCCTGGGGACTCAAACCATAACAGGTCAAACAATTTCCTTCGGTATCTGTATAACATCTCTTGTTTCACTGCCACCGTCCGATGAAAGAAACTCCTGTAACAATGGACCTGTATGCTTGACATTATGTACTGTGTTCTGTGCGTGCGTGCGTGTGTGCGTGCGTGTGTGTGTGTGCGTGTGCGTGTGTGTGTGTGTGTGTGTGTGTGTGTGTGTGTGTGTGTGTGTGTGTGTGTGTGTGTGTGTGTAAACTATAGTACATACAATTTTACGCGTGTTTTTATGTGAATGTATGGCAACATAGCTACTAATTGTCAAGGCTCAACTGATTGTGTGCCGCTGTGTGTGTAAACTATGGTACGTAAAATGTTACACCCTTCAGTTTTATGCGAATGTATGGCAGCATAGCTATTTGTTGTCAAGGTGTGTGTTGTGTGCTGCCTTTTATACTGTGCATTCCAAACAGTTTTTCTATTGATTCTGAAATGCAGTTTTCCACGTGTTTTTATTGCAATGTACTTCACACATGCACGTGCTTTACCTCTCGGTCGAGATAATAGCAAAGTATTCTTGACTGGCAACTGCACAAGTGTGGCGAAACAGCTGCACACACACACGCTCGCCTCTTGCCCAACATGGGGCCAACCTCAGGCTGTTGTTATCTGAGCAGCGCATACTAACAAGCAAACTCACCATGAAATCGAAAATAAGCGAACTAATGAACATTGCTGTGCCGCTCCAACCGAGTGTGCATGAACATTTTTGTATGCACAAGTCAGATTAGCCTTTAAAAAAAAAAATAAGGAGCGAGAGAGAAAAAAAAGAGAAGAAGAAAAAAACTGGCTTATTTTGACCCTCAAATTCCTTTTTCAGCCTCGAGGGGAAAATGGGCGTTTCGTGCCTTTTTTTTTTTTTTTAGAGGTGGCTGGGTGTTTTTTTGTGTTTTTTTAAACTGATCGCTTCATTACCATAAACAATCATTTTCTGACAAAGGTTTACGAGAAAGCGCTTCCCTTCTACGTTCCGCGGGCATTCTGATCGTAATGACGCAGGTTTCCTCTCCAGGATGAATCTTTCCTCTCCATCGCTCTGACAGCCCACGTTGAACTTGGCTCGGAAAACGACGGCACTTTTAAACGGTTGTGTGGCAAGCACGTTTTAGTGTTCAGCTCTCGTTGTGTGTGAGTGCTTTGAAAAACGTGGAGCGTTTAGGTAGGTTACGGTGTAAGCTATACTTCACCTAAACTCCGAGCATGAGTTCTGCGAATTCTCATGAGAGCCGTTTTTGATCTGTTGCCATGGCTTCTTCAAGAAACGCAGCAAATATGAAAAGGGGAGGAGGGGTGTGGGTTGGAATAAAAAGGATGTTTTTAGTTTTACTGTCCGTAACAAAATAAAAAAGTTTGATTTCAGTTCTGAGCGCCATGTCTGACGTGTGTGTGTGTGTGTGTGTGTGTGTGTGTGTGGTGTGTGCGTGTGTGTGCTTGTGTGTGTGTGTGTGAGTGTGTGGGTGTGTGTGGTGTGTGTGTGTGTGTGTGTGTGTGTGTGTGTGCGTGCGTGCGTGTGTGTGCGTGCGTGCGTGCGTGCGCCCGGTGTGTGTGCGTGTGTGTGTGCGTGCGTGCGTGCGTGCGTGCGTGTGTGTGTGTGTGTGTGTGTGTGTTGTGTGTGTGTGTGTGTCTGTGTCTGTGTCTGTGTTTGTGTCTGTGTGCCTGTGTCTGTGTGTATAGTGTGTGTTTTACCGTAACACATAGGCCTGTCTATCTGACGCGTGGTGATAATACTGACATTATCGAATTACACCGCGCTTGTAAACGTGCTTGATTTGAGAGCACGAAAATGGTTTCTGGTTTCTGGTATGTTCACACTGACATTAACACTATCATTAAGAATCATGTAGTGAATAATTACTCCCAATTAAAGGTCAAAAACGAGGGCGTGTCGACGGGAAAGATCAGGTTTCGGTCGTAAAGTGAAAACAATCCCACAGAACCGTCCACGTGTACACGTGCCAAGCGACTGTGTAACCGGTAAACGATGTTATCGAATGATTACGTGGTGTTCACACTGTTGGAAGAGCACGTGAAGTCCGCAAGAACACGGTGACTCGTATCGCAGTGTCGGCGGCATCCCTGTGGTCGTTTGGCTGTAATTTGAGCCAATAAAAGATTTGAGAAAGCTATTAGTGAATGCGTTTTGCTCGGTTTTGTGTTCGGCTGTCAGCTGGGCATAACATAAAGATTAACGATTTGGGCCGTCGCCAGTGTCGTTTACAATGCGCTGCATCAACAGAGTAATTATGGCCTGTGTTCAGCCTTTATCGCAAGAACTGTCAGGCGCAAGTTTCACTCTAGAATCGAGATGTGAAGCGGAGCCGCTACTGCTTATCTTTCAGTTTTTATTGCGTGTGGTTTTGTTAGTTTGGCTGATTGAGACGCGTGCGTGCGTGCGTGCGTGCGTTTTACTGTAACCATTCTAATAAGCAGTTGCGTATTCCCTGCACTTAAAACACACGCCTCGTTGTGTCTGGTGTGTGTGTGTGTTGGGGTGGGGTGGGGGGGGGGGGGGGGGGTTGAGGCGCCGGGGAGAAGAAGCCTAGACTAGTCTGAAAGTGACCAATTTCAGGTTAACATATGAATAATATGAATAAATAATTCTTATAAAGCGGTGTTGTCTAACCAGAATTAAACTCACTGCGCTGTACAAACACTTATGACAAAAACCACATTAACATACATTTCAACAAACAAAACTTTAAATATTGTAGTTTACCATTATCGCCTATCAAACAATAACTATGTAGTTATACACATCACACACACACACACACACACACACACACACACACACACACACACCACACACACACACACACACACACACACACACACACACACACACACACACACACTATAAAGCGCTCCTGCCGATTCATCCCCATTTCCTGTGAGAAAACAGACTACTGTGAAAGTGACCAGTTTCAGGTAAACATATAAATATATCCGAAGAGATCATCGCGATTTGTCTCCATTTGTTTCTTGTGACTTGAATTTCGCCCTGATATAACCGTCCTGGTTGACTGAGCGTAAAACATCAAGTTACTTACAACACTTTTTTTTTTTTTTTAATCTGTGTGTCTACATATATTTAGCGTTTATTGTGTGCTGACAAAATGTGTCTCGCCCTGATATAACCGTATTGGCTGATTGGGCGTAAAACATCAATTTGCTTGCTTACTTACTCGCCCTGTACTTAATCTGTTTTTTCTTTCTTTTTGGTACAATTCAGCTGTTCTCAGTTTCAGTGTGTACTGTTTTGAAGTTTGAGTGTTTTTTTGTTTGTTTTTTGTTTTTAACCAGCTTCGCCCTAATCAGACCTCAGTTGCCTGGGTGTTGGGCATCATGTGACTAACCAACAACTACAGGCTGCTAACCCTGTACTGGTTAGATCCCTGGAGTGGGTCAGAATGTAGCTATGCATGCTTCGTCCACTGAACGTTTTGAACTGATGTAAACGAATTTTGCCAGAATACGCGATTCCCCCGGAGGTGACTCTATGCGATTGATGGGACGTTAAAATCCAAGAACTAACTATAGCTCACTAATGTTCTGCTTAGCAGTTGGGACAGCAATTGCGTGGTGCGGTGGTCGCTGCGTAATGCCGGACGGACACCGCCTTAACATCCTGGAGCCGGTTTAATAGAGCGGTTATAACGCCATTTACGCCGTCCTAAGCGATGGTTATAAACTATAACAGCGCAAAGTGATATTTTTGCGGCCAATGAAGCGGTTACAGTGGCTACCGACATCCTAATCACGGTCATAGTTTATAACACCTCCCCCCACGCGTAAGCTGTTCTGCGCTGGCGTTAGCTTGCCGCTGGGTACAAAATCAGCTGTTTCAGTTTGATACGAGAATCATGATGGCCGCCAAAAGACCGGTTCGGTACACGTGCACAATCCGACTCGTAAGAGATCGTAAATTTGATGACTGAATAAAACCACTGGACGTGTACGATGATCTAGGATTATTTCAGCGTTTTTGTGTGTTTTTTGGACGCCGTGAAGTCCTTGAGGCAATCGATGAGTTTAATGATTAGCAGTACCTCGCATCGACAAAGGGGAGTTCGTCTGCTCTTGTTGGTGGCCGGGGCTGTACTTGCTTGTGGTTCATTGTACTTCTTTAGAGACCTTTTTTGTGTGTGTGTGTGTGTGTGTGTGTGTGTGTGTGTGTGTGTGTGTGTGTGTGAGCATTTTCGTGTGTACTCTGTGGAAACTGTAACTGAAGCATTTTGAGCTTTTTTTCTTTTCTTTTTTCACGTTTTTCCCCCGAGGCGTGTGTTTTCTTGTTTTGCAGAAAATTATGACTTTTTTAGTTTTTTGTTTTTTTAAATAATTTATTTTACATTATTATTATTATTATTATTATCAATGCAAATAATGATCGATTTGCGGTTTTATGCAACAGGTACTTTTCAGCATGTGATTGGAGATTCATTTGGTGTCAGTTTGTAGCGGATGTAAAGGAAAATCCTGGGGGGTTTCCAGTCACAGTTAAATATAGACGGCCTTACGCTAGCACAGTTGTAACCGACAGCATTTTGTGCATCGTGGCCGCGACTTGGCGGGGCTGTCGTAACCTCGAATCGTACACATAACTATAACCGCGCAGTGGGTCGGAGGGCTTTCCGCTAGCGTAGTTTATAACCGTGTTCATTAAACCGGCTCCTGTTGTTCTGGCGGCGGTCCACGACAGCCTTGGTCTTCCGGGTTGGCGCCTGTTTCGAGGTTTCACTCTTCTGTCCCCCTTTTCCCACTCGTCCCCGTCCATAATAGGCCTTCTCGCCTCCGTGGGCGTTAAGCAACAAAAACTCACATGGCTAACTAACAACTGGGTAGATAGAATCAGCAGCTAATGTCAGCTGTAGGCCACTCAATCTCGCCGTCACAGTAGCTGGTCCCGGCTGGACGAAGAAGAAGCAGCCGAAGAAGAAAAGCAAAAGGGCGAGACAACATTGGTCTGCGGCAACGTTGGGATTTTCATTAACACGTCGTGAACAGCAGACACAGCGAGAGAAAACAGCTGACGCCGAGGAGTAGCTTTTGTTGACTTTCCGCCATTTGCCCGGAAATGCCGCTGGGTGAATTGAGCACCGCGTGCCTCAGCTCACACGCGCTCGGGTGGCGGGCTGCGCAGGGGGCGCGAGCCGACACGCTTCACGGACCAGAAGAACCTCCATTAACAGCTTCGCCGACAGATGGACGGAGTCGTCCACGGCGTGATCGTTCACTGCTCTGTCTCTAGGTCTACTTGGGTGGTGCTGCGTTCCGCGCTGAACACACGGCGCGTGCCTTGTTACTCCTCGCGCGAGTTGCACGTGCAATTTGACGTAAACTAGGTCATCTCCCCGTGAGGTCGCGGTGTCGGTGTCGAGCGTGATGTTGCGAGAAGTAAAACATGGCGCCACTGGTGTGAAAGCCGCGGTCATTAGCGTGACGTCCCAGTTGCTTTTCCTGTCAGGGTTTGAAGGTGCCGTTAGGGTTAGGAGTAACTCGCACATTTGCCTCCTAAAGTCAGAGAAGCTCTTTTTTTTTTTTTTATGGCGGTGTGTGTGTGTGTGTGTGTGTGTGTGTAGGGTGGTGGGGTGTCAGGTTTTCCACTGTTGTTTCTGCTTGATTGTGGCTGTTTTGTTGAGGAGGTTCATTACAGACTAACTAATATTCCACACAGCAAGTTCGACCGCTGTGAAACTGCAGATTCAGATTTGTTTAAGAGTATTTACTGTTCTTTAAAAGGGGTGGGGTTTGTTTTTGTTTTTCGGCTGGGGGGTGGAGGGTAATTGCAAGTAACCTTAAAGGAAAGCGAATCCCAAACGAGTCCTCATTTTGTCAGACTCGAACTGCAATATACACGGCCACATGACCACCAGAAATAGTTCATTCAAATCAAATCAAATGATTTTGCTGGGTTGTTTTATTTTTGGTCGATGTATGGGCTTCTTTCGTCTTCTTTTTTATATCGATAAAAAGTTGCGAAGAGCCGTCAGCGGTGCCATTTTCACCATGTCTGTGACGTCATGAGCCTGGTCGGCATGTGTGGCAGAACTGTACATCACGAGCCAAGTTTTTCTGCTTTTCACTGGCAAACAGCGAACCAACAGGGCCGAGGTGCCCCGATGAGCTGAAATTCGAAGCAAAAAATAAATTTTAAAAAAGGACTGACTTTGCAAAGGACGAAGCTTGCAAGGGGAGAGACACTTTTTGAACGTTTTCATTCCGTGTCTCCTTTAACACGCACGCACGCACGCATTCACGCGCGCACACACACACTCACACACTCACACACACGTACGCACGCACGTGCGCGCACGCAGACAAGGCACGCACGCACGCAAGCACGCACGATCGCACACACTCACACACATTATAAGCCAATGAACATCACACAAAACAGACACTAAAAGTGCGTTGGAGTCTTTCTTTCGGCCGGGCTGGGAGGGGTAGGAAGGAGGGTGGGGGGGTTATGTCGAGCGGGGGGTGGGGGTGGGGGGTGGCGGCTGAGGATATGACACCAAATAATTGCCAGGAACAGACGTCGCATTTTCTGCCCATTTCCATATTTCCCTCACAGCGAGAAAAAGAAAAAAGAAAAAAGAAAAAAAAGGCTTTTTCTGTACAAACAGGCACTCGTTGGGAAGTAGGCCCCAAAACTCTATGTCTGCAGGATACGGATAAACTTTAAAAATGTGTCTGCGCCTTCAAATTAGAGGGCCGCTAATTGGCCCGGAAAACCTGTCGCCAGACCTGCCTCCCCGATGCGCAGAGCTGGGTGAACTGGCTGGCGACCTACATAGCTTCCCGCGTCCTCTCGGCTGTCGTGAAAACCCAAGAGCTGGGTGAACTGGCTGGCGACCTACGGCTGTCGTTCATAGTTCAGGATCTGTGTGAGAGTCGAGGTGGCCGTCCTGAGCTGTCCGTCCTAACGAGCCTTCTGGTTTCAGTGGTCGTAAAGCTATGTTGAACCATGCTTCGGCATTGGTCACAGCTTGTCCCTAATATGTCAACTGACATCTGAGGACGTTAAGCATCACTTCATCATCGGCTGTCGTGAAAACACAGGAGCTGTGTGAACAGGGAGGTTCATCGTTCGTCGTTCATGAAGTGTTGCTTTGCCTCAACAGAGACCGTACGGACTATTAGGGACGGGAAAAGGGATTAAATAAGTAAGTAAACATGTTGCTGTCGGTGGGGAGGGGAAGGGGGGTGGGGAGGAAGACGTGAATAACTCGTCCGCGCGCTCCGACCCGCAAAGACCGAAGAGACCGTCAGCCACCGGCAGAACAACGATGTTAAGGAGGCGGGGACCCCGCCAGTGCGAAGCAACTTAGGTACTTCGCTAATTGCTGTTTCAACAGCTGTGCGGAGCAAAGTCACAAAGACAATGTCCGGGAAGCAACTGTTGAGAAACAACTGAAGCAAAGGACTGTCCAACTCTCTACGAGAGCCCAGCTCCATTCCCTGCTCTTGATCTCTCCTGGGCTCTCTTGAGGGTCCAGCTCCACCTCCCTCCTCTTGATCTCTCCTGGACCCGCGAATGATTGTCCAGCTCTCTTATGGGAACCCAGTTCCACCTCCCTCCTCTTGATCTCGCTTGGACTCTCTTGAGGGTCCAGTTCCACCTCCCTTCTCTTGACCTTGCCTGAACCCACAAATGATTGTCCAGCTCTCTTATGGGAACCCAGCTCCACTTCCCTCCTCTTGATCTCGCCTGGACTCTGAAGAACAGGGAGGTGAGGCCATGGACCTATATATTCGTAGGTCCATGGGTGGAACTGGGCTCTCACGCAGTGAGCTGGGCAATCTCTGGCTTCAGCTGCTCTCAACAGTTGGTTCTGTGGGCACTGTCTTTGTGACTTTGTTCGGCACAGCTGTTGAAAGAGCAAGCTGCAAGAGTACACAAGTCGCTTTGCTCTGGCGAGTTCCGCACCACATTGATATCTGTTGTTCCGGTGGTGGCAGTCTTTCCTGTTTTTGCGGGTCGGAGCTCTTGGGACGAGCTATTCATAGGTGCCCGATCCCACCCCCACCCCTACCCCCACCCCCACCCCCACCCCCCTCCCCCCCGTCCCTAAGAAATCGTAAGAGGTTTCTGTGGACGTTAAGCCTCAACAGTCCCAACAGTCTGTCGGCTGCCGAGGCCGTCTTCATCGTGTGTTTGATTAACGCATATCGTGTGAATTAAGTCATTAATAATTACAAAATATATCGAGTATTTATAGTGACTTGTTCCATGGGAGGTTTAGGCGCTTTACTTGTCCAGTCGTTATGTATGCTCATGTATCCATTTTGAGTCCGCCGAAGGGAGGCCTAGGATGTCTGATGTCACTCCCCTGTCTGGAATCTTAGGGCTGTCATTTGATTCTTCTTTCCTATCTCCTCTCTTGCTTTTCTGCCTAGTCCTCATGCTTGTCATTTTTCTGCTAATGGTCCTTTCTCCTGACGTTTTTTCCAGAAAAATCCCAGACATTGTTCGCGAAGAGTTAGCCTTTTTTGTATGGCTCTCGTTGAGCAGCTAGGAGATGAAAGTTGGTAGGTGGTATGTGCAGCTTGCTGCCATATGGCACCGGTATTTGCCATTGTGCATTTACATAACGTCTTTTAATTTTGTATCGATAAATTACACAGAATGATCGACGATACCAACATGTCCTAGCCTTATGTGCTCTTTTAACAGCGGTAATGCTGAACGGACTAACTCTTCGAAAATTTGTGTTTGATGTTTGTGTATTTATGTTTTGTTTGATGTTTGCGTAGGGACTCGTTTTGTGGACTGACTCTAGAAAAGGTTTATATATGAGAAGAGTTCTGAAATGTGATTTTCCTTGTGACAGAGTTTGATTGTCCTGAAGTGACCCTGTGCGGTTGACAGGACGTTAAAATTCAGTTACTAACTAACTTATCTATCTTGAGTCCCACAGTGGGATACTGCGAACGCAGAAACTAAAATCCCATCTGTTGAGAACCTAGGCTTGACAAATGTTATCCCTTTAAAGCCTGGAATAGGTCCAGATACAGCCACGCACTCTTCGCCCACTGCTAGGAATTTCCTCCTTGTCCTAATTTCTACCTTCCCAGTCCATTCACCTTCATTTTTTCCAAATCCTCTCCCTACTTTTTAACTGCGTTAGTTTTGGTTAAGGCAGTTTCCCATGTGGTCCCGCGGAATAACATAGGTCACCCAGCTAGTAGTTACAAGCGATTTAAGCAGGTTCCCATGGTGGGTGTCTACGGAATATAAATAGGTAGGGCCTACCAAAACATGTTTCCGTGAGCCGGTTTGGCCTAGCGGTAAGGCTGGTAAGCGGAAGGACCTCGGTTCCATACCGCTTCGGATAAAGTCTTGTTTTCAATGTTGCAACAGTGAGTTAGACACACTTGTGATGTAGTGACGTGTCGAATCGTACGCTCCTCTCAGTGTCTTGCGTGTAGCAACAGGGTCTGAACCGGGGAATGACGTAGGACCGAGTGACGGAAGAGGGAGGCGGGAGGGAAGGGGGGGAATGGGGCGGTGGAGGGGTGGGGGCGGGGGCGTTGATATACTTCTTTGACTCCGACTTCTCGTCTACTGTCAGCCAGCAGTTACTGGGTGTGATATGTAACACGTTTACGTTGTGGTGTTTGAAAGAGACAAAAAACAGCCTTTTGTCGTCGTCGTCGTCGTCGTCGTCGTCGTAGTCGTTATACTTACCTCACCATTCCTTTCTTCTTCGTCTTTTCTGTAGTGTGTGTGTGCGTGCGTGCGTGCGTGCGTGCGTGCGTGTGTGTGTGTGTGTGTGTGTGCGTGTGTGTGTGTGTGATGAGTGGCACTGCTGTCAAGTGAATATGCTGCTGCTATTGCTGCTGCTGATTACGAAGAAGAGAAAGAAGATGTGGCCTATTTTGCTAGGCGGCTACACAGTTTGGGGTCACTCGCGCAAAATCTCGCCGCGGGACTTGGTGACCGAGACTGAAGTCTCACGCTATACTGTGCCCGGTGAGAATCCATTAAAATGTTCGATTAAAAAGCGCACGACAGGTTTGAAGAAGGTAGAGCTGTGTTGCAAGTACTGCACAGATTGGACCAGGTAATATCGCTCTGAACACACGCACGCACGCACGCACGCACACACGCACGCACGCACGCAAGCAAATACGCACGCAGCGCACACGCACGCAACTGACGCACACACACACACACACACACACACACACACACACACACACACACACACGCGCGCGCGCACGCACGCACACACACACATACGAGGGTGTTTTCAGATATTTAAAAAAAAAAAAAAAAAGTTGTTAACATTATGCTCATGGGTAGGATTAATGTTCTGGTACAAAGGCTGTTCAAAATTTCCCTCGTCTATCGCCTCGCACGCGATGATTTCTTTTGTTGTTTTATTCACTGCACAACTGTTCTTCTGCTGTCATTTGAGGGGTTGGGGGTGGGGTGAGGGGGTTATGTGGTAGGCACTAGGAAACGACAGTGGAGACAGTTATGGGGAGTAGGCAAGGTGGGGCAAAATTTGAACATCCCCCACCTATGAAATAAGGTGACCATGATATAACGGCATGGTTGACTGGGCGTTAAACGCCAATTATCTCTCTACCCACCTGGCCATGGACCTACTGTATATGTATCTGTCCTACTGAAGCTATATTACACGCGACTACAAATTGGTCCATGTTTGTCCAAGAGACATAACTACGTTCTGCCGTTTTTTGCATCGCTACTGCTGGCTTAACTCCCTTGTCTCTCTCTCTCTCTCTCTCTCTCTCTCTCTCTCTCTCTCTCTCTCTCTCTCTCTCTCTCTCTCTGTTTTGTTTTTGAGGGAGGAAATATACAAATGAAGAGGATGATTCAGTTCTTTCATTTGATTTAAGCAAGTTTCGAGAGAGAAACAAACATACTGACTAATTGAGCCGGGAGATGACATTCGGCAGTGACTGAGCCGGAGAGACCGATAGACACTGATGACCACTGGGGCTGTTAAAAATGTATAATTACGTATTATTTACCTCAGTAGACGTGACAGACCGAGACGCGCGGACATGCACACACCAACAATTATTTTGGTAACAATCAAACAATGAAGCATAAGTGGAACATTTTCTGTTGAGTCAGGTGTGCACTAAAATGAAATGGAAGGAATTCACTCGACCAAATTAGGAAGTTAGTGGATTTTAACGTACTGTAAGCCACACAAGGTCACCTCAGAACAATCAAACTCGGTCATAAGCAAACGTATATTTCAAAACTCTTCTCGCACATATCTAAACCTATCTCAAGTGAGACATTTATTCACTTGCAAATCGTCTGCGGACGTTTGGCCGCCATTCGTGTGGTTTGCTAGGAGTGACTTCCCCTCGTTTATGCCGGTGCCTGCGCACCCTTGATAGAGTACTTCTGTACTGTGTGCTCCGAGCGAGTGTGAATCGGGGTTACGGGTGAAGGTTGGCAAGGACACTGATGTGCGTCTTAAACACTCTTTTCTTCTCTCTCTCTCCCCCCCCCCCCCCCCCCCCGCCCCATTCCACCTTCTCTCTCTTTTGCTGATGTTGTCCTTGTTCTTCTTCGCCTTTACGTAATGGCCCGGTATTCCGCTACTCTCTTGTTTAAATGAAACATGAAGAGGTTATGACTGTGACTGTGCGTTTAATTTATGAGTATCTTGTGTTTTGTCGAGCGTATTATTATAGTACATACATGTTAACATGTTAGTGTTATTGTGAATGTGTGTATGATTAAGAATGCTCTCAACACCATGCCTCGAGTCATTCCATGTGCATGCATATTTTACTGGATACGTGGTAATACAGATATATACTGATTGATTATTGATTGAAGTCCACAAAATCAAATCCTATACAAATATAAAACAAAGCATACGTGATACACAAACATCCACCACAATATTTTGAAGAGTTAGTTCCTTCTCTATGGCTAGGCTAGGGCAGGTATCATCGACAATTGCGTCCAATTTATTCATACCAGATTAAAGAAAAATGTCAAGATTTTTTTTAAGGAATTGACAGAAACAACACAAAATTAGAAGAAAAAATTAAATGCATAATGGCAAATACCAGAGCCATATGGCAGCACGCTGCACATACCACATACCAACTGTCATCGGCCTAGCTGCTCAACAAGAGCCATACAAAAAAGCTCACCTCTTAACGAATAATATTGGAGGATATTCAACTTTTCAGATTGAGGCAGCCACGATGTGTCTTTAGATTTAACTGTGGTCACTTCATTAAAACTAATAATAAAAGTGGATAACTGAATCTGGAAAACTGTGAAAGAACACTCGCTGTTGTGTTGCGTTACAGACGACCACCTTGAGTCCCTGCTGACCCTGGCGCGGAAATACGAAGTGAAGCACGTCACGGCCAAGTGCGAGATGTACATAGGAGAAGAGTTGGAAAAGATAATACGAAAGCTGAAAAGCGAACAAGGCGCTCCCAAGGTGTTGCTGTACCTGCACATGTGTGAAAAGTTTGAACTGAAGCCTGAACTCAGCAGCCGGCTAGTGGAACTAGCGTCCGAATTTCCCTGCCAGAAGCTCAGAGAAAGTCAGAATTTCTTGTTCGTTTCGGACAAGACACGAGCTGAGATCCTTTACAAGCGCTGCGAGTTGCTGGGCGACAGCTAAAATTCCGCAGAGAAACAAATGTGGGTATATATGCACAAGCTGCTTCTTTCACTGGTTCAACATAGTAAATTATAGTAGCCCTATGTGAAAGCCCCACAGTGTCCTCCGGTCCACAGTGTCCTCCGGTCAGGCCAAGTGCGTTCTCGTGATGAAAAAAAGGAAGACGAGATCACGTAACACCGCTTCTCCAGGAACTTCACTGGTTACAGTAAAATTCCGCTGTCAGTACAAGATTGCAACTCTTGCTTACCGCCACTTTGAAGGGTCTTTACCTCCTTATCTTTCTTCATCTCTCTGCACTTATGAACCGTCTCGCTCTCTCCGATCTTCTAATGAAAAGCTGTTAAAAAATTCCAAAGCGAAATCTCAAATCATTTGGACAACGTTCTTTCAGTTTCATGGCACCATCTCTCTGGAATTATTTGCCGGCCACTCTAAGAAATGTACCAACACTGTCTCAATTCAAATCGCAGCTAAAAACCTTCTTGTTTGCCCAGGCCTTCCTGTAGAATCTGAAGAAAGGTGTGTCTGTGTGTGTCGGTTGAATGTAGATGGATGCATATGGATAGGAGAGGGGGGAGGGAAGGGGAGGAGAGAGCATGAGAGATCTAGGCAAGAGGAGGCACGGGTGGGTGGGTGAAAAGACAGATTCAAACTGGTGTCGTTGTTTGAGATCATTAATATTTTGTTAATTGTTGTTTGAGTGGACGAGCGGAGACTGGTGTGCGCATGTGTGTGTGTGTGTGTGTGTGTGTGTGTGTGTGTGATGTTCGATAGGCGATAATGGTAATTAAAGCTACAATAATTAAGGTATTGTTTGCTGAAATGTATGTTAATGGGTTTTTTGTGATAAGATGTTTGTACAGCGCAGTGAGTTTAACTCTGGTTAAAGAATAGTGCTTTATAAGAATTATTTATTATTATTATTATTCCGCTGTGATAATTTGATTCTTCTCGTGATCCTTTGTCATATAATTCTTATAGTAAATGAGTCAGATCGTCAGAAAGCCAGTGAGTTTGTGTAGATCAGAGAATAGCGCTCTACAAAAGTTATCTATCGTTATTATTATCATCATCATTATTATTATTATTATCTATCATTATTATTGTCATCATCATGATTATTATTATTAAGGGGAATTAGAGTGTGTGTGAAGCTTTTTATTTAACACATTGTGATGATGTTGGTAATTTATAGAGTGAGAATATATCCATGTTGCAGCAGCATGCACATAGTCCTTTCAAAACAAAGCCACAAAAGAAAGAGGTGGGGTACGAGAACAAGAATAAAAACGTCACTTGAAGCAAATTTGTTGCCTACTTCTAGCCTAGACCTGTAAGCTCATTGAGACTATGAATTTGAATTGTTTGTAGTCATTGTTCTTGTTGTTTTCCGCTTGAGGTATCTCAACGTATGTATAGTTTACATAATATTTGAATTTTGTACAGCCTGCCCAGCTCTGTTTTTATGTTAGAGGTTCCCACTTTATAAAGAATCTCAGTTTTGCCAAAATATTGCTCCTTCTTCTTCTTCTTCTTCTTCTTCTCTCTCTCTCTCTCTCTCTCTCTCTCTCTCTCTCTCTCTCTCTCTCTCTCTCTCTCTCTCTCTCTTTCTTCTTCTTCTTCTTCTTTCTTCTTCTTCGTGCACCAATTATGTGTGGTCCGCGTGGTATCACAGATAACGACACAATAAATATATGAGATTTTTTCACAAACAAATGGAAATATAGAAAATATGAAAGAATATAATTTTTTCAAAGGTATGAAGAATATAACATATACCTCAAGAATGGTCGATTGAATATAGTCATCAAATGCCCCCCCCCCCCCCCCCCCCCACGCCCCCATCCAGTTAATGTGCAGTTGTATCCTACAATGTTTTGGTTGGTTGGTTTTGTGTGTGTGTGTGTGTGCGTTCGTGTGTCTGTCTGTCTGAGACCTCCTTATCAGTTCTGGCCAAAACTAAAACTAAAACTGAAGTGGAAAAAAATGACTGCTAGCTTGTCTCCGGGGAAGGGGGTGGGGTGGTGGTGAAATCGATGCAAAACACTGAATATATAAATCGGGTCGACACACTTTTAGTACATTTGGTACGAGTCGTTTGTCTTCCAGTCCACCTCGGAACCGCCAAGATCTAGGTGTGCAGGAGTGTCAACTTCGATGTGACCTCTGATTTAGAACCTACACCGAAGATCGTATCGCTGCACGCTTTCGCTATACGATCTTTGCCAACACCAACTGTCATAAAGTTCAGATCAGAAACTGGTCCTTTCTCAGGTACTTGAACACCTCGAATGCAACAATTTGTGACACCTTTTTCAGTCGGTGTGTCGACCACAGCAGAGTACAGAGACAACTCTGCATCATGCCTTTAACGATATTTTGACCAGTAGTGATTCTGACCACATTTCGATCTCGACTCTTCTTGATAGGAGTACAGCGTTTAGTGACCCAGTAGCCACTATCGTCAGTTTGATTATACGCTGTCGGTGTATTTCCAGTTCATGCCACCGGCCTACAGACTCCAGTTCGGTTAATATATTGGTATCCAATTTCCATAGTTCTGAACTCTTTTTCACACACACACACACACACACACACACACACACACACACACACACACACTTGTATGCAAACAGAAAGATCTAGGTGAGGTCGAAACCACGCTTTTAATTTTATTCAATAATCAGATACTGTACGTCGGCAGCCCAAAGAGTGGACGCATACGTACGTCTCAAAATGGGCTCAACAAGCTATCATACCAACCAGTCCAGAAAATTACGGTAATTTGATTCAATAACCAGATACTCTACACCGAGAGCCCAAAGATTAGATGTATATAAATACATATCAAAATTGGTTCGCCAGCTGTCACAATGTTTCATCTACCAATCAGAATACCATCAGTTGTTGATCACGTCAGTTTAACCATTCTATTCCTTTTGTGATAAAGCGGAGGACTGAAATCCCAAGCGGTGGGGAGAGAGGGAACTTGGGCCCAATGCTGCGCTGTCGCAGCCAGAATGAGTTTTGATAGTGGTCACTGGTGTGGGCCATTTTTGATGCGACATTACTGTGGGGGAAAGGCAGCGTGCAGTCGAAAGGTACAGCGCAATAACTCTTGTGAGGAGAAAGGTGAACAGAGCCTAAAGTAAGTAAGTAAACATGGTGCTTAACGTCCACATAAATCACAAGGCTTATTAGGGACGGGGAGAAGGGAGGGTGTGTGTGTGGGGTGGGGGGGGGCAGAAGATTATACTGATACCTATCGCCACGCTGTCACCACCAGAATGACTTCTGCATTAAGGTGGGCAGCGATGAGAGTCATTTTAATGTTTCATAATTGTGAGGGACAAAGTCACAAGACAGTGCCTTTCTTTCATGTTGCTTTACGTCCACCGAGGCGAGATGGCCTGTTAGGGACGGGCGGACAGTGCCCACAGTGCCCCAACTTTTGACGAGAAAGGAGGGCCGAAGCGGATTCGTACCGAGGTCCCTCTGCTTACCAGCCTAACGCCTTACCGCTGGGCCAAACCGGCTCACGAACAATACCTGCACCAATAGCTGCTGTTTGGCCGAGCGGTAAGGCCAGTTCGAGACTACTTCAGCTCCGTTTTCTCTTCAAAGGTTGTGGTTTATGGACGCTGTAGTGTGATTTTGCACCTGAATGAATACAACATCGAAATGGCTCACACCGCTCACTGCCAAACCATCCTAATGCAGAAGCATGATTGTAATGACACTGTAGCATACGGTATAGTCGTCCTCCGCCCTCCCCCCCACCCCCACCCCACCCCGCCCCTGATGTTTCTTGTCCCTGCTGGTACCCTCACATACCAACAACAACCAGACCAAACTGATTCATGCATTTACTCCCACTAATTTTACTGTCAACAATCTTACCATCTTACAGTCCTACCTCTTACAATCTTACCTCAATGGACAACGTCCCCACGGACAGTGAACGAGTGATGGCAAATCTGTAGAACTATTTCATCACAAACTCACACAACTGTCATTAAATCGAATCAAAATGAATCAACTTTCAGACGAACTAACCTATAAAGAAAAAAAGAATATTTTCAAGGCACCACAATAATCTAATGGTGCAATTTATATCTCGCCATGCTGAATGTCACAGGTATCGACTTGATCAAACTGATTACATCAGTATCATCCATGCAGTATAAAGAGCTTGATTTCAGTCAGTGTAAACTGTAATTTCACTCTACTGACAATTTTGACACACAATACATACACGCTGCAAGTCACAGGCACTTTAACGTTTTTCCACCAAATCACAGCTGTCGCAGTGTCATGTTACAGGCATCCTTCCCAACAAGCATCTAATTCAAACGGACAGGCAGCACTCTGAAAAACGTTTACTTCTTGTTGTATTTGTAGAATCCTTCCCCAGACTTCATACCCAATTTTCCGTCAGCCACTAGTTTGTTCAAATACTCGCTCTGCTGGAAGATCTGCATGTCGGGGTACTTCTGAGACCAGCCTGAAAGTAATGACACAAAAACAACATGATCTGCCGAGACTCGCAAAATTTTAAAAAGAAAATGGACAATTGCTACATTGCTAGCACTCTGAAACAAGACCCAAACACATAAACAGTTAAAAGGAATGCTAATTTATAATTTAAGGGCTTACCACAAAACTTGCACGTTTTGTATTGTATTACTATTAGCGTTTCATTTAACCCTTTATGAATTTTTAACTAGCAAAAATTCAAACACATAAACGGTCAAAGGAATGCTAATTTATCATTTAAGGGGGCTCACCCCAAAAACTTGCACGCTTTGTATTGTCATATTACTATTAGCACTTCTTTTATAAGTTTTAACCCCTTGTGAGTTTTGAACTAGCAAAATTGGTCTGTGGTTGTTCATGTACCTTAGAGACTGAGGACCCATCACCTCAATCACATGGCCTTGAACAGATACTATATTATGTAGTTATTTCTTTATTTGCTTTAGAGATTCTACAAAACATTAACAAAGTGTATTTTATTTTTCCAAATTAACATTCCTGGCTTTTTACACCCAACAAGAACATTTTGCCAGTCACATTCACTGATGAACATATACATTCAAAAGTCCATGACAACTGTAACGGAACCCTCTACAGCAAACTCTACAGAAACGAAACTCTGCTGAAGACAAAAGTGATTCAAATACCCTTGCTGCACCCTTTCCTTGAACGTCTGCTTTTTAAAAATTTCAGGCAGACTTCTACGGGAAAGAACTGGTTCTGACCATGCCGTGGCACTTTGTTTTCAGCAGATTCCAACAGCCAAATCTGTTCCTACCGTCCATGATGAACTTGGTGGTGTCCAGCCCAACGTAGTCGGCCAGCTCGAAGGGCCCCATGGGATAACCAGCACCCAGTTTCATGGCCACGTCGATGTCGCGTGCACTGGCATCACCTGAAGAGGGACCAGACACAGCACTTCACAGACACCTGCAGTAACCTGCAGACACTTGTGCAGTAACCTTTCGGACCTCATTACAATATGACTGGCAGGGGCTGGGGAAAACCCAAACCCAAAACATTCTGAATGCTGACTGATGTCCCGCTGACTACAAGCAAAAATGAAACAGTTTGACAAAGATTGTGTTCTTCAGTGTTGTCAACTGGACTGGGTTCACAGTGGCTGTTTAGCATTTCTGCTAATGCTGTCTGACTTTGCAAAAAGTTTATTTCTCAATGATCTTGACTCATCTTCTACAAGTCTGTCATAGAAAGTAAACAATTTTGTCTGGACACAGAGGTGAGAGTCATTGATTCAGTGCCATTTAAAAACAGTTTATTTAAAAACAGGCTTCTGGTCCAAAGGAACCCCAAAACAGGAGTTTCTGAGTACTTATAAAAAAGAGAGCAAAAGTTCAAATTATCCTGAAAGCAAGTTTTTCAACACACTATCTTATTTTCTGCTTGACCTGTCATGGTTGACTGGGCATTTAAAACCAATTATCTATATATATGTAACCTATTTCAGCTCAATGCCTTCTTTGCACTAATTACGCAAAGGACATGACCTGTATCAATGATTCTATCTTGTATCTTTTCAATAACCATGAAAGGACATGACCTGGTATGTATCTCATTGGAAAGTCTTTTTTATGAGACCAAAATATCCAAAATAATTTTCAAAAAGAAAGATCATTCTCAACCGGCAGTCACCAGAAAGTGCTGCAGAGGAAAATATTCAATTACAAGTTTATTCATCATGTATTTGTAAGAAAAGAGTGTAATGAAGATGCATACACTTTTGTGCAAGCTTCTCAAAACCTGCCATGGCACACTCCACTGAATTCACCTCTTTCCAACATGTGCACATTTGAACCAGCCACTTTCTAACAGGCTCAAGTTACTGAACTCACCTCTTTCCAACACATGCACATTACTGAACACACATTCCAACAAAGTCATGTGCACATCACTAAAACTCTCCCCTTTTCAACACGTGCACCTTACTGAACCAACCTCTTTCCAATGCATGCACATTACTGAAACTCACCTCTTTCCAACAAACCCACCTCTTTACAAGCTGTACATGTTACTGAAATCCACCTCTTTCCAGCATGTGCACATTACTGAAACTCACCTCTTTCCAACAAACCCACCTCTTTACAACATGTACATGTTACTGAAATCCACCTCTTTCCAGCATGTGCACATTACTGAAACTCACCTCTTTCCAACACACCCACCTCTTTACAACATGTACATGTTACTGAAATCCACCTCTTTCCAACATGTGCACATTACTGAAACTCGCCTCTTTCCAACCCGTGCACATTACTGAAACCCATCTGTCTCAAACATGTGCACATTACTGAAACTCACCTCTCTCCAACATGTGCCCATTACAGAAACTCACCTCTTTACAACATGTGCACATTACTGAAACTCACCTCTCTCCAACATGTGCCCATTACTGAAACCCCCTCTTTACAACTTTAAACTAAATTCTCTTTCTAACATAAACATATTACTGAACTTTCCTTCTTTCTAACATTTCATGTTACTGGGCTCTTTTTAAAACCCCATTACTGGACTCACCCCTTTGTAACATGCACACATTCCTTAACTCACCTTTTTCATGCATGTGCACATTACTGAACGTGCCTCCTTCCAACATGCATACATTGTCCAAACACATAAAAGATTCAAAAGAATGCTTATGTATTATGACATAGACACACAATCTGCAAATTTTCAGGGTAATCCCCTTTGTCAAGCGACAAAACGACACTTAAACAACAGTTAAATGGTTAAAAAGGATGAAAAATGAGATGACTTATCTTCTGTTTCGTTAAGTTTTGTTCAGTGCTTAGAAGTATGCACACATTATTTAACTCACCTCGTTCCAACATGCGTACAGCCTCCATCATGTAGGGGACTAACAAGCGATTGACAATGAACCCAGGAGTATCCTGAAAAAACAGGACTCAAGGGTCAGTTGATTCTTGCCGAAATAAAGCCTGTATAACTAAACAACATGCAACTCTGGGATTGCGGAGGCTGGGAGGGTCAGTTTTTCTGAACCTCAGTAGGTAAATCAATATCCACATTCTGAAAGTGTTATACAAATGCATGCAAGTCGTGGTGTATGACACTGCTGACAGCATGTTTTTACCAGCCAATAAAAGCTGTCTTCTGATTTGGGTGCTGAAGCCTGCAGTTCTTATCCTGTACAAAGTGCAGCCAGAATCCATGCAGATGTTCTTGCAACACATTTCCAGAGCTCTGCATGTACTGCATCATCTTCTACCTGATCATAAGGCCCCCCCTCCCTCCATGCCTGAATTTATACACTGCATGCTCACAACACACTGACACCAGCAAATATGCCAAGGCTTGGTCTGTGTCAGAACACGCTGACACCAGCAAGCACACCAAGGCTTGATTTGTGTTGCAGCATATTAACACCAGCAAAAAACCCAGTTTGGGCTGTATCACAGCGCATTAACACCTGCAAAAACACCAAGGCTTGGGCTGTGTCACAACACACTGACACCAGCAAGAACACCAAGGCTTGGTCTGTGTCACAGCATATTAACACCAGCAAAAACACCACAGTCTGGGCTGTCACAGCACATTTAATACCAGCAAAAACACCAAGGCTTGGGCTGTGTCACAACACACTGACACTGGTCAGCAAAAACACCAGAGTTTGGGCTGTGTCACAACACAGTAACACCAGCAAGAACACCATGGCTACATTAAAATGTTGCCATGTGCTGCTTAGTTATGCGGGGACTATCTTCAGCCATGTTAAGCTTGCATCACAGCATCCACCTTCCAGAAATTCAGGTAAAATCCTTCCAGGACTGCATGTGGCTGCCCATGTGGCAGGGCAAATAAAAAAATAAAAAACACATGATTCCTCTCACCTTACAGAATGCACTTGTCAATGTACAACTGCATATATATTATAATACACAAATAGTTGACCCCCAGTGAGTGCATGGTGATACATATGACCATGATTTGTTAACCAGCATCTGGTATTTGACAAAACCACTAAATGCAAAACTAAGTGAGATCCAGTTCATCAGTTATGCTCCTGAAAACATGCATTTAACCCACTTGGCCCCAGACCAGTAGCTGCCCTTTCGCTATGAAATCCCATGTGAAGGGAAGTAACTGTGTCAAATGTTCCCGGTATACAATTTTAAAAATCAATAATAAACACCAAACAAAAGTTTCAGCTCACTTCATATTTTCCCCAGTTTGTGAATACAGTGTTCTTGTGTATCCAACAGGTTTTGATTCTTTTCACTCAAAAATAAAAGCATAAAAAAAATCCCACGTCAAAAATGTCTGCATTTGAATGTCAGGTTTTAGGGTGCCTACGGAGTAACCGACTTTGCAAAATTTCCAGTTTGAATTTCCAAAGATGAAGTTCCATGAGTTTGTTAGGGTGCCCATGGTAAGCGACTGAGCTGAATTTGCAGTTCAAATCTCAAAGGGTGAAGCTCCAATGCCACCTACCATGTGTCCATAGCGCAACTTTGATAATTCACAGCATCTCTCAGACTCCACCAAACTTCGAACAAAGGATATCACCGGAAGTAGTAAACAACAGCGGAAATGAGGCTACAAGTCTCATGAGAATCCCATTCCTATTTGCATAAGCTGGGATGCTAGTATGGAGCATCTGCTAGCCAGCCCCTACCGGGTGGTCTGGGGTCATGCAGTAAGGAAAAAGAGCAGGCAGTGACAGGCAGTCTGGGGCCAAGTGGGTTCTAACAGATCAGATGGTGAACGTGGGATTAAACCTAATGGTTGCAGAATGCATACTAAAGGAGTAAAAGTTATAGAGCTTGCACTGACACTGCATCATAAGCATGATATACAGCTCTCTCTCTCTCTCTCTTTTCAGGAAGGCAGGGGGTCTGCAATATGATAATACACACAATCTAGTGAAGATAACTGCATTATACTGCCAGCAGCAGGAAGATAAACTGCATTATAATGCCAGCAGCAGTAGCCTGTACTGTACCTTGCACTCCACTGTTGTCTTCCCCATTGCCTGACCGAACTGTACCAAGCGCTCAAACGTTTCACTGCTGGTTTCTGGTATCTTCACAACCTAACAAGGATAGATAAATCATTCTGAAAAATATTACGTTTCGAAAAATCCAGTTGAACATGATTGTAAATTTAAGTGATTTAACTTTCAACTCAAATCCACAAAATATTTTTTCCAGAACTGACATGGATGAGAATTATTGTTGTCATAACACTTTTAACAGATGTGTAAATTAAAACAATCACCCTAAATCAAGTAACAGAGTAGTGATCTATGGACAAGGTAAGTTTAGTGAAGGGCTCGTTTACATGGAAATATGAAGCACAGGAGTAAAAAAAAAAAAAAGATGGTCTGAAAATAGGGGTGGTCATTCATCAACAGTTCTGCCGTATTACACTGCAACTTTAATCTGCATATTTTGGTCATAGTGAATATTTCTAGATTGTTTTTTCTGAACAGAGGAATCCTGCACATTTTTGTTCTTCAAACATCACAGTCAAAAGCAGCAATGACAGAGTTATGAAGTAATCCATTTTAATTTATTCCACAACTGTTAAAATCAATTCTCTTTTCCAAATAATAAACAGTGTTTATCCTGTGTGGATAGCTGATTTCTAATTTTAAAAGTTAAACAACTTTTATCACAAAGAGGAAACTGATCCAAGGAAGCAAACGCCTTTATGACAAATAAAATCACTTTCCCCTAACCTCAACCAGTTTCATGACAGCCACAGGATTGAAGAAGTGCAGACCTCCAAAGCGATCTAGTCGACCTGTCGCTGCAGCAATATCCTTGATGGGTAGTGAAGAGGTGTTGCTGGCAAAAATGGTGTGCCTGAAAATATCAAGTCAGAAGGAGCAAGTAAGCAACTTGATGCTTTACGCCCAGTCAACCAGTACAGTTATATCAGGGCGATACGCATTTTGTCAGCACACAATAGTCAATAAGTTAATACATGCTAAAACTGGTATAATTATAGTCAGATTTGTGTTTTAAACAGACTAAGTCAGAAGGAATAAATGACAGATATCAAGCACAGCAAAAACAATCAAGACCTACAAACAAAAACTGGGGTGTGGTGGGTCTTTTGTTTGAAATAGGAGGCAGGGTTCTTTCTTCTTCAAAATCGAGGCCAACCAACCCTAACTTCAATGTCAGTGACAATGATCAGCCATTAAAACTGTTCTCTTTTGGAAGCATTCACAGAACACCACCACCAGCTGTTCCTTTCTGATCAGTTTGCTTAAGGATCAATGCCACTGCACCCACGTGGAAGACTTGCTCTTCTCTACCAATTTGTTTTGCCACGATACAGTAGCATGACTCCAGAATCTTTTTTGTCTGTTTTGTTATTAATACTTCATTAATGCCTTGCAGTAACTTCTGGTCACCTTACATGACCTCAGTAAGGCTACAGCAGCTGCAAGAGTAGCACTACCACTGTACAAATACAAACTAGCTAGTGATTGCAGTATTTTCATGTGTCCAAACAATGGTATGGCTGCCAATGTTTGGAATTCTTAACATATATATAATATATATATATATAATATATATATATATATATATATATATACACACAGATGCTGATGCATGCGACTGCACACAGGGGCTGTGCGGACACAGTATGAGTCTGCGCTGAAAGCTGGCTCTGGGAGAAAACTCCTTTGCCACACCAAGGAACTGAACCAGCCTCAGTGGTGCACCTTGGCTTTTTTCAGTCCAGCATTCTACCAGCTGCACTACCCATGCCTTCGTCTGCTTTCCTCACTTTGGCACTGCTGCATCCAGAGCTGTGAAGAGTTCTTTCTTAATGCCCAAATTTTCAACTATGGCCTCCACCACCAGGTCTGTGTTCTTGGCGGCAGCCACAGCATCCTTGTTGGTTTCTATCCGACCCATCACGTCTGCCACAAAGGATGATTGCTTCTGAAAATAGGGAAGAATGCGATTTATTTCAAAGGGGATCCTGGGCCAATATAAAAGTTGATCTGAAAATGGGCAAATATTTCCATTTGCATTCTTTATGCAGCTCTGCTATCACAGTATGAATACTTAGGCAACATGATACACTTATTTAATGTGGCGGGTGGGGTTGAGTTAAAGCATCTGTGTTCTCCGATTGGCATAGCTATGTCGAAGAGTTTGAACTACAATACAGTATAATACAATAATACTTTCTTAATCCTTAAAAAGGAAATTCAGACTCCTTTCAGTATAGTACAATTACTAGGTGCTCATGCAAGCATACATAATTTAACTTTTGAACAAACAACTTCTGCCCCCCCCCCCCCACATTTGCACACACACACGCACAAACACACACACACACATACGCTTATATTTATTTTATACAACCAATTTGGGAACTCGTACCTCTCCATCATCAGCGAACTTTTTCTTGGCGACTCTGCCCAGACTTTTCTGGATGGCAGCTTTGGACTTGGCCAGAATGTCATCATTCTGATCCACCATCACCACATTGTGGCCTGTTGCTGCAGCCACCTGTATGCAACAGCAGTGAACACACTACAGTGGGGCCCCTGATAAAAGAGCATCCTGATGAGAGACTGTCCCTCTCTTAAAGAACACTTTTTCTGACACCTTCCCTTTCATGTTTCCATGTCAGTAAAGCTCTCACCACAAACCATCTCTCTTTTAAGACCGCTTTTTCTGACACCTTCCCTTTCATGTTTCCATGTCAGTGAATCACCAAGGACCACCCTACTTTTTCTGACACCTTCCCTTTCATGTTTCCATGTCAGTGAATCACCAAGGACCACCCTACTTTTTCTGACACCTTCCCTTTCATGTTTCCATGTCAGTGAATCACCAAGGACCACCCTACTTTTTCTGACACCTTCCCTTTCATGTTTCCATGTCAGTGAATCACCAAGGACCACCCTACTTTTTCTGACACCTTCCCTTTCATGTTTCCATGTCAGTGAATCACCAAGGACTAGCCTACTTTTTCTGACACCTTCCCTTTCATGTTTCCATGTCAGTGAATCACCAAGGACCATCCCACTTTTTCTGACACCTTCCCTTTCATGTTTCCATGTCAGTGAATCACCAAGGACCACCCTACTTTTTCTGACACCTTCCCTTTCATGTTTCCATGTCAGTGAATCACCAAGGACTACCCTACTTTTTCTGACACCTTCCCTTTCATGTTTCCATGTCAGTGAATCACCAAGGACCATCCCACTTTTTCTGACACCTTCCCTTTCATGTTTCCATGTCAGTGAATCACCAAGGACCATCCCACTTTTGAAACTGTCCCTCTATGAAAGACCACCTTTTCTGACACCTTCCCTTTCATGTTTCCATGTCAGTGAAGCCCTCATCAAGGACCATCCCTCTATTAACCATTTCACTGCCATGCTCGGAAAACAACCAATAAAAGTGCCAAATTTGAAATCCTTAAGGTCCCCCCCGCCCCACCCCCCTTTTCCATGAGCATGTGAAAGGATTTCTATCAAAATGCACATATCAAAATTAGATTTGTTATAGGACCATCAAATACACTGTTTGATGGCCTATATGTGTGCACTTTTCAGCCCGGAAATTTAACATGCTGTGGCAGTGATGGAGTTAAGACCACTTTTTCTGACACCTTCCCTTTCATGTTTCCATGTCAGTGAATCCCTCACCAGGGACCGTCTCTCTTTTAAGACCACTTTTTCCAATACCATCCCTTTCTTGTGTCCATGTGAACCCCTCACCAAGAACCATCCCTATTTCAAGACTACTTTTACAAAATATTCCCTCATATTTCCATGTAAATGAACCCCTGAGCACATCCATCATTGAATTTATTGTGTTCTCACTTGGTGGTGGTCTAGAGGTTTCACTACACTGAAGCAACCAAATCACATTATTCATTGAGAGAGAGAGAGAGGGAGAGAGAATGTTGAACAGTCCAAGCATGCCCTGGTTCAACAGAAACTTTTAATCCAAATTTTCGCCCATGAGGGCTTTGACAAGGCCTGCCTGGTCAGCTGGATTCCTACGACACGCCTTATAATTATATTGTTATTGCCTGGTTTGGCCTGGGATGAGTGTGATGAGGCAACTCTCTACTGTAAATCATACCAAAACTATAATCATTAAATTTAATTGGGGATGGTGGTTCAAATCCCAGTTCAGACAGTGCTTGACCTTCCTACTGCCATAGTTCTGTGGTGGACACAGTATCTTGACTTGCCAATGCAACAGCCCCATTTTGATTAGACTGAGCTGCTAATTCATGTGCTACCAGTGTTTCCATACCACCTGCCATTAGGCCTTTTTTTAATCAATGAACAATGGTGACCATGAGATCTTTAAATTTAATGCACATCTGTTGCATGCTGTGTACATGAAGGCAAGATGGGCACTGAGGAGTCTGCTCAATTGAGTGCAGCCTCCAGGTCCAAGGAGCTAAAAAACAGCCCAGTGCCCTGTCATGTTCTGGGGTCAAAAGCTTGGCCACTGAATTTACAGTCGAGTACATTAGCCAACCTGCCATGAATTCCTGTTATGTGTATGTGTCACTATGTGTGTGTCTGTGAGTGTGCACGTGTCCACACTGGGTGTGTACTGTGCATGTGTGTTTGTATACATGTGTGTGTGCCCATGTGTATACAGGCTCTGTGTGTGTGTGTGTGTGTGTGTGTGTGTGTGTGTGTGTGTGTGTGTGTGTGTGTGTGTGTGTGTGCACAGGTGCATACTGTGTGTGGGTGGGTGTACATGTGCATATTCCATGTGCATATTCTGTGTGTGTGTGTGTGTCTGTGTCTGTGTGTGTGTGTGTGTGTGTGTGTGTGTGTGCACAGGTGCATACTGTGGGTGGGTGGCGTACATGTGCATTCTGTGTGTGTGGTGTGTGTGTGTGTGTGTGTGTGTGTGTGTGGTGTGTGTGTGCACAGGTGCATACTGTGGTGGGTGGGTGTACATGTGCATATTCCATGTGCATATTCTGTGTGTGTTGTGTGTGTGTTGTGTGTGAGGTGTTGTGGGTGTGGTGGGTGGTGTGCACAGGCATACTGTGTGTGGTGTGTGTGTTTGTGTGTGTGTGTGTGTGTGTGTGTGTGTGGTGTGTGTGTGTGTGTGTGTGTGCAAGCATGCTCATGTCCGACTCGGAGCCTGGTACAACAGACACTGTGCTCAATCCAGTGTAAAAGTATCCATCTTTGTGACCCCGGTCCACTTGCTCTCTCTGCCCAGAGCCAACACAGACGTTATCTCAGAAGTTAAGTACATCCTGGTCAACACGAGCGACGGACACACTGTAACCCTGGGCAAGTACTTTGCCTGGTTTTACAGCAATGTTTCTGCAAGATTAGGGGACAAAGTCCACCACCTCACGAAACGTTTTCGCCGGCAACGTTACCACCGCAGCAAAACTTCACGACTGTTCGGTCAGCCCTTTACTTACTGCAACTTACTTGTGCAATGCCAGACCCCATGAGTCCTCCTCCAATCACTGTCACATGTTTTATGGCGCTACAGATAGAGGAACTAGTGGAGAACTTGCGACAAAACACTTGCGACATGTGCGCCATCGTTGCTTGTTCTGGGTGCCCTCCGAGTAGTTTTCGGTCTTCGCTCGCGTAATACACCGGGCTTGTCTCTGACCGCGATCGACCGTTACTTCCTCACGCTGAAGAGTTTTCTATGGTACTGCACTCCCTTGGGTGGGGCGTAGCCTGTTGGACCTATCGGTGCTCTGCAGGGCCAGTTCAACAAAGGTCAGCTACATAATTCTATACTTTCGCTTTCTTCAAAGCAGTACATTACGAATCTTTCGGCGGCAGTTACATCAATGGCGAGAGTTTACTGTTGTTTGGAAACCACCTGGCTTTCTTACTTGTGCAGTGATTGTTTGGCTAGGCCACTGATCACAATATATACATTCAGAAAAACTGTATTCAGCCTAAACATATTTCTAAAATCAAACAAATGCCTTCACACACACACACACACACACACACACACACACACACACACACACACACACACACACACACATGTACACACACACACACACACACACACACACACACACACACATGTACATGCCACACACACACACACACACACACACACACACACACACACACACACACACACACACACACACACACACACACACACACACACCAAATCACCAGTAAAAACAAATTAGCATCATATTAAACATTCTTTATGCAGTTCAGCACAGCACATGAACAGTAGCATCATCTGTTGCAAAATCAAAATCAAGTTTGATGCCATCACTTTTAATTTCACATCAATGATTTTAAAATTACAGACAACACCAAAAGTTCAAACTCATACCTGTTGAGATGGACCCAACAAACAAATATATACAATGTACACATTATGTACAGAAATGAGCATTAAATGTAATTCTAAAAATGAAATCATGAACAAAAAGTCAACTCAAGCATTTAAAGTAATAATAATGATTAAACCATGTTGTGTGCCCAGTAATTTAAAAAAAGACCCCAAGCAAAAATGCCAGTTGGCCTGAAAACATGCACATAATTATTTTCAGGGTGCAACCATGTTGGATCGCTCTTTGCCAATGAAGAGCAGAAAAGTCTGGCTCACGCTATACATACACACGCCGGCCTTGTTCAGGACATCACAGACTTCGTCAAAATAGCAGCATACAGTCATGTCTTAGTGACTTTCAAACACCGATTCATAACTAACTAGAAGTCTGACTGAAAAACTGCTCGGAGTGTATTTGCTTCCATTCCTGTCAAAAGGTCCTGTGACATTTCTTTGCTCAAGGTCCCCTCTAAAGGTATACATGTCCCTAAGCCACAAAGGCTTGCGGGGCATTTTTTACCAGCTAAAGCAGATCTATAAGAACACAACCCATGAGGGCTTGCTCCTCCTGGATGTGACGCCAGTGTATCACAGGCTAACGTCCCAAAGAAAGCTGTGCTATATTTATAGCTGTGTCAACTGGTGCAAATGAAGGCATGACAGGAGCTTGGCCCTGTGTTTACCCCTGAAAGTGAAAGCCTTAAACATTCACCTTAAGGTTTTCAAAGCACCTTGATTACTACCACGCTACTGGCACTAATATTTGTACTACATAACACTTCAAGCTGCAGTCACTGATTTGCGCTCACTTCGGTCCTATTTGATTTGGCGGTTTCTCTGTCTCTGTCAGGAAAGCCTTAAAGCTTCGGTTCCCAAAGGTATACCTTCAGGCTGTCAAAGTTTGTGCATGCGCACCCGTGTCAATCTTAATTTGGGCAAAGGGGCAGGGCTCTGAGAGGCATAAAGCGTGAACAGAAAGATGCAGTTCAGCAACTGTTTGAAAGTAACGGCTGGCCTTGGAATGTTGAAGTGACCAATGTGTGTGAAACTGAAAGCACAGCACTATCCACGTCACAAGATAAGCCCCACCCATTTGCATTGAAAATGTCCTTGCTTCAAAGCTTTTGAGTCTTAAAATAAGACAAAATTTACTTTCATCAACACACTGATTTAGCAGATAGAAAGCTGAGAGTAAATTTCATGTCTGGGCCAAGTGTCATATTCAAGCAATAGTCTGATTTCCAGATGTTTGTGAAAAACCAGCAGTGATGCGACCATGAAGAGAATTTGTTTCAAATTTCCAAGCCCACTGTTTATAGCAGGCTGACCCTTTAAACATGTCCATGCCCTTAACAAAGATGAAACCAGCACCTTGAACCTTGATTACTACCATGCTACTGGCACTAATATTCGTACTATGTAACACTTCATGATGCAGTCACTGATTTGTGCTCACTTTGGCCATGTTTGTTTTGGCAGTTTCTCTATCTCTATCAGGCAGCACTCAAAGATGTCTAAGCATCTTCAAACAACACAATAACATTCTCTTTGTGATTCTGTGAGTTTATACTTCTTATTTTTGCCTAACAGGCTGTCACAGCCACATTGGTGACAATGATTTTGTTTTACAGAGGTGACACAAAGCACATTGCAACCTCAATGTGCAATTGTTTCTTGGAAGTAAACAGAGGATTTGTTTATCCTACAGACAAATGGTCTCTTTTGTCAATGGCTTGGCAAAGGTGTGTCTAGTTGTTTGCTTGAATGTGCCTTAAATTGCCTTACTTCAATGGATTTTCTTTGTTTCACATCTGCCTTTTTCAAACTCAGAGCAAGACCATGCACAGTATCACTGCTTTGCACACACATGGACTGCAACAAAGCAAAGCAACATTCTTCGGAAAACACATTTTCAAGTACATGTAATTCGCATGAATCTTGAGCGACATGGGAAAAAAACAAAAACAAAATTAATATTTTGATTTGTATTTACTACCGTCATACTGAAGGCAACCGCTTTAGAAATCCCAAGTATTACCATGAGCCATCATTACTCTCCTTTTGAACACAAGACTGCTGGAAGAAGGAAAGTATTGTTTCAACTGATAAGTACATTCTTCAAATCATTACAGGTCAGTTAACAGCACCAAAGTGTTCCAAGCTTTGGAATGAGGCCTTACCAAATGTTGTTAGTACAGCAGATCATAACCACCATAGCAGTACATAATCGGTATTAGTGCCCAGAGCCACAAGGCTGGTTGGGGCCTCACTCAGAGATTTAATTAACTCCACTGAGCGAGCATGAACTCTCCGTCCACACACAGGACTGCTGGAAACCCTGACCTTTCAATCATCTCAAAGAGGCACCGGGGAGGACCAAGGGACCAAAAGGGAAAACCGCACCCAACCCTACGCTGTCACCACCAGAATGCTTCTGTGTTAATAAGGGCAGAGGGGTAAGTCAGTTCAAGGTTTCATTAATTGTGAGAGGCCAAGTCAAAAGACTGTGTATGTAAACCACAAGTTTCTGAAGGGAAACCGGTCTGAGCTCAGGAGTTGTGTGAAAGTCGAGGAGGCTGTCCTGGGCTCCCTGTCCCTACTAGTCCTTATGTTTTCTGTGGATGTAAAGCAACACTGAACTGAACTGAAGAGAAGTGAAAGTGGAATCAAAACCAAGGTCCATTTTGCTCGCCAGCTCTATGCCTTGCTGCTGGTCAAAACTAGCCAACAGAGCTCTAGGACCAAAATTATTCCAGTCATTTATCACTCCTGGCTAGAGTGAATTCTGACATCTTTTTCAAGTCTTTCCTAGCTTATAGTTGTGTCCTCCTGTTTGACTTTGTCTTGTGATCTCCATAAATCCTTCACCCTAAAGTCTTCCCTTCCTCGGAAAACTGTGCATATATCTGCTTTGAGTGCACAGTCTGTGTAAACCATGTTCAGAGGTACTTTTATTTTTCTCAAAGCTGCTAAATAAGATGAACGAAAAGTTTGAAATGAAGACGGAACAGAGGAACAATTTCCAAAGAGATGGTGAAGCAAACCAGAGATACCCAAGTCCCTCTTGACTCTGCCACCCCCCACCCCCAAGAAAAAACAAACAGTGAAAACTGTGCCCAAGAGGGGTCAAACCCTTAATCCATAGCACCATCCCTTCAACTGCGATACCTTCTAAAAATAAACTGAACCGTTGGGCCTCAATATGATGGACTGAGCGAAAAAATAAAACATGAAAGTAGTAGTACCATCCAAATGCATCACATCCCCCCCAATAAACATATTCCACCATGGCTGTCGAAGTACATGCACACACACATATGGTACACAACGAAAAGGCCACTAAAATACTTTCAGCTAAAGGCCAAAGGTTGTGTGTTCACATACACAAAATGAAACACTCAAAAAAGCAAGCAGAATTATCACAAGTCATCGACTGTGTCAGCTGCACAGTTCCACAGCCACCAACAAGATTACACAAATAAACACCAAGGTCACCGACACTGTTACCCAAATAAACACATCACCAACAACGCTATCAAAGTCACAATTTTCACTGGAAAACACTGGGCCAGACTTCTGTTTTGTGGACCCTCCAGTTTACCTTTCAGAGCCAAAATCACAACTGCATCAATGGTAATGGAATCAGCATGGAATTCAGTCCAGGTCTGGCACAATCAGAAAACACAAGAATCACTAACTTGACTGTCACACAATTTGTTCAGCAGCACATACAATGAACACACGCTAACTCCCAGTACAGCAGAAACACAGCATGCACTTAATCCCAGTACAACGACAAAACAAACCCCATCGCTCTGTCTTGATCTTTCGAACATCCAGTGCAAAACAAACAAAACAAGTGTCATCCGAGAGTTATCAAAACATGTCGGCCAGTCTGGGTTTTCTTTTTCCTGCTTTGATGATAAGCTTGTCTGGTTGTTCCAGCATTGTTGTGGTGCAATTTGTCTGTTGTTCATGCCAAAGCTCCAATCGTCTGGGTGTAATACCATCTCCATGGGCCCTTCATAAAGCTGAATTTTTCATTTCTTCTTCCTTGTCCATGCTCCTTTTATTTGCCATCTCTGCAGCAACGTTGTGGAAGGGGTGGGGCTGGGTGAGAGAGGGGTAGAACTGGGTGAGAGAGGGCTGGGGCTGGGTGAGAGAGGGGTGGGACTGGGTGAGAGAGGGGTGGGGCTGGGTGAGAGAGGGGTGGCTGGGTGAGATTGGTGAGAGAGGGGGGCTGGGTGAGAGAGGGGTGGGGCTGGGTGAGAGAGGGGCAGGGCTGGGTGAGAGAGGGGTGGGGCTGGTGAGAGAGGGCGGGCTGGGTGAGAGAGGGGAGGGCTGGGTGAGAGGGTGGGGCTGGGTGAGAAGGGGTGGGGCTGGGTGAGAGAGGGGTGGGGCTGGGTGAGAGAGGGCTGGGGCTGGGTGAGAGAGGGGTGGGGCTGGGTGAGAGAGGGCGGGCTGGGTGAGAGAGGGGCTGGGGCTGGGTGAGAGAGGGGTGGGTGGTAGGGTGAGAGAGGGTGGGGCTGGGTGAGAGAGGGGTGGGGCTAGGTGAGAGAGGGGCAGGGCTGGGTGAGAGAGGGGTGGGGCTGGGTGAGGGGGCTGTAGAGAGGGTGAGAGAGGTGGGGCTGGTGGGTGGGGGGCGGGCTTAGAGAGGGGTGGGCTGGTGAGAGAGGGGTGGGGAGAGAGGGTGGGGCTGGGTAGAGAGGGGTGGGCTGGGTGAGAAGGGGTGGGGCTGGGTGAGAGAGGGCGGGCTGGGTGAGAGAGGGTGGGGCTGGGTGAGACAGGGGTAGAGCTGGGTGAGAGAGGGCTGGGGCTGGGTGAGAGAGGGGTGGGACTGGGTGAGAGAGGGGTGGGGCTGGGTGAGAGAGGGGTGGGGCTGGGTGAGAGAGGGCTGGGGCTGGGTGAGAGAGGGCTGGGACTGGGTGAGAGAGGGCTGGGGTTGGGTGAGAGAGGGGTGGGGCTGGGTGAGAGAGGGGTGGGACTGGGTGAGAGGAGTGAGAGAGGAGTGGGGCTGGGTGAGAGAGGGGTGGGGCTAGGTGAGAGAGGGGCAGGGCTGGGTGAGAGAGGGGTGGGGCTAGGTGAGAGAGGGACAGGGCTGGGTGAGAGAGGGACAGGGCTGGGTGAGAGAGGGGTGGGGCTGGGTGAGAGAGGGGTGGGGCTAGATGAGAGAGGGGTGGGGCTGGGTGAGAGAGGTGTGGGGTTGGGTGAGAGAGGGGTGGGGTGGGGTGAGAGAGGGGCTGGGTTAGAGAGGTCTGGGGCTGGTTAGAAAGGATCGGGGCTGGGTTAGAGAGGGGCTGGGTTAGAGAGGGGCCGGACGGCACAGAGAGGGCCGAGGCTGGAATTAGGAGATGCCGACTCTGGCTTTTTCTGCCATTTCTGTGGTAATCAGTTTTTCTTGAAAACTTCAGTGCATCCAGCTTCTACATCTGTAAAACATCCTCGGTTGCCCACAATATTGCAGGGTAGGGGACTGTAACAGGAGTGACAAAATCCACTGGATTTGAGGAACAGGAATTCTAGATCTTCCTGCAAGCTTTCTTCGCCTTGTTGGCAGTTGCTTTCTAAAACAATATTTTTTTTAAAGGAAAGAAAGAAGAAGGAAAAGATCAATTTGTCCTGGTGTTATAATATTTCTGTGGAACCCTCTCGTTTGTCCACACTGCTGGAGGCAGGGGACTGGGCGTCAGAGGTCTGGGTTAGCGAGGCCTGCGACGCAATCTGAGACACTTTAATGCCAGCTTTCTCCGTCACATCAGTGGCAAAGTTTGTCTGTCCAATCACAGCACTCACAATGGCCACGTTGGTCAGGCCCTGGAAACAGAAGAGAAGCATTAGCGCCAATCCCTTCAAGCATCACACCCTTCTCTGGCTTCCACCACGCCATCCCTCCCAAAACACTTTCTCCCCTTTGACCTCAAGGTGCTTCCATGTGACAGCTTTGACTGAACTAAAGACTGCTGAGCCCAAGAGACAAAACCAGTTCTGAAAACTGTAGTCCAGAAAGAGTAAAGACAAACTGGGGAGAAAAAAGACAGAAAGAAGAAAAAAAGCAAACTGCAAGATCAAGATGGGACCACACACTCAAACTATGCAAGTTTATGCTGACAGGGCCATGCTAATGAACAGAAAAAAGAACAATTATCGTCATCGTTACTTTGAGGACTCATAAGTGCATAATTACAAACACATGGAGACAACAAAGTTACACTGAATACTGATGGGTATAAAATAAAAACCTATACAATTTCATTTTAGTCACAGTCATCTTCGTCAGACATCGGTGAGTCACTTCATCCACTCAGCTATACACAAGTACTGAGGAACCCCTAGGGAAAGACAACCCCACACATCAAGAAATGGTGGCCCAAAGGGAGGTGTAATGGTTGATGAGTTCATCTAAACAGAAATACCAACAGAAGTGTTCACAGATATGCAGCAGTAAAGCAGGGGTGGTCTTAGCCAATGAGTCCATCTGGACAGAATTATAAACAGAAGTGTTCACAGATATGCATCAGTAAAGCAGAGGTGGTCTTAGCCAATGAGTTCATCTGCACAGAATTATGAACAGAAGTGTTCACAGATATGCATCAGTAAAGCAGGGGTGGTCTTAGCCAATGAGTTCATCTGCACAGAATTATGAACAGAAGTGTTCACAGATATGCAGCAGTAAAGCAGGGGTGGTCTTAGCCAATGAGTTCATCTGCACAGAATTATGAACAGAAGTGTTCACAGATATGCAGCAGTAAAGCAGGGGTGGTCTTAGCCAATGAGTTCATCTGCACAGAATTATGAACAGAAGTGTCCACAGACATGCAATAGTAAAAGAGGGGCGGCCTATGCTGATGAGTTCATCTAAACAGAAATATGAACAGAAGAGTTCACAGACAAGCACTGGTAAAACAGGGGTGATCTTAGCCAATGAGTTCATCTGGACAATAAACTATGAACAAAAGTGTCCACAGACATGCTGTAGTAAAACAGGGGTGGTCTATGTCGACAAGTTCATCTAACCACAAATGTAAACAGAAGAGTTCACAGATATGCAGTAAAACATGCAGGAAAACATGGATGGACTTTGCTGCAGGATTCACCTGCATGAAAACCTGATCAGATCAGCTTACAGAAAAGAAGTGCCATCTTCAAAGAGGAGAGGTCTGTCGTGCGGGGTTCTTCCACGTGAAAATACAGGGCCATTTACACTAGAGAAACTTCCTGAGCTGGGCACAGGAAACTGCGTTTACAACAGGCATTCCCAGGATGCACGTGAGCCACACTCATCTCTGCTCTGGAGGATGAGCATGGCTTGCTTTCCACTGCATGTCACCTGATGTCATTCTGGAAGTCTGAAAACTCGGGATCAGACTTGTCTGACTGTATAAAGTGACCATGATGTCAAATGTCTGATTTCAGCCCGACCCAGATCAGAGCTGTAAATGCAGCAGTGAGAGTCACGTCAGGATGAGGCATCGCAAAGAGCGACAATCAGCTGCATAAACACACAAACTGCACATCCATGCCCACAGAATGCTTGCTTACGTTCACAGGATACTGAATGCTGCAGTGTAGTTGTGAGTTCACAGTATCTTACCTGCATGACACTGCCCTTGATATCCTGTATGTTTGCCATGGCAGCCAGGTACTCGTCAACCATGTCCCAATCCTGAGGGGAAAGACATGCCATTAGTTTTCTCCTTTTTGTGTTACATTTACAAAATCAGATTTATTAGGCAACACCTCCCACCCCCACACTAATCCTCTAAAACAGGTTTACTTAAAACAATCTGTCCATACAGTCCCATCATTACCAATTGCTGTTTCTTTTAAAACAGAAATAATGACAAAGTATAACATGTTTCAGATGGGCAAGCACGAGCGAAGTTGATCCATTTTATCAAAGTGAAGGGATCTTGTTTGTGTACAGTATTTTGTGAGATACACATGTGTAATGTGCACATAACACAGGAAAAAGATGAACCTGACAGTGATCATTTGACATTAAACAAATGTGCGTATAGGTGCACATGTGAATAGGTGCGCATGTATACATGTGTTTTTCATGTAAAATTATCACTTTCACTTTTCTTTTCTTTTTTAAAGCAACAAACTGAACAACACATACTCGTTAGTTATAAGTATTCCCTCTCCCCCAATCTGTGATTGACAGTGCCAAGTTCTCAGCTTACACGAAGAGTCCACACACACATACAGTAAACACATGCACACACACACACATGCACACATGCATGCACGCACATGCACACACACACACATGCACCCACTCACACAGAACACACACATACATAATTTATGCACACACTCACACGTGACACGCACAAGTACAAACACACAACATTCAAACGCGCACACACTCAGTCACGCATGCACACGCACACACACTCTCAAAACCCAACCCCCAGTCACTGACCAGAGCCAAGTTCTCGGCCTGCAGGAAGAGCTCAGTCAGCGCCCGCACCATCGGCTGCTGCATGGAGCTGGACTCATCGTCCTTGGCCGTGACCTTGCTGTACAGGTTCCAGAGGGGTCGCAGCAGACTGAGGTCGATGGCGGGTCGCGGCGGAGGGCTGGGGTCCAGTGGGGGCGGCAGGCTGAGCGGATGCAGGGTGGTGTCGGAGGAGGCTGCCGACTTGCTCCTGGGCAGGCACTCCTTCTGCGTGGTGATGATGCGCAGCAGAAGCTGGATGGCCTTGAGGCGCTGGGTGGCCGTCTGCTTACACGCCACGCAGGCCAGGCTTCTCCAGATATCGCTGAGTGGTAGGGACCTGGCCGAGCAGAATAAAACGCAAGTCTGCATCAAATGTTTTAAGTGACTGGTGAGCCAGGAAGCAAATGTGCATGTAGGTGTTGTGTTGTGTTGTATATGTGTGTGTGCGTGCATGCGTGCGTGCGTGCGTGCGTGCGTGCGTGCGTGTGTGCTTGTGTGTGTGTGTGTGTGTGTGTGTGTGTGTGTGTGTGTGTGTGTGTGTTTGTGCTTGTGTGTGTGTGGGTGGGTGGATGGGTGAGCGTGTGTGTTGGTGTACGTGTTAAATACTGTTTTCTGTATTTGAGCAGTTTTTCAGCTCCATATTTTATTCCACTGTGGAATGTTTCATATCGTAAAATTTACTGAATGTTTTATGTAAATCACAAGCTCCACAGAAAATGTCTCTGCACTGCTATAATAAGGTTGTATTCAACATCTACAGACATTCCACTAAGATGCACAAAACCTCTGCAAAGGATTTACATAAACTACTGGAAACCTTCTTTCTTGTTTTTGTTTTGTTAATGCTAAAAAATGCTCCAAAGTTTATCTTATCAGGACTCACAGTGCCATGGGAGAGGCAAGGATGGACTCCAGAATGGTGTGGCCCGTCTCAAAGCTGTCGCTGATGCCGGCAACCACAGTGAACTTGTAGCCCCAGTAGGACACAGAGAAACTGTCCCCCTCCATGATGAACTTGTAGTAGATGGTGTCCCCTGCAGACAACATCTAACATTAGCTCACTTTCACACCAAAGAAAGAAAGGTAAAGTTCAGTCCACTGTGCTGCTGTTTGCTGCCTGTTTTAAGTTGCGTGTAAATTAAGTGTCGCATAGTCAGTATGCTCATATATGTGCACATGCCTGTGTGTGTTTGTGTGCGCATATGTACTTATAATAGTGACCATGAACAAGATTTTGCACATTATCGATACTTTAATTATTATCAGGTCTCTGAAAGAAAACCAGGATGCAGGCAAACAGCTGGAAATGAGCACGCAGATGTCATAAAATGTAAATTTCTTGTCTTATTTACACAAAACTGATAAAGACATAAAACAAACACCTTGATAGAGAACATGTTTTTGAGCCATCCATTGAAATATTCCTTTTCAATGGCAAACTGCTAAATAAAACATAAGTTGGTGCAATATATGTCTCAAAAGACTCCCATGTTTGTCAGTAAGTTTTTGATAAGAGCCACAAACCCAACTCTTCACATTTCCATGAAAACTAACCCGCTATGAACGGCTACTCACAAAAACAACCCTGGTCTAAAACCACTTTAGGAACATTCTCCACATTTTCATGTAAACAAACTCTTCACCAAAGAATACTGTTTAAGATTAATATCAACTTTTAGAGGTGACTGCTGCCAAGAAATATCCCTGAGGTGAGGTCATCACATTAATCTGAGACTGGCAGCAAGGCTTAATTGTACACAACATTGCAAACAATAGGATTTTGACCCACTCTAACCATTTTTGCACACCCCTACCTCACTTTCAATCACTTGACATGTCATGACCTCGCTCATTAGGTTCCACTCTATTTGCAATTTAGAAAACCGCACAGGTAGAAGGTGGTGGCAGATGGCGTACCTCGTACGTTCGGTTTCATGCCACAGATAAAAAGACAAAAGAGAGTAATCAAAGTGCTGTGATCTCACCTGGCACCTGGAAGTTGTTCCAGCGAGGCTTGGCACCGCTGAAAGCGTGCATGTCTTTGGTGAAGTCCTCTGACGTGGAGAACTGCAGGATGTCTGAGTCCACTGCTGTGGAGCATCTGTTGCAAAAAAGAATACAAAAGTAAAGTTAACCAAAAACATTAACTGCTTTTAAAATGCTCTTAACCACCAGGCAGTGAACACACACAGCTTGCTTTTCAGCTTCGGCCTGCATCATTCTTATTCATTTCTACCACATCAAACAAAAGTCCAACAATTCCAAACCTTCAACCATAAAAATACAGACAGATAAAAAAAAGTTACATGTGTTTCACATTAATATTCACAGTTTCTCTTGCTCAGGACCCCAAGCCTGGACTGCATACATACAACTCCTTCTTCTTTGAAAAACAATATCAAAACCTACCTCTTCTTACATTCCTCACAACTCAACTGTTGAAATTCTCTCACACTTGCCCTTCTTTCTCTAATCACTTGTTCTTTTAGCTCATCTCCCACCCCCCAACCATCTGTCACTGTGGCGTGTGTGTGTGCATGTGTGCGTGCGCATGCAGGTATGCACTGCATGCGTGCATGCATGCATGCGTGCATGTGTGTGTACGTGCATGCATGCGCATGCATGCATGCCTCTGTGTGTGTGGGAAAGCACAAGCGAGCACTTGTGTTTTGAACAATATATCTATATACGCACATGAAGCCCACATGGATGTTGTTTTTTGTTATAAATGTCTAGGGCCATAAAGCAGGCACCGTAGAAGAGCACCATTATTAATATTATAATTATCCCACATTTTAATTATTATTTAAACATTATCCATATCATTATCTTAACTTCATTACTATTTTACGATGCAGTCACAATTGTTCTATAGTTATAACTATACTATGGTTAAAGTAAGACTCTTTTGTTGGTGGTGTTGTGTTTGTTGTACTGTTCTCTTAACTTTATGGGTTTTTGGGGTGTGTTTTTTACAAGCCTGCCATGACCACAACAAAATTGCCCCTGGTGGGATGATTAAAGTTTTTGAATTTGAATCTGAATTTGAATTTCATGGCTTCTGAAGAATGTATATATATTAAATCCTAATACTGGTCTATAGTCTCCTTAAAAGAAACTCTTTTTAAAGGATCAGGTCCTGCTTGCTACCAAAACCTGCCTGTGTCATTAAATGTTCACAGGCAAGAGGGTAAGCACAGGCGATGCCTGCAGCCTCAGGTCATCTGGATGAGCTCCAGGCTCACGTAGAGAGTTCCTCACCTGCTGTCAAAGCTGATGGTGAGGAAGGAGGCGCCGGGCAGCTGAACCTTCTCCACCGAGTGTCCGCTGGTGTAGTTGTGACTGCTCTCCTTGACCACCGAGGACAGCGTCACTTCCTCCATGAACTGACTGGCTGTGTAGGCGATGGGCACCAGGCTGCCCAGGTCACAGTGCTCTATCACCTTCTGCACAACCTGCAGGAAAGCACACAGCACTCTTATCTAGCTCTGTCCTGTAATGTCGCAGTGCTCTATCACCTTCAGCACAACCTGCAGGAAAGCACACAGCACTCTTTATCTAGCTCTATGTTATCTAGCTCTGTCTTGTAATGTCGCAGTGCTCTATCACCTTCAGCACAACCTGCAGGAAATAACAGCACACTTATCTAGCTCTATGTTATCTAGCTCTGTCTTGTAAAGTCACAGCACTCTATCACCTCCAGCACAACCTGCAGGAAATAACACAGCTCTGTCTTGTAATCTATCTCTATCTTGTAAAGCCACTGTGCTCTATCACCTTCAGCAGAACCTGCAGGAAATAACACAGCACTCTTATCTAGCTCTATGTTACCTAGCTCTGTGTTGTAAAGTCACACTGCTCTATCACCTACTGTACAACCTGCAGGAAAACACACGACGCTCTTATCTAGCTCTGTGTTGTAAAGCCACAGTGTTCTATCACCTTCTGCACAACCTACAGGAAAGCACACAGCACTCTTATCTAGCTCTGTCTTGTCATCTAGCTCTGTCTTGTAATGTCACAGTGCTCTATCACCTTCTGCACAACCTACAGAAAAGCACACAGCACTCTTATCTAGCTCTATGTTATCTAGCTCTGTCTTGTAATTTTACAGTGCTCTATCACCTTCAGCACAACCTGCAAGAAAGCACACAGCACTCTTTATCTAGCTCTATGTTATCTAGCTCTGTCTTGTAAGGTCGCAGTGCTCTATCACCTTCAGCACAACCTGCATGGTTACTGGTTTCGGTCCTGTAGCTGAACAAGATGGTGACTGACAACTGATTATTGGTTTTTAACTGCCCTGTAACTAAACACCAGATGGTGACTGACAACTGATTACTGGTTTTTAACTGCCCTGTAACTAAACACCAGATGGTGACTGACAATTGATTACTGGTTTATCACTGCCCTGTAACTAAACACAAGATGGTGACTGACAACTGATTACTGGTTTTTAACTGCCCTGTAACTAAACACAAGATGGTGACTGATGACTGATTACTGGTTTTTAACTGCCCTGTAACTAAACACCAGATGGTGACTGACAACTGATTACTAGGTTTTAAGCACCCTGTAACTAAACACCAGATCGTGACTGACAACTGATTACGGGTTTTTAACTGCCCTGTAACTAAACACCACATGAGATGGTGACTGACAATTAATTACTGGTTTTTAACTGCCCTGACAAATTGATTACTAGTTTTTAACTGCACTGTAACTAAACACCAGATGGTGATAGATGACTCACTACTGGTTTATAACTGCCCTGTAACAAAACCACCAGATGGTGACTGACGACTGATTACTGTTTATCACTGCCCTGTCAACGGAGCAGGTCCTATCAGGGCCAGCTAGCCAGCCGCCATGCAAGCCTGAAGCCACACCTTCTTAAAGAAGTCCTTGTTGTCTGCCTTGAAGAGGAGGTCCAGGACGCAGGGTATCTGGTGCAGCTCCTTGCATCCCAGCAGGGCCGCGTTGATGAGCGGCCCGTCGGAGGGCCAGTGGGCCAGAAGCCCCGTCAGCACGTGGCGGGCGTACAGCACGGCGATGGCCAGGTTCACCTTGGCCAGGTACTCGCGCGATGCATAGCGACCGTGCTTCTGCAGCTCCCTCTTCAGGAGCTCAGCGCTCTTGTTGCGTCGCTGCTCCGTGATCTCCCCGGCCAGGCGCTCGGACGGCTGGAACAGGTCCTGGTGCATCTCGCCCGTCTCCTCGTTGGCGGTGGTGGGGTTGCTGAACAGAGCGCATCAACAGAGTGGTCAGGTGACGCTGAAGTCGTTTCATTTAATCTTCTTCTTTTCTAGAAAGCTTCATCTACAGTGCGTCCTGTTCAGCTTCCTTTCTGTCAGGTTTTAGATACTTTGTTGTCTCCCCTCTTTCACTTTCAGCACCTCCATCAGGACCTCCCCCAACCCCCCAAGTGTGCTGCCTAGTACTTTCGATGTGTAGTGGTATGATAGCGTGTGCCTGTGGTATGAGCGGATGGTCAGTTGAATGTGAATGTGTTTGCAGGTGAATGGATGAGGGAATGGTCAGCAGACGGAATGACTGTGATTGTGTTGCACAGGTTCCGTGCAACACAGATTGGAAACTGAACTGTTCTCAGTTACTGTGAGGCACATAATTATATCCTACAATACGAGTGTGTGACAGGGAAGACAAGAGAGAGAAGAGAGAAGAGACACAAGACAGGAATAAAGAGTTTCCGCTTAGAAGGCTACTTTCAACTTTGACTGGCGTGAATGGATGGAAAGGACACAAACAACAAGCAAGTAACAACACACATTCCAACAACATTACAAATGCCAACGCTGCTGAGTGGGTCGGCCCACTTGCACTATAATCCAGACTCAAACCCACCTGCTGCCCCTGCTGAGGTCTGGGTGGTAGTAGATGCCCGTGTCGATCACCTTCTCCTGTGTCACCACCTCCTTGTCACTGGATTTTGCTACTGTCACCTCACCGCTGTTCCTGCGGTGACATGACAGTGTCATTATTTGTGATGGAATATTCTAAAATGACTAAGGCATGCCATTGTCAGGGCTGGCACACTGTAAAATGGACGAAGAAATTAGCAGTGGACCAGTTGAGAAATGACTAGGCAATGTTATTATTAGGAAAGTCACATTCTGGAAAAAAGACTATGGGGCATCATTATTAGTTGGAAACTTATTACCATGACAATGATGGCAATGATGACAATGAACAAGACCATGCACGCATGTGTGTGTGTGTGTGTGTGTGTGTGTGTGTGTGTGTGTGTGTGTGTGTGTGTGTGTGCGCGCGCGTGTGTGTGCACATGCATGTGATTTGTATGAGTTAAATATATTTTTTCCCTGTATTTTCTTGCCAGTTATATGGTTTTACTGAACTGTTGATTTTAAGTTTTTAACTAAGCCACAAGGGGCTAAAGAAATAAACATCCTTCAATCCTTGTGTGTGTGTGTGTGTGTGTGTGTGTGCGTGTGTGTGCGTGTGTGCGTAGGTGTGTGTGTGTGTGTGTGTGTGTGTGTGTGTGTGTGTGTGTGTGTGTGTGTGTGGGTGTGCGTGTATGCATGCGTGCATGGGTGTGTGCATGTATGTACCTGTGCATTTCTAATGTGCCTAGCCCTACATAAAAAGCACACACACACACACACATGCACGCACATGCACACAAGCACATGTGCGCACCCATATGCATGCATGCACAACACGTGCACACACACACACACACACACATGTATGAAATGCAAGTTTAAAAATAAAAACAAATAGTGTGCTCAATCAAACAGATCTTACCATTTTTCCATGAAAGCGGTTATTTCCGGAGAGTGCTCAAAACTGAAAAAATCAGGACTACATACAAAATCTTTTACAGAGCTCAATCATTGCAACACAAAAATATTTACTGTGTGCTCAAATCAATCAGAACATGTAAAATTGCTCCATGGAAGTGTAATTGTTTACACAGTCTTTACCACCCCCATGTATGCATGTACACATGCACACACACACACACACACACACACACAAAGTAAGAGATATTTTGTATAATACTGATGTTATTACTAATATTGTCAGATCGATTGTTCATAGTCTTGTGGGAAAATTAGTATAAATAATAATTATATGTTTTTGTTTTTTGTTTTTGTCTAATATCACCTCGATGTGAACAGACATAAAATAAAATATTGATTGATTGATTAACACACACACACTGACACATACACAGAGCACACACAAACACACACAAGATAAATGTAGACATGCTGGGCTACATTTCCATTTTAAAAAACATCCACAATACAGTCTTTACCATAAAACTAACTACCCAGTATTCAACAACAAAATGTCCAAATGCTCAGTTCAATCAGAAAATGTAACTTGCATGATTTCTCCTAAGCTTTCCCATGACCTTCACAAAAGACCACATCATGACGAACAGCTACAACAGTATTGGCAAGAAGAAATGTCAATGTTGGAAAACTAGAAGTGTCAATGTCAGTGTCAATGTTAATGTCCACTTGTTCAGCAGCACACTTACTCCATATGTCAAGACAGAAAAAAAGAACAAGATCAAAACTCTTTATGTTGAGACAGAAAAAAAGAACAAGATAAAAACGTCAAGATAGAAAAAAGAAGAGGAAAAAAACACAGGCTTGTGACAATAAGCAGAAAGAGGAGCAGAGGAGAGAGAGGGGAGAAATAGAGGGGGGAAAGTGAAGGAGACAGAAGAGAGGAGAGAGAAGGTAGAAATATAGGGGAGAAAGTGAAGGAGACAGAAGAGAGGAGAGAGAAGGGAGAAATGGGGGGGGGGGGGGGAGTGAGGAAGAAGAGAGGAGAGAGAAAGGAGAAATGGGGGGGGGGAGTGAAGGAGAGAGAGAGGAAAGAGAAGGAGAAATGGGGGGGGGGGGTGAAGGAGACAGAAGAGAGGAGAGAGAAAGGAGAAATGGGGGGGGGGGAGCAGAAGAGAGGAGAGAGAAGGGAGAAAAAGAGGGGGAAGTGGAGGAGTCAGAAGAGAGGAGAGGCAAGGGAGAAACAGAGGGGGGAAGTGGAGGAGAGAAAACAGAGGAGAGAAAGGGAGAAATGGGGGGGGGGGGGGGGGAGGAGGAGCAGAGAGAGAGAGAGAAAGGAGAAATGGGGGGGGGGGGTCAGAAGAGAGGAGAGAGAAGGGAGAAATAGAGGGGGGAAGTGAAGGAGTCAGACGACAGGAGAGAGAAGGGAGAAATAGAGGGGGGAAGTGGAGGCAGCAGAAGAGAGGAGAGAGAAGGGAGAAATAGAGGGGTGAAAGTGAAGGAGACAGAAGAGAGGAGAGAGAAGGGAGAAATGGGGGGGGGGGGGGGGGAGTGAAGGAGACAGAAGAGAGGGAGAGAGAAAGGAGAAATGGGGGGGAGGGGGGGAGTGGGGGAGTCAGAAGAGAGGAGAGAGAAGGGAGAAACAGAGGGGGGAAGTGAAGGAGGCAGAAGAGAGGAGAGAGAAGGGAGAAATAGAGGGGGGAAGTGAAGGAGGCAGAAGAAAGGACAGAGAAGGGAGAAATACAGGGGGAAGTGGAGGAGGCAGAAGAGAGGAGAGGCAAGGGAGAAACAGAGGGGGGAAGTGGAGGAGAGAAAACAGAGGAGAGAGAAGGGAGAAATAGAGGGGGAAAGTGGAGGAGGCAGAAGAACCCACTTGTCCAGCAACGCCTTCTTGATGGCCTCCATGTTGCCCTCGTGCATGTCATAGACCACATGCAGCACCGACATGGGAACTTTCAGCTCCTGGTGCAACGCCTAACACAAACAAAGACAGGTTGTTTTCACACACACATACACACACACACTGTATAAATCATGTGGCCAACGAAATACTTACACTACATGCACTACAAGAGTTTACTTGCCTACATGTCTAAGTAGTTTTGCCTTTTTAAAAACAAATACTTTATTTGCATTTGCTGTGTTGCACTTAACCAGTACCAACTAGAACTAAAAAAATCATCTGTTTCCTGAAAACAATAGCAACTAAGCAGAAACGGCACTTGCCCGGATTGCACACAAGCAATACCAACTGTACTTCACACTCCCTCCTTGTCCAATGCTCTTGCTGATCAATTCTCACGAGCTACTAGGTCCCGTAAATCCAACACTAGATCACCAAAGACCTACCTCAAAAATGGCTTTGGTTTTCTGATCAGCCTTGGCAAAGATGTCCTTCGTCTCCTCTTCATCTTCCCATGACGTGGTTGTTGATGACACAGCATCCTCATCAAACAGATCATCATCATCATCGTCATCGTCATCATCATTGTCATCATCCTCATCCACAGTGTCACTGTCCTTGGAGTTCCTCTCCAGCTTCTTGGGTTCTGCTTCCTTTTTGGTGATGATTTTGGCTTTCTTGGCTGCAGGGGGCTGGTCCTCCGAGCTGTACAGATTCAGGGACAGCACCTGTAAAACAGCAACACAGTAAAAATACAATGGAACCTCTGGCCCAATTTTTTTTTTAAAGTCATCATCATAAAAAGCAGCAACAATGTAACCCTGGATGAAAGACGATCCCGACGAGAGACCACACCTCTTTTAAGACTTTTGAAGTGTCTTCCTTTGTATTTCCTTGTAAACAAACCTCTGACTAATGATCCCCCCTCTCTCACAATCATTTTTGTTTGTTGTTGTTGTCACATCCCTACCCCCACCCCTAACACACAGACACAACATGCACACATGCTCTCGCTCTCTCTCTCTTGTGTTGTGTTGTGTTGTGTGCTGTGTTGCATGCATGCATATGCGTGTGTTTGCATAACTGCCACGATCTAAGTAAAGTTTAATTTATGGGATGCTCTACATTTTGTTTTCTTTACTGCCACCAAACGACTTTCCCCATGGGGACACTAAAGCCTTACTGTCTCACACAATCAGACTCTGGCCATAATTAGACCCTGTTACCCTAAACACTCTAGCAGACAGCCTGCAATCCACCCCAGTCACCTCTAAATCCTTCAGCAGCCACTGCTGGCTGAACCCTGTCCCCTTGCTGGCGACAAACACCAGGCACTGGATGAACTCTGCGCGGAAGATGTCGGCAGAGCTGAAGATGCTGTTGGACTTGAGCAGGTTGTCAAACACCTTCAGCACCAGGGCCAGCACCCACAGGCTCTCCACCGACACCTCCTCCCCTGAAAGCAAGGGGCCTTGTTTGAATGACATGCATTACATATATGTTTTTGATCCACCGATTCCTCCTCCCCTGAAAGCAAGGGGGCTTTGTTTGAATGATACGCATAACATACATTGTTTTTTGATCCACCAACACCTCCTCCCCTTGAATGACACACATTACATATATTGTTTTTTGATCCACCAACACCTCCTCCCCTTGAATGACACACATGACATATATTGTTTTTTGATCCACCAACACCTCCTCCCCTTGAATGACACACATTACATATATTGTTTTTTGATCCAATGACGCCTCCTCCCCTTGAATGACACACATTACATATATTGTTTTTTGATCCAATGACGCCTCCTCCCCTTGAATGACACACATTACATATATTGTTTTTTGATCCACCAACACCTCCTCCCCTTGAATGACACACATTACATATATTGTTTTTTGATCCAATGACACCTCCTCCCCTGAAAGCAAGTGGCTTTGTTTGAATGACATGCATAACATATATTGTTTTTTGATAAAATGATACTTCCTCCCTTGAAAGCAAGGGGATTTGTTTGAATGGCACGCACTGCAGATATTGTTTTTTGATCCACCAACACCTCCTCCCCTGAATGCAAGGGGCCTTGTTTGAATGACACAGATAACATATAATTATTGCTTTTTGATCCACCGACACCTCCTCCCCTGAATGCAAGGGGCCTTGTTTGAATGACACAGATAACATATAATTATTGCTTTTTGATCCACCGACACCTCCTCCCCTGAAAGCAAGGGGATTTGTTTAAATGGCATGCAGGCAAGCACTGCATACATTGTTTTTTGAAGATGGTGACTATCTGCTTCATGAGGCTTCTTTAACACCAAATTGTTTCCACAATGGTGCTGGCAAGGACCAAAATCCAGCCGTATATCCGTGGTGACTGCTCACTTGTACAGCGCAGTCTAACTCCATGTCGACAGTCACATGCTCATTGTGCTTGGCAACAAAGACAGAAAAGGGAATGGAAAATTGTGGGGAAAAAAAATGTAGGAAGGAGGAGGGAGGCGAGTGCCCTAGGAGTTGGAAACAAATGTGATTTTAGCATTTTAGCATTTTTGAATATGCACTGAAGAGGTGTACTCACAATATAAAGAAACAATCCCCATGAACCACAGGTTTTAAAGGGCCAAGGAAGCCCAAATGGATTAACACCTGGGTCCATCGGCTCATAAGCCGACACCTCACTAGTAGGCTAAACTGGCTCACACAATTAGACATACTCCAAAAGACAGTTGTCACAGGTGTTTCTGGAAGTGAACGAGGACATGGAGACAAAAAAGGGGGCAGATACATTCTCACAAATGCATCAAAAAGCAGGAAACAGGTTCTAGGGGAAAAAAAAGTAACTGAAAAAACAATAGAAAACTGGTTCTAGAAAAACATTCAACTAAAAACTCAAGTTAAGCTTCAAATCAAGTTTGAGAACAAACTCTAGTGACTGTGCTGCTATGTGAACAGACCAGATGTAACACTGATCACAACACCATACACCACCAAATTCCCAGCACAGCATATCAAAAATACACTCTTTCAAAAACTCCTACCAGCTCTTATCTTTCCCACAGTCTCCATGATGACGCTGGTGAACTCCCCCATGTGACCGTCGTCCCACAATTCCATCACCTCATTCTGGCACGACACATCCTGGTCCTTGACCTAGAAACATGGAGTTGAGATTGGAAATCTGGATTTACAGCACTTCTGGTATCAGGCAAGCAAGACAAACATGTGGTCTTTAACACTCAGCCGAGTGGATATGCTGTACATATGTGGGTAACACTGAGTGTGAACGTACAGACACACTACACACTGTGATAAATCTAAAGCAGCTCATAGGCTATGTTAAAATTGTGCACACACAGCACATGCACACTACACACTATAATAAATCTAAAACAGCACATGTGCAATGTTTAAACTGTGCATACTCAGGGCAAGCATATATTCACAACCGTATCCCCCCCCATCCCCCCCCCCCCTTTTTCTTTTTAAACATGTTGATCAGTCATGAGTGTATAATGACCGTCTTTACTGCCCACCTCTTTTCCTACTGACATGTGCTTCCCCTTCATGTCTCCATGTCAGTGGAATCCCTAACACCAAAAACCACCGCTCTCTCAAGACCACTTTTACGACACTTTTAGGATGGGCTTAAAAGAAGGGTTCCCCTATGCTTGAAACAGAAACATGTTTACCCAGCAACCCCACCACTGCCCCCACCCCTCCTCACACACACACACACACACACACACACACACACACACACACACACACAACACACAGTCTATCACTCACGGTGTATCTTTTGCGTGAGTGCAGGTCAACAACCAGCGTCTGATGCTTGTCAGTGAAGTGCTTGATGACCACGCCTTTCTTGGTCTCCAGTGACGTGTGGCAGTACTCCACCAGAGTGCCAATGGACAAAACCTTCAGCCAACAACAGCAACAAAAACTCTTATCCGCATGTCAACCACCACCTAGAGATGGCTTGTAAAAATGCCACGTGCAATTGAAAACTGTCATCCAAAAGCTAAGCTGTATGGATGGTTGCATATGCAAAAAAGTGATTTTGCTACTCATAATCATATCCATTGTGTATTCGTATTCTTGTGTTTTGCTACTCATACTCAACATTTCGCAAGTCATATGCAGTGTGTTTCATTAGTTGTAATCGGTTTTACAGTTCATATCCTATGTATTTCATCTTTGCTATTCATATTCTTATTGCTGTTCATATTCAATGTGTTTTATTAGTAATATTCAACATCTTCTGTTGTCTCTGTTCAATCTGTTTTGCCAGTCACATTCAATCTGTCTAGCTAGCCATATTTGATGTCCTGTATATCCAAGGCTATGACACCCAAAATTCTTGACCTCTGTGAGATTAACCAGATAGGTGTAACACAATCAGAAACATAGTTTCACAGAAGAAGACATGAAAGAAAGATATTCTTTTAACACGACCTCTGTGAGATTAACCAGATATGTATAACACAACCAAAAACATAGTTTCACAGAGGAGGACATGAAAGAAATATATTCTTTTAACACGTTTGGTCACTGACCTCAGGAAACCCCGCCATCACAAAGAGGGCATACATGGAATTGCGATCAGGCTTCTGAAACACAAACACACCCACTCAGGTAAGTATTCACAACTCTCCTAGCAACTCTTTTGCCAACGACAGGGGGAGGCCATAACGATATGCAAGATTTCTATGAGTGGAGAGGAAATGGGGTGATCATTACAAAGAAATATTTGCTTCAGCCTAAATCAAAGCAAAACAAAAAATGCACAAACTTTTTTTATAAGTGACCTTTTTTCTTTCAACATCTTTCAAGCAATTTCTTCACAAAGTCTTCTTTTGCACTGACCTTCCTGAGTGTGTCAATGGCGGCAGCGATGTGAGCGTGCACTGCAGGACGCCACACTGATGACTTGCACAGTGTCCCCAACAGTCGCGCTACTGAGCTGGCCCACTCTATGTTCCTGTTATCAAAAGCACGCAAGGGATAAACAGTGCACAAATACATACACATGCATACACACACAACATTCACGCACACACACACAAACATTCACACACACACACACACACACACACACACACACACACACACACACACACACACACACAAATGCATGCATGTACGCAAGCACGCACACACACACACACACACACACACAACACACACACACACACACACACACACACACACACACACACACACACACCACACACACACACACACACACACACACACACACACACACACACACACACACACACAAGCGTGCACATGCACACACACACACTGACTTGCACAAGCAGCACACCTGAGCTGGCCCACTCTGTCATCAGAGCAAAGCAGGGACAAGCAGAACACACACACAGAGCACCCTGTGTGCCTGTTAACATCGCCCTACCCCCCAAAACTGCCTCACACTTGCCAAATGCAAATCCCGGTTTTGTTGAATACACAGATCCCAGAGTCAATAAAAATAGAGGATCTGAGTCGGTAGAAATATGCAGTTTCTCTAATAATAGATTTTTACTGCGAAGCAATCAGTAAAATACATGACACACTGCAAAGAGGCCCTGTCAGACAAACATCTGCTCCTGACAGCAGATCTGTCAGTCTGTCCAGAAAAAAGCAACACTGGCACCAATTTCATTCGGTCAGCCAAACAACTGTTTTTAACAGCAAATACGCCAGTCTGTCCAAAAAGTGACAGTTGTCACCATATCTCTCAGTCAGTTAAACAACTGTTTCTAGCAGCAAATATGCCAATCTGTCCAAAATGCTACACTAGCACCAATTTTACTCTTTTAAAAAGCTGCACTGGCACCAATTTCTCTCTGTCAGCAAACAGTTCCCCACAACAAATACGTCAGTTTGCTCCCAAAACCACACATACACCCGTTTATATCACGCCGACATCAAAAACTCACGAGTCTATGGCGGACGCCCCGGCAGTAAAGAAGTGTGAGATTGTCTCTTCGCCTGCAGTCATGGCACCTGCACCAGTCTCCTTCCCATCCTCACAGCTGCTCACCTGCTGCAAGTCATCAGACTAGCATCGTCATCAGACAGTGGAGGCAGAGTCGGCAGTTAGGTGAAGAATAAAGACAAACACAGTCATCAGACTAGCATCGTCATCAGACAGTGGAGGCAGAGTCGGCAGTTAGGTGAAGAATAAAGACAAACACAGTCATCAGACTAGCATCGTCATCAGACAGTGGAGGCAGAGTCGGCAGTTAGGTGAAGAATAAAGACAAACACAGTCATCAGACTAGCATCGTCATCAGACAGTGGAGGCAGAGTCGGCAGTTAGGTGAAGAATAAAGACAAACACAGTCATCAGATGGTTGAGACACATGGAGACAGGTATGATTTTTAGATGATGACAGATATGGCTGTCAGAGAGTAGAGACAAATTAGACACATCATTAGACGGCCAAAACAATTACAGTTGTTAAACAGCAGAGACACACATATCTTTTAGGCAGATTACATGCAGGCAGGAGTTCTTCAATGGTAGAGATACAAAGTCTTTAAACAGTAGACATGGACTTACTCATCAGATGGAAATAAACAGCATACAAACATTGAAGACAGCAGTATTCATTATTTCTTTCCTTTCGTTATTTTTTCCAACTCCCATGTGACCTTGATAATATGGTCAAGGTCACCACAACCAATAGGATTGCAAAAACATTTCATGTGACCTTAACACGTGTGAAGGTCGCTAAAACTGGTATGGATGTACAATGAAACTGCACATCACAGGGGGGTTGAAGAGGTGAGGGACGGATGATGTGGATGGGATCTGAAAGGCTGCGTTACCTTGCTGTCAGAGGTGGACAGGACTCGAGCCAGGAGCCCCATGGCCAGGTGCTGAGTGTTGTTGTCATGACCGCTGTCTCCCCTGAGAAAATATTCAAGTACAGAGTAACCCTCTTGGGCAAAAACAAAAACAAAAAAAACTTCCCTAAGATCAAACTGTGCCTTAGACAAAGCAATTCCCAAATCATTTCCTTGTACAGTTTCTTTGTCATTTTGTTTTCTGAAGGCAAATTTCTGTTGGGAAGGAGTCATTTTCTATGCTACAAACCACTTTGCACCAAAACGTTTGCAACTGATCACACCGCTGAACTCAGAAGATGCACTAATGGCTGATTACTCTTACTGCTAAATGCCTGAAGCAGCGCTAAAAACAAAATAAAATAGAACAGATCGAGGGAAATGTATTCACCTATCTGACGAAACACAAGGATCTGTTCTATTTTGTCAACCTCACCAGCAGTTGTTCACTCATTCCCAAAATAAAATAGCTGTCACAAGTTGCAGAGTCTTTACGTATACTTCATCTGTGTTAATCTCATGTCTTCAAATGAGAAAGAGAAACCACCTTTCAGCAGTCTTCCACCCTAAAAGAAAACTACAAATCATCAAAGAACAAGATTGTGACTTAAAAGCCAGGGCCTTGCAAAGTTTTCATCACAGAGAAATGGAGTGACCACCAAGTTATGAACTTTTCACCTGACAGAAAGGTGGAAGTCACCATTATACAAAGGTGGAAGCCACCATTACACAATCTCTAAGGCATCTGCACATCGGCTCCAGAGGAACAACAGCAGCCTTGACATGGACACTTACTTGGATACTTTGAGCAGCAGACTGACGAACTTGTCATCAGTGAATGCAAACGAGCTCTCCAACAGTGGATCCTGCAATCAATGAGGTCAAAGGTCACAGGAGTAACAGGTGAACAGCAGTTTGCCACCTACCATCATTTAAAGGATTAAGTGCCAACTTCCACCCACCCCTAAAGTCACCTCTACATCAACAGGTCCTGAGGCAGGGTACTGCAGACACAAATTAAGCCTCCCCCCCCACCCCACCCACCTGCCACCCAGCAGAGAATCCAGAGCTATCAAAGGTTCCCTCTATAAAGCCTGGGATAGGTTAAAATATAGCTTCAGTAACAATAATCATACAACACTCTTTTACAGCACTATTTCCCAGACCAAAAACCAGCTCCTAAAGCTCTGCAACTTGCACACTGAAGTCACAGTTTCCAAGTACAATGTTCAGCGCACACACAGATGCTTTACATGCTTCACCAATACCAAGGAAATTTTGCCTTTCTAACTCCTGCCTTCCTGGTCTATTCAACATGAAGTGCCTTGAGCCGTAACAGCAAATCTGACTTAGCTTGGGCTGTCTGTCTCACAACACCCTAACACCAGCAAGAACATCAAGACTACATTAACATAAACTGATTAGTGATGTGGGGACCATCTCCAGTCATTATAAGCTCCTTGCACAATAGCATCCACTTTCAAAAAATGGAGATGAATCCTTTGAAGATGGCGTGCAGCTGCCCATGTGGCGCAGTAGCAAAAGAAAGCAGTGGCACAAGCAATCCTCTCACCCCACGAAAAGCGTTTGCTAATGCATAGGTGCATATATCTGGTGACCCCCAGTACGTTCAGATGGAGAAGTTAGCTAGTAATTGGATTTTAACATCCCATCAACAACGCAGGGTCACCTCAGGACAATCAAACTGTCCTAAGTAAATCCACACTTCAAAGCCTCTCATATATATACAAACCCTTTCTAAAGTCAGTCCACAAAACCAATCATTACACAAACATAAAACACAAATTTATGCTGCAACAAATAGAACATTACAGTGAATCCAACTCCTGTCTGCAATATGATTAATTACGCCTCACCCTCCTATGACTTCTGTGGTTGACCAGCCACTAAATATTCAGTGACCAACTCATCAAGAGTGACAACACTCCAGAAGCAGAAATAGCAAGTGACTCACTTTGTCTTTAGGTGGAATCATTGCACCCAGCAGTCCCATGATTCTCTCCTGGGAGTGTGTGGCAAAAGCCTCATCCTGTCGCGTCTCAATTGGCAGCGTGCTCATTCGCAGATTGGGCGTTCCATCAACAACAACATCTGGGTTACAGGATTCAGAATATCTTACCCCATGATGCAAACATTTATAATCTGCTATTATGAGGTGTTAGTATTGAATCCATATTATAATGAAGTGCAAAACCACACACTGTTACACAGAGCATGAATAGTACACCAAGCATACTTTGCAGGATGATAAAAGAATGTGTATTGTAGCAACACGCATGCACACACACACACACACTCACACTCACACATGCATGCATGCACGCACACACGCACATGCATGTGCATGTGCACACTCACTCACTCACACACACACACACACACACACACACACACACACACACACACACACACACACACACACACAAAATGTACACAAACACACAATGTACACAAACACAAACATGTATACAACCCCCCCCCCACAAACACACACACACAAAATGTACACAAACACACAATGTACACAAACACAAACATGTATACAACCCCCCCCCCCCACACACACACACACACACTCACACACACCATCAGCATCCTGAGGCACAGTCTCCAGACAATGTGCCACAATGGTGATACACTTGTGCTGCAGGGCAGCGGCCCGCTTGATGTAGTCGGGGTCCAGGAAGTGGGTGCAGTTGTCGGTGTTGTAGACGATGTCACTCAGCCCCAGAGACAGCGAGGTGAAGAGGAGCCACAGGTGCTGGTGGATGTAGGCCTTGATCAGCGAGTCGTTCGACTGGGAGTTGCGCACTGCAAAAAACATCTGCTATGTAATGCACTCACGCACACTACAGGATGTGACTCAGGTGGAACTTAAATGCACTGTATTATCTCACACGTCAGATGACAGTTACTGCCGGCGATTCAGTTCTCACTTGTCCTGCTCCTTGCTATGCATGTGTATTAGAAGAAGATGGTCTTAATGAGATGGTCTTAAAAGAAGACAATCTCAAAAGCAGACATCCTTAAAAGACTGTCTTAAAAGAATATGATCCTTCATAGTTTAAAGAAAATGATCTCAAAAGAAGACATCCTTAAAAGAAGGTGATCTCAAAAGTGGACATCCTTAAAACATTGTCTTGAAAGAAGATGATCTTAAATAAAGATGGACTTAAAAGAAAGGTTCCACAAATATTCTCCATGTATTCCTGTCAAAAGTCACCAGGAGTTTTCCCTACAGTTTATTCTTTTCCCTTTACTTTATTGGTCAAGCAAGAAATTGTGATTTTTTATTTTCTTTAAAGAGTCACTTGCTTCTGTGACACAGAATTTCAAAGCACAGCTGAGAAACTTGTGGACTGAGTCCTTCTTTCCCACATTAAGCGGCTGAAATCCAATTCACTTAATGCTTAATTTTCAACACTCCTTCAGAAAAAAAACACCTAAAATGTAGACCCATCTGAACGGATAAAAATGACTATGTCCAGTTTTCAAACAGCCTTGCCCCCTTCCTCTGTCCATCCTCTCCCCCGTTCCCCACCAACCCACCGAATGTATCAGTGCCATTACAGTCCAAAGTATGAACAAAATGTGGCAATGGTGACTTACGTTTGACCAGAGGAATTTCAGTCACATCATGGCTCCCAAGGTGCCTGCAAAGCAACCACAAACAGCCCTGAATGTATGAACAAGGAAACCAGCTCCATCAGAGGCACATTCAGAGGGGAACACTAATGAGAAACCTTTAATGAGAAACACAGATGTAATCACAGCTACCCACTTACTCAAAGAAGAAACTACCCTGTTCTCACCCTCAATGACAAAATGAAGAATATGCCTGAAAAAAATGAAAAAGTGTAAACATTTCATAGTGATCATACCTGGTTCTATTCAAAGTGCCCCAAATTGTCTGCCTTTGACAGCTCAAGACTGACTGCTATATCCAGCAGATGCAAATCTTTTACCAACGCACATCAAAGCCATCCACCCAAACACATCTATGCTGACAAGACATCTACACCCACCTGTATGCCCATATGTACGCATGCACACACACATGTACGCACGCACATACGCACGCACGCACGCACGCACGCACACATGCATATGCATGCACATACACACACAAGCACACACACACATGCATGCATGCACATGCACGCGTGCGCACACACACTCGCTCGTACACGCACACACACACACACACACACACACACAACCTAACAAGACACCCACACAAACAGCCAAAGTGACTGACCCAGAGGGGAACTTGCCCTTGGTGTGACAGCCCAGACACAGGTCAAAGTCTTCACAGTCGTTGCAGTGGATGCGAGTACCCACAATGAACGCCTGGCACTTGTTGCACTTGTACCTAACAACACACAGCCATGTCAGTTGGGCAGTGGGTGAATATTACTGCAGGGCAACCCCTTTAAGACCACGGGATTCACACTGTCAAAACCACCTCTTCCTTGTAGAACGTTGTCTTAAGAGAACTGAGAGCACAAGGGGAGTGTTCAGTGCAGGTACTGGGATCATTTTTGTCCACAGGAGAAGCTTGCTGAATGGCACCAAGTCAGTTAACAGCCAACCAGTGGGTAATCATAAGGTGGATAGTCACAGGACAGGATCACTAATAGTACTAGACAGTTGCCACACAGCTCAGTACTTACACAAGCTCGACAAAGTTGTAGGACAACACAAGTACACAAGTGGATCAGATCATGGGACAGGGTCAGAACTTACACAAAATGGACAGTCATTGGACAGGGTCAGAACTTAAACAAAGTGGACAAAACCATGGGGTGGGGTCAGAACTCACACAAAGTGGACAAAACCATGGGATGGGGTCAGAACTCACACAAAGTGGACAAAACCATGGGACAGGGTCAGAACTTACACAAACTGGACAAAGTCCTAGAGCAAGGTCAGTACTTACAAAAGGTGGACAGAGTCAAGGGACAGGGTCAGTACCTACACAAAGTGGACAAAGTCAAGGGACAGGGTCAGAACTTCTGCAAGATGCACAGTTATAGGACTGCATCAGCACTTACAAAAGTGGAGAAAAAAATCATAAAACAAAATCAGGACTTATACATGTACAAATGGAAAAAAAGTCATAGGACTGAGTCAGAATTCACACAAAAAGGACAACCATAGGACAGAATCAGTACTTACACAAATGAAGCAAAAGTCCCAGGACCAAGTCAGATTCACACGAAAAGGACAGTCATAGGATTAAGTCAGTACTTACACAAGTGGGACAAAAGTCACAGGGCAGGTTTAGTTAGCACTTACACAAGTATGACAAAAATGACAGGACATGGTCAGTACTTACACCAGGTGGACAAAGTCGTGGTCGTCATGGTGCTCCCCTTCTGGTTTGACCCCACCTGAAACAGCACAAGATTCATGGGATTAATCAGCGATGCTGTCCGACTGCCACTGCTCCCTTTCCTCCAAATTTCATGTCCCATCCATTCAGAGGATGTACCTTTGGTGAGATTTATGTACCTTGCATTTGCTTGACTGCCACGTGAGAGTTGCAGTAGGTGATCTGGGTCTTTTTATGTTCATGTGACACCTTCTGACAGCTAACGAAGTCCTTCTGTTTGTTGACTTTGTCCCAAGGTCAAAAGAAAATTGTTTCGGACAATAAAATAAACAAAACAAAAAATTATTTTCTTTTTCCATACAACATCTGGGCTAAACTGTGATATTTTTCTGTCATCATCATCACATGCAGAATTCTCTAACAGCAGAAAAAGCAAGCAGAGACATTGTACCAATGAATACAGTACTAATAACTCAAATTTGAAAGGAACAGATGTTAACAGTATGTAATTTCACAGGAACAGCAAAAGAACACCAGCTTACCAGAGTAGCAGGTAGTACAAAGGTCCATGTCAACACACTGCACACAGCGATACCGTCGCCCTGGTAGCGTGACACCACAGCCATCACACGTGATCTCCACATCCAGCAGGTCACAGAACCGTGCCACGAACATCTGAATAGCCTGAAAATCCAACAGTCCACATATCATGGGGTAGTTCTCTTCTGACTATAACCATCTGAATGGCCTGAAAATCCAACAGGCCACATATCATGGGGTAGTTCTCTTCTGACTATAACCATCTGAATGGCCTGAAAATCCAACAGTCCACATATCATGGGGTAGTTCTCTACTATGAACATCTGAATGGCCTGAAAATCCAACAGTCTACACATCAAGGGGCAGTTCTCTACTCACTATGAACATATGAATGACCTGAAAATCCAACAATCCACAAATCAAGCGGCAGTTCTCTACTGACCGTGAACATCTGAATGGCCTGAAAATCCAACAGTCCACATATCATGGGGTAGTTCTCTTCTGACTATAACCATCTGAATGGCCTGAAAATCCAACAGTCCACATATCATGGGGTAGTTCTCTTCTGACTATAACCATCTGAATGGCCTGAAAATCCAACAGTCTACATATCAAGGGGCAGTTCTCTACTATGAACATCCGAATGGCCTGAAAATCCAACAGTGCACACATCAAGGGGCAGTTCTCTTCTGGATTAAGCTCAAGCCACTCGCTTACTGCTGGGAAGAGCCTGACAGAGATTAAATTTATTATAAACAATAATAATAATGGACCTTTATCTTGCGCTCATCAATGCCCTGAGCGCTCACACGATACATATTAACCTACATATGATATTCTATACACATGTAGAGCATTGTCCTACGAAAACAATTTACATAAAGTAACGCACTACAAACACACACACACACACACAACGATAAGGGTACGCTTATAGTTATACAGTGCCTACCTTAGGGTCCTAGGTGCTTTACAACGAAAAACATCAGCTTAGGTGACTGCATTTTGTCTTCAAGGCATCCGTTTTTAACACAGAGGATTAAGCCAGTAGTGGTCTCGCAGACTTTTCCCCTAATAATAAATTTTACTAACACCACTCTCCAGCAGAGTTCGGAGCCGCAGCTGCTTGCTGGTACCCTGACAACTGAGCCACCAAAACTTCACTGTATCAGAGATAGGGTTAATCAAGAATGTTCCATACACAAACAGGGAAAATTCAGACGCGACAAAAAAGTATGGAAGCCATTTGTCACTGTGATGAGCCAAATTCAGAGTTGAAAAATAACAAATGGTAATCTTGTCATTCAGAGCACTGGATACATCGCTGAGATGTTTAAAATTGTAAACCCAACCTGTCTGCGGAATGGGACAGACTGCAAGTCACGTCAATGTAGATCTATGCCTTTTTGATCTATGCCTTTATTCCAGTGTTTTGCAACAAATAGACCTGTTATTTAGACCATTTTGCACAGATGTCAATTTTAGTTCAAAATACAGTGCTACAGGTACACTGTTCAGCTGACAGATACTCACGGTGATAAATTTCAACCCGTGCCCCATGTGACGGATGAAAGGGAACCTCAGAGGAAACCTGCCTTACCTTCCGCTCTTCTTTGGAGGCGTCGTCCTTTTGGTTGTACCAGCTGTTGAAGCCGGCCAGGCCCTTGTAGCACTCCTCGAACCACTTCATGCACTGCTCGTACTCCTTCAGCTCTTCCTCGTGCTCCCCACTCCCCACCGTGATGTCACGCATCTTCACCGTGTCTGAAAAACACCGGTTAGTGATTACACAGATCCCGATCGTACTACGATTCAAGGCTGCTTTATAACCAAGGAGACCATAGAGACTATTAGGGACGGGGAGCCCAGGATGTCCGCCTCGACTTTTACGCAGCTCCTGAGCTCTGAATTTACTGTAGCCGGCCGCCCCCCCCCCCCCCCCCCCGATATATACCCCCCCACCCCACCCATTTCCTCCACTGTCCTGCTGCACCACCCCAATGACCCAGCAGTCAATATACTTGTTTGTGCTCGTCATCTATACTTTAATTTGTTTTTAAAATCATGGTTTTTAGAGAAAAGCAATTGCCCTACAACTGTCAGAGCTGACTGGGTGATAAAAACCGATTATCTATTTAGAGAAAAGGTAACCACTTTCCAATAACACAAATTATGCTTCATTGAGGCATTTTGCATCCAGTTACAAGCTGGAAATAAAAAGAGACCATGTTCTGTGCAATAACCAATGCACCTGTTCTGTGCAATAATTCATCTTCACCTGTTCTTTGCAATGATTAATCTTTACCGGATGGGGGGGGGGGGGGGGGGGACTGAAAATATACACCACACCTTCGCTGTATGTATTCCATTTCCACAGGTCAGCCTGCCAAGTTATCAGTGAAGAAATCAGGAAAAAGTGAAAATGTAAAAGTTTCACTGAATTTCCCTGGCAAAAAGTTTAACTTTCTTCTTCTTGTTTGTTTGTTGTTGTTGTTGCTACCAGCTGCATTTCTCATGAACCTGAAGACATGGAGAGTCACACAGACCCACTGCTGTGACCTACCTTTGGCAAGGGTAAAGAACAGGTCTGGCAGGTTGATGTCACGGATGAACCACAGGTCAAATGGCTGAAAAAAAGGTCAATCTGATGAACCACAGGTCAAATGGCTGGAAAAAAAGGTCAATCTGATGAACCACAGGTCAAATGGATGAAAACGGTCAATCTGATGAACCACAGGTCAAATGGATGAAAAGGGTCAATCTGATAAATCACAGATCAAATGGCTTGAAAAAAAGGGCAATTTGATGGGAGGTCAATCTGATGAACCTGAGGTCAAACTGCTGAAAAAGGGCAATTTGATGAACCACAGGTCAAATGGCTGAAAAAAGTCCAATCTGATGAACCACTGGCCAAATGGCTGAAGAAAAGGCAATCTCCTTCTTCTTTTTTTAACACATCATGACAAAGGTCTTAAAACTATTAAGACCATCAACAATTTGTCTTTTGACTGACAAACATGATGCAATCAGCAAATGGAGAATATGAGGCTTTAAAAACTGAACATCAATCTGTAAACTTTTTATGATATATAATGACTATGGCCAAATGTTTGTGTAAACCTTTTATGATACATAATGACTATGGCCAAATGTTTGTGTAAACCTTTTATGATACATAATGACTATGGCCAAATGTTTGTGTAAACCTTTTATGATACATAATGA